>JAIGNY010001753.1:1147500-1295000 GCA_020152595.1 Chiridota heheva | reverse complement strand
TATAGAAAATAGCTGGTAGATTTGTTTGTAAAAGCTGTCTTAACCATCTCTGGCTACAAGTAAAGCGGTTGGACGCTACAAAGTGTTAAAAGGAATATTCATATATTTATATTCATGTACATAGATTTGATAAAGGACTGTGAAAGACACAAATTGATATAAATGTCGATGTCTAATTTATTATATTATTATTGTATTATTGAGTTATTGCATTTCAAAGATTTCTCCAGTGTCTTAAATAGTGGCCGATGCAGTATGTAGTGTTATGTCATACTTGCACTTCCTAAACACTTTTTTCTATATATATATTTCTAATTAAAACTAGAATTCCCCTTTTCTTTTATCAAGAACATTAGGCACATTAACAGAGGGAAAATCATGCTCTTTTAAAGTGCATGTTATGCCCCACCTCAATTATGAAACACCAATTGCAATCAATATTTTAGACAGCGGTAATTAATTTTCAAAGAAATACATGAAAATGTCTTTCAAGTACCAGCAGCTATGGCAACAAATTGACTAACTGTTGAATTAGACTTACTGCACGATTTATGATTTATTTCGCCAATTGTCCTCTTTCATATCAATTCACGTAAAATATAACTGGAATTTTCCTTTAACTTTCAATGAAATACACAGCAATTCCAGAGGAACGTGAGCCTGTGTTTTACTAATAGTTCAATGTAGGCATTCTGCACAAATCTGTGAGATTCTAAAACTTCAACCTTTTCTTCTTTCAGACCAGTACAGCTTCAAAAAATGAAGATAAATGCACTGCGTCCATATAGGTATGTGGAGTTAAGAAGCAGCCAAAAGTATAGGTTCAATTATATACACAAATGGTTCGAGTAAAACCGAGGTAAAAACAAGCTTGTTCAACACTAATGAAGGCGTCATGAAGGGAATCAGCTGGGTCAAGGAGAGGTTTTTCTAGTCTCTGTAGGTTCAGAGGAAGTAGGATGAAGCAAAACAACCGGTTTGTACAGGACAGGACGAAGAGGTGGGTACTATGTCATCTGGTACAAGATGAAATTTTGGTAAGATAAGAGTGTCAATCTATGTCCACGGAGTTGTAATATATTCGGTACAGCATTTGCCTAAACGAGAAAAAATATTTGAATACTGATTTTATCATTTTGTTCCTTTAAATTTTCCTCCATCTTACACGATGAACAAGTTTGAGCACTAAAATAAAATGATCGTAAGCTTACATTTATTTGTGAAAAACAGGTACAGTTTAATGCTTTTAGTTTTGGTTTTTAACTTCTTTGGATTGATATATTGGTCTGTCTAATTACTTTTCGCCAATATCAATGCATCAAACAATATAATTTGTTTAAAATGGCATACTTTCGTCAAAGCAATGAACTAGTGTATCGAACACAAATTTGAGCAAAATGAAAGTGTTTTTTTTTTCTTGTTTAAGCGGTATTGCACAAAGGACATGCGGAATGTTTGACATTAGAAATCAATATTGATTACACGTACGCTAATCATGACCTTTCTTTTATTTGAGAAATGCCTGTAATAGTTTGATATTTCATTTTTGGTTTTCAACTTCTTTGGATTGAAATATAGCTTTGTATAATTACTTTACAGAATATCATCTTTGCATCAAATAATTGTATTCACATGATTTGCTTAACATGGTAAACCTTCGTCTTAGCGATGACCTATTGTATCTAGCAACAAATTGCAGTAAATTTGGAAATCTTTTATCTAAGCGGTATTGCACCAAGTGCTTATGGCATGCTTGACATTAAAAAAATCATTGGTGATAACGCGTATGTTGCTCATGGCTTTTCTTTTATTGTAAAATGGCTGTAATAGTGTAAGGCATTTAATTTGAGTTTTCAACTTTTTTGGATTGAAATATAATTTTGTCGAATTAGTTTTACAGAACAAAAACATCTCTGTATGAAAGAATCTTATTCACAAGATTTGTTTAAGACCGCAAACTTTCGTCAAAGCAAAGAATTGTATTGAACACAAAATGCAGCAAAACGAGGAATTTGTATGAAGGGCACCGAAGGGATATGGTATGCTTCATCTTAAAAAATCAATGCTGATAAAGCGTACGCTAGCCTTATGGATGATCTTTATCTAATTCGTTGACTTTTGTTTTGAAAATTCAGCTGACGATTAATTGGAGATTTATGGAGAAGTTAAATAATGGATCGTTAACAGAGTTGGTTTCTTGCTTTCAAAAAAATGCTGTAGATTTAAAAGTTATTAAAGTATTATTCGCAAAATATTACGATAACTTTTATTTTATAGCATGGATATTATTAGCCGTCCCTCACTCGTCACGATTGATGAAAGTGGCCATTATAAAAATGTTGCTGATGCAACCACAGCTCGTTTTGTATTCTGAGCCCTTGTACTCTTGCGCTGGAAAATTTTCTTCCATCCATCACTGCAGTTGTTAGAAACTCATTGAAAACTAGTATTTTTCTAGATGCTCTGAAAGAGACAATATTTACACCCATGCTTAGTCAGCGTGAACTACTACATCCTAAATAACTCTTTTTATGTTAGAAATCTGTCATATCTAAGGTGCTTGAGCTTGTAGCTGCTAAACAAGAAGAATCCATGGCGCAGCATGATATACATGAACCAGCTGCTTATAAACAGTTCCATACAACTACAATTTCTTAATTCAAGGTTAGGATATTGTGATTTATTCTGAGTAATGTAGAGGAACCGCGCCACAATACGGTACTTGAAGATGTAGTTGCTTAAGAAGAAGAATCTATGGCTCAGTATGGTATACATGAACCATCTGTTTATAAACACTTCCATACAACTACAACTTCTTTAATTAAGGTACGTATGCTTTGATTTATTGTGAGTAATGTGAGGAAGCGTGTCACCCTACATAGTACTCTTCATAGTTCTTGCTTTGGAACACTATAGATCACAATATAATAATATACTAATTCGAAGATATAGTGGGTATGCATGATATTCCACCCTTCTGTTCAAATCATATCTTGAAGATCCCCATCATCGACGGCAACCTTCCACTTAATCTTTGCGGTCTGGAGTACAACAAAGAAGAGTTATCGGTCTTCTTTAATTTGCTTTATACATTACACCACATGGGTTTGCACATTGCAAACACAGCAATAAGAATCTATGCGCCCAACAGCAATGGAAGGTGTCAGACTAGCCGTGTTCAAACTAGAAGACTGAGTGACCAAAGTACATGACAAGATGAATTTATGGTGATGGATAATAACGTTCAACTTGCCAAAATCACTCTGCCACCTGTGACCGTTGCTTTTGTGGACGTTCCCATTCAGTCTTATACCGTGGGAGATCATGATGTAATCTTTATCAATGGAATTTTAATGCCTGCTAACCTGATGAAACCTGCAAATTACCATCACAACAAGATCAGTTGGGGACGAAAGATGCTTTACAGTTACCAATGTATCTTATAGTCATTTCTAAAGTGCAATCCAAGATTTAAATTGATCATCGCACCTGCACGAAGGGTCTTCTCCAAACTGGGCACACAGACTAAATTACTATAATGCAATCATGTACCTCCATTTTGTACCCACATAATAGTGCATTGAATTCGAATTCTTTGTCATAGTCTGTTAAGCTTTTCACAGGCATGATTCAATATATGTTTCTACTTTACTTATGGTCCGACCTATCCTAAGGAACCTAAAACTGTTTATATCTCAACCCAACCAGAAATGATCATCTTTTCTTGACTGACAGACCTTGCTTTTATATTCCTAAAAAATATAGTGAACTCCCAAGTTATATTATAAATGTTATATCTCTGTTAACGTTAAACAGTTGAAAGGTTACCCACCATAAGCATTCCATTGAATATCATTGCTCGATTGATAACATGCAACACGATAATGAAGTAGTCTTATTCTATGCTGTTGTTAACATGTATAGGTCTATGATATACTATGTTAAGTTACCTTATGAGGGGCTTTGTTCAAGTTTATTTATATTCTTGACATATCATTAAAATTTGAATATTCTGGATAAAATAAAGAGTAATGAAAATGATGGTGATAATCGTTATCTCTATTATCTATATATTTTTAATGGGATATCTATTACAACAAATGACTCCCGATCATCAAGTGTTGACGTAGTCTGTGGTGCGCTCGTTTATTTATCACACAATTTACGTATAGTTTGCACTGATAGGTATTTTCTACATAATTACTCTCATCATCGTAGATCTTCTAAAATGACACGTTTTAATTTTTGTTGTGATTTTATTATCCCATTACTTACTCCATTGTCGTGTTAATTTCTCTTTAACACACAAGGATATAGTAGCTCGTTAGCGCTGAATGGTATGCTCAAAGTACGTCATCAAAATCATAAGGAAAAAGGAAGGAACAACATTCTCAGACGTCTAAACGATATGCATTTGCATAGTCTGGGGAAGACATTATTTTTCCAGACAGGCGAGGCGAAATTCTTTTTGACGAAGGCTGGACTAAAGTTTTTAGTATATGACCAGTATTTGGTGAACAACAAGGAACATCAAAATCACAAAACACTTCTGAGAGGCAAAATATCAGTCTGATATGTTTTTTTTTATGTATTCGTATTATTTTATTCAATATCTGTAACAAGCCTTTATGATTTCTTGTTACCTTTCCCTTTTTTTTGCAAGATTATTGTTTTATTTTAACAGCTTTGGAAATTTTACTCTTAATGTGGAATACACTTACTCTTTATTGCCATAGCTCGTCAACAGGCAAGGCGCTTAAGTGGCCATTTGCATTAAAATAAACGCACAGAATAAATGCAGAACAAACAATTAGTATTTTTGTTATTTAAGAATTGATTAAACAGGATATATAATGTCGCGAATGGCAATATTGACGGACATGAACGTAGAAGCAGATCTCATTGCTTTATTTTTCTGGCATTAAGACTGGAATTTTCGGCTTCATGGTTCTAATGGGCAAGACACTTCTTGAATTTTTTGTATTTTATAAAATCCTAAAAATAAAGAAACCTCTCAAAGAAAGTTATTGCTTAACATAAACCCAACTCGTCCTAAACCACCACAGCACACACACTTGCGCCATTTCCGCCTAGAGGCGTGGTAAAATGTTGTGCATAGATATAGTACGGAAGATGAATGCTGCAAATTGATTCTTACTCTAATTGATGTTTGTCTCCCACACAAATTGTGATAGACAGATTGACAAACTGCGAAATAAATTTCGCGAGAGATTTTGTTACTAACTCATTGAAAATGCGACTAAACATGCAGACTCTTGTCATGGAGTGAGGAAATCCATTATAAGGTAATAAGGATAATGTTTAGCAATAAAAATGCAAATTGATTACATTAAAAAAGAATGCTCTATTTCAACCATAAGTCGCATATATTTTCCTTTCTTGAGTTACGTTCCCTCAAGAAATATGTCAATGTATTTGACAGATTTTCTGTCTATTTTCTGTATTCATACTTAAAATGCGCAATCATAGATCACATGTGATATGTTTTTAAACGTATCAGGCACCACGACATGTCAAAACAAGATAACCCCATTATTATATTATTCAACTTTTTAGAATGTCCAGGTTCATCGATTTTGTTTCAAGAGAAAATTATCCATTATTGCAATTTATTGCATGCTCGAATTTATATATCCAAAAGCATGAATCAGTTCGGTTCGTACCGCCGATCGGGAGATTCAATAAGTCTCAAGACACAAGCATGCGCACTGAGCTTACAGTGATATATGGAAACCGCCATCTTTATTGTGAAGTTTCAGTCATAGACGTTTATTAGTCGTTTTATTGAAGATTTGTAACAAAGTTTGCTTTGTTCATGTTCAATTTCGCGAACGTAAAACAATTTCGTTACTATCACGCAATTATTGTTAAATAATTTTCACAAATCCCCAAATTATTTCTCATAATTTCAGAAAACCTTGTTAAAGCGCGGCTGCCTAACGGTAAGACATAATAAGAATTCATCACTTTTCTTTAAATTTCTTGAAAACCGCACGATGAACTTGAAAAGCGCGCGTTGAAAAGATAATTCATTTGCCATTATTTCAAATCGTAAATAAAAAAAATGAACCCTCCGCAATGATTGAGTTCCTCGCGCTCGAAATGTGTCTGATTCTTATGTTATTCCTATACACACTTTGAATTTGGATAGTTCAATTGTGGGATACCTCTGTAAAGGATCCCCGATCGGAAGAACAAAGCTGTTTTCCCGATCGGGAGAACAAAACTGTTTTCCCGATCGGGAGTACGAACCGGACTGTGAATAGCTTGCAGATACAGTTTTCAGGTCTTTGTGGCATTATTTCCACAAATCCGATAGTTTTGGCATTTTCCTTTACTTGATGTACCAAATAAAAAAGAATTTATTCATGGAAGAGATTGGATGATGCGCAATCTTAATTTCTTAATGGTCAGTAGGGAGTTATACAGTTTTTCGGTTTGATGAAAGGGTTATTGCATTCTGCATAGAACATTCTTTCAAAATCTGAAATTCCAGGTACCCATAAAGCTTACATATGATGGCGGATCAGTTCGGGAGATACTTTACTTCTAAGGATCACACGACCTCTTAATAGTATGGACCAAACCACTATGGAAGCCGCCAATAAACATGCTTACCCATGATGCAGCATTCTGATTGTACTTGTTTAGTATAGAGAATAAAGTCCGAAGCCCCTTGAAGTTTTTGCTTTGCTTTTACTTTGTCGTTTTAAACAAATTATTTAAATAATATTCTTTGTCGTTCTGTAAAGAAATCTGACAAATCAATATTTTATTCCAAAGAAGCTGAAAACTAAAGCTAAAAGAATTATACAACATGAATATTCAAGTGAATGGGTTATAAAGGAACACAAAATTTTATTATGGGTTCAACATATACATTTCGAGAAATTCGTTTTAGAAAGTGTTCAGTAGTACAGATAGTATAGCTCGGAATGAGGTTACGTCATCGACATGAATACTCTGTCCCTCTGTCACATATTTTATCTAATTTTAGTTGACCCTTATTTTTACTGTTTATATGAGGTTTTAGATTGAAAGTGGGTTGGTAATCACCGTATTTATATTTCTCGTTGGGTTCTTGATTGACAAATTACAAATATATCATTTCATCTTGATTAAAAGTGAGAGAATCATACATTTGTATGAACCTATATTTCACATTTAAAATTGGGCTAAAATAACATAACGTTCGTATTGAAAGTAGGAAAATATGCATATTCAAATATTTTGAATATAATATTTAGCCCTAGCACATGCACCAGAATAATATTGCGTGGATGTGGGCAAGGGAAGGGGAGAGGTGTCACGCAATGGGGGAAAACGTATACATCAATAACATAAAGACGGGACAAACAATAAAACAAAGTACTCTCGTGGGTGAAAGTACCCGTTATATGTTCCCACTATATGCCAAGCTCTGGCTACTGGGTCTGCTATTTTCCCAATAGTTTATTACTGATTTTCACTGTAGTGATTTACGTCATTATCTGAACAAAATCCTACATCCATATTTTGTAAAACTTTCAATCATAGGCAATCACTAATCAGGACACATCATATTTGTTCAGTGCGGAAAAAATGTATGCGGTAAGCGTCAATTCGTTCGCGATACTTGATACTTTTTATGTGATCTCATGTTTTGTTTTGTTTTTCGACAGAAAGTGATGAGCTTTGTTTTTAACTTCATTCATATAACCTTGCCTGTCCGATTCGTTGCAAGTGGTACATAAGGCTCCAAACAATGTTTCCCAATTTTACAGAAGAATGTAGCAGTCCTTACCTTGTTCTATCGCAACAGTCATCATTTTCTTTGTATCTCAAAATGTGACTAAAACATTACATATACCACTTGTTTTACGTCCTTCTTAAGCTAAGCGGTTGCACCTAACAGACCCAACTTTTTTCACGTTGCCTACAACTTATTCATTTACTGAAATGATGTAGCTATTTATCTAATTAAATGTCATTCTCTAACACTTTTGTAGGCTCTCTTAGCATCTTCTGCCTGTCTTTGTTTGTAGAAGGTACTTGTAAGAAGATGGATGAGCAGCGTGGTCTGCAAAATGTAGGTAATTGATTATGAAAGTAAGAAATTATTTTCGAAATAAATTCAAAATGTCGTAACCGACGGTTTCTTGGAAAACTACAATTGCAGGTCATTAATTTTCTGAAGATTTTTCGAAAAATGCACGGTAAATTTTTAGATCATAGTAAAAAGGTAACATATGTCGTCATTAAAGTTTCAGATGTAAAACTTGAACCCATGCGGAATGCTTTCTTTATTGTGAAATTTGTTTCATAAATCCATAACTAATTTAAATGATGGTAGATCCACTTTGGGAAACTTCTATCCTCTGGTCGGGAGACAAAAACTCTTTTTGAATGCAGACTCTATTACTGTACTACAATGATATATCTCTTATACAAATTACGTCAATCATACAACATGAAGAGTCCCTTGTCAACACTAGTCATTGATCAACTGATTAGTTTTAAGTGCGAATAAAATTTAAAATAAACTTTCTCTTGCAGTATAAATTCGGTAATGATTTGTCACCTGGAAACCGTGCCTCTATAATGATATACAATCGGCTGCTCAAAGATATATTATGTATTAATAAAGCGCTAGTAATTCTGTCTGCGTCATTTATTTACTTTGAAATACGTAGAAATATAAAGTAACCAAATTGAAACATGTAACTAATATACCCGTCATGGTTGAGCATATTAAATAATATGTTTTTGATGAGCTTATGTCCAGGGGTGGAGGAAGCTTTGGAAAAGTGGGGTATCACGACCTCTTTTGGGGCACTCCCCAAGTCATGTTCCCCATCCCAATCTGTAGATATATAGAATAAGCCAGCCCAAAGTAAAGTAAAAGGGGAACTTCATTCTTAGAAAGGGGAATTTTTCCAACGGGGACACATTGTTTCCGTATATAGGACTGGCAAAAGTTGCCAGTTTCCTACTATGGGGACAGTAATTGAGGGCCCTTTTCATTTTCAAAAGGGGCACTTTTTTCGTTTTTCGCAATGGTGGGGCAGAGGATACGTGCCCCCAGTGTCCTCCCCTGGTTCCTACACCTATGCTGATCTTTCAAAACATTGCCCGATTATTGTGTGATGAAATAATAGCAATAGATTGCGGAATATATTTAGATTTAGAGTATTACCGTAAATATACATCCAATCGGTTGATGTACCACGTGTTCACTTGATTATAAATTGGAAATTAAGTGAAGGCAAACATTTCAGCTTGTATTGGATAATCATTTTTTCGTCGTTCTTTTTGCGTTATTTTTGCTAAAAACTTAGAAGTACCTTTCTGTTCTTATATATATATATATATCAGCTTTTAAGCTTGCTCGCAATTCTCATGGGAGAGTAAACGACACCTCATTACCAGTCACGATGATTTAGAAGCAATTAAGTCTTCACACTCTTATTGATACTTTACAACTCGTTAGATATGTTAATATGTCACCATTTATTTTCTTATTTTCTAAACTATTAAGAAATGCACTATTTAAGTTCAATCATCTTCTTAACGCTATTGTAAATATATGTGAATTCAAATATCTTGATTGGTGCAATACAACGGTTAAACAAGGTGTGTTTCTATGATTAAATCATGGTAAAAAGAACAAATTAAACAATAATTTGTGTTACTTTAAACTTCATCTGTTACTAATCTAAGAATCATGAATTGTTTGTTGATTCAGCTTGATTGTCAGAAAATCCTTTGTTGGGTGAGATTCAATGAATGCTTAACTGTGAGATCTTCTGGTTGAGCGGGTGGCTGTATGGCAAGCCGTTTTACTTTTTATTCAGTATTCAATGTTATCAATAAAGCATTATCAAAATGATAATGATAATGATAATAATTATAATATTACTCTAATGATATTAATAAAAAAGTATGTCTGAATAAAGTATGTCTTAGTTCATGATGGGATTGAGCAATTAAACATGATATTTGGATAAATTTTAGATTGTCAAAATCCACACAATTGTTTTTGATTAGCAATTGAACGCACGCTTAGACTTTTATGCAGTCGTCAAATTTTGGCCAAAATTTAGGAAAGTAAAGGAGGAATTTTGAATATAAATATTATTCTCGGCAACAGAATTAAATTATCTCTATTCTGAGTCAATGTTATGACATTTGTTATGCTTAGACTAGACGTTATTCAGGAAAAACCTTACTAGTACTTTATAATTGTTTTATCTTAAGAAATGTAATTTACAGTTCGGTAGATTCTCCTCTTATGGACAAAATTATTTTATTCCGAAGAGGGGAAAATTTTAGACGCCATTTTGAAAATAACCCATGATGCCTTTAACGAAACAGCGTAACGCTATGGCGCAGAACTTGTAAGGGTTCTATAAATTTTATAACCAAGTAGGTCAATTTCATTTTTGCATTTTCAAAATCTATACTTATTATTCTACAAATCATTCAGTTCCCAAATGGACATCCACCATTTAAGAGATATTTAATGAAAAACTTACAAATTCTGTCCTGTTTTTGCTGGGGATTATCCAAGTAACGCAGACACCATCCAGTACCAAACAAGAAAGAGAATTTCCATTGCATGAACAGGTATGCACACAAGGCACTTCGACATACAATGACCGCATATAAGCTTATTAAAAACCGTAGGTTAAAGCACTTGTAAATGGAAATCCGGAAGTTACATAATTTACATAGGTTTTCCCCTCTTCGGGTAAAAATATTTTTTCTCCTGAAGAGGGGAATCTACCGAACTGATTTAGCAGTAAAACTTTTACATACTTATACAGAATACTGAAATTCAATTACAAATTTGTCCTTACCTCTGCAAATAATTTGGCTCTTGTAATACAATTTTTTTAAATATATATATATTTCTTTTTTTTGAGGGGGGGGGGGACTTTAAGTGACAAAAGGCTACAAATTATCTTAAAGTTAGTGCATCAAACTTTAACACTTCCGGCAAGAAATGAAATGGAAATGGCTTTTATTGTTATAAGCCATCCTCCACATTCATAAACCTGACATTGTTCTTAGATTACCTAATATTATATTATCATTTCTTTCTTTTGCTTTCTTCAATGGTTTGAGAATATAGAGAGAAAAAATGATGTGTTAGTGTGGAAGTTTACTCAGAGGGAGCAGGTATGTACAATAGGAAGGCTGAAAACGTAGATCAGTTTTGATAACAAACCATACCCTAACACCAAAGTTACCATATTCTTATCGCATGGTGTATAACATCAGGATGCCTGCGGCCGGGCGGCCGTCCGGCAGGGTCTTGAAGAATAAGCGCCGTGCAGATCTAACGTAACTGTTTATTCATTAATCTAGTCTAGGCCTATTTTTGTTTTTTGAGGCCACGTATGCATGACGATTGAAATTTGGGAACATCGGCCATCATATCTGTGCCGTGAACAACTTCATTCGTTACATACAAATGTGGCTAAGGAGTAAAAGCCTAAATAATCATTTCAAACTGCACAATAAGTAAGCTTAGGCCTACTTATTTGTCATATACCTCCGTTCCATGCCTTTTACTTCCCCACTGATCTGTTTTTTTCTTGTTGGCTGACGTTCATTGATTGCTGTTGTTTCTGATTTACGGCCTGATAACATACATGTAGGCTAAGCCTACGTGGGATGTGACAATAAGTAGCTTAGGCCTAGGCTAGACCTATGAGAATAAATCAATGAACTTGCATTATCCAGAGATGTTACTATAGTGAGATAAGCAACTAGGCACCAGGCCTCATCTGGAAAGCGGGAGGGGAAACATGGCCTCCTGTCCAAAAATTGGGGGACAAAAGGCATTTTTTCTAAAACGTACTGAATTTTTAAAATTTTGCTGAAAGGTGGGGGGAGGGGGGGACATGTCCCCTGTCCCCTAATTCAACTTGCTAAAGTTTACTATGCCTAAAGTCATATGCATCGGCTGTATTGCAAGTAGTGTAGGCATGACGAGTGAGATGTTTATCTCACTATAGCATAGGCCTAGCCTACGTTAGTTATTATACACATCCCTTAGTACGGTTGACATTGGGATTGCCGTACGAGGGCCAGCCATCAGTAAACGACAGCCATCACTAACATAGTGAGATAAACACCTCATTCAGTAGGCACTACTTGCAAGGTAATACTTGTACACTGTATAGCAGTCATGTAGTGGTTATAGCGTATACTACGGTCAGGATGTTATCTGACTGTCACTAACACGGCTGGCATCAGTCCGACGGTACTAACGGGGGAGTAATAATATATACCTAGGCCTACGGTCAAAAATGTTATCTAACTAGAGTGATGTAACATAGATGAACGCTGGGCCGAACGTTAGATCCCCTAAAATTCGACGGTCGTCGAAAATCGGGTCAACCATTGCCACTAGGCCCCTTATACAACTTATTTTTGCAAGTACAAAGGTTCGGACGGATTGCCCTTGGTAATTTTGAGAAAACTACCATCATTCACGTGCAATTCTCTTCACTTTCGGGAAATTTTCTTCCTTATCGGGAAATATGGTCAATTTTCATCAGTTATCTGGAAATGTTGCCAAATGTTACTAAAATATTCACTGATTTTACCAAATTTTCCTTCAATTTCATGTTAATAAGTCCTAGTCGAAAAAAAGCATGCGGCGGGAATGTGAAATCCTTTCATCTGTCCATGGAGTACCTTTCTCTCTGCTCCCCACTCCCTAAGTCTTTGAACCCTCGTGGCCGTATGGCGCGGGGATTGGGTCGGCAGCCCCCCCCCCCTCCCCCCCCCCTCCCTCTGTTTTCCGGATACCCTGAGTCGAGCAGAATCATGCCCGACTCGGCTAGATATCTGGGTCACGCATACCGTCTCGACTCGGCATGATGTTGACAATATCATACTTGGACACCGATCTTATATAGTCAGGCAGAGAGGTTAAATATACTTTTTAAATTAGTGATTTGTCGGAATCATGCCCAATTCGACTATATTTCTGGGTAATGTTTTGGAAATTTCACTACCTTAAAGTTCTCCAAAATCGTAAAACCTGCAGAAAAAGTGAATGAAATTAAGGAAAGCTAAAAATATTGAGGATAATTTTCCAAAAATTGACCAATAAATTCGCGAAGAAAAAACATAACTGCCCGAAAATTAAGAAAATTTCCCGAAATTGCCTTGTTTTAAAGCTCCCTCTATGGTCGTCGACCACGGGTAATAGCTTTTCTGTACTGTGATGAGTATCTTTACCATTGGGATCTACTTATACAATTCCTTTAATGCTGTACAGTGAAAGCTGGGAGTCAAGGTAGAATTCCATAGTAAGACTTTAATCCCCTTATACTAGGTGGCCATCCTGCCTTAGCTGAAAGTAGGATTTGATAAAGGACTTTTATAAAATGTTATGTGGAGGTTGTGGAGATTGAAAAACTTACGTAGTGAGTAAGAAGGAACTGGAGAGTGAAGGTTGTAAGAGCTAAGGATGATGGTGTCAGCATCATACTGAGTCGGGAAATGATTCTGATTTTCATAGCCGAAAGTATAGAGCATATCATTCAGAAATGTCTATAATTTAAATAGTACATTCGATATTTCACATCTCTGCCGGACTAATATCGGTGTCCCTCCTCCCCCCGTCCCGTCTAGTAAGTCCATGTAAATAGCAAACATAACTATTTTACAAATCATTTTCAAAGTATTCTAATCTAATTTTCCTACCATCTCTCTTCACATACCATATTTTCCCCGACGAAATAGTCCAAATTAGAATTTTCCTTCGAAACCTTTACTAGGGGGTGTAACACCCCACATCCTCTTAAGTTGCGCCCCTGCCCTGTCCCTTCCTATACACGTCCCTGCGCATAACATTATACAACATACCTAAGACCGCAGGATCTAAATGTTAATCTTATTACAGTAATCATACTCTCACAACTTGTAATAATGATGATTATGATGCAATGCGACGATAACTCGTCGAATAGCAGACTTGGGCCGAGACCCACAGTAATCACTATATACTAATGTATAAAAAATAATAAAAAATAATAACAGGTTTTGAACGGTAAAAGTAATAATATTTGGGGTCATTTTTTTAACGAAAAGACCGAATATGGTATCGAATATAGTGCCCCATGTCTAAACCTATTGATTTTTGAGAGTTCAGAATTCAGGTGTTATTTCCTGTTTTCAGATTGATGCCAATGGCACATAATATTAAAAAGGAGGAAAATAGAAATATAAGGCTCAATTCATTAGTAATCACCTTTTTTTCTGGATTATGTAAATCAGATGATACCTGACCGTTGAAATATACTTTTCGATACATTTATGTCAAATTCTTGGAATTGATGGTGCCGTAGATTAAGGGAAAATACACAAAATAATGTGGAAATTAGAAGAATATTTTCCTTGGAAATTTATTTAAAATGCCGAAGAAATTAATCACTTATCTTTTCATACTATATTCGGCTGAATGTTCTTTTATGATATGCGCCTACACTTAGGCCTAGCCTACGCTTAGGACTATACAGATTACGTTAGGCTAGTCTGGATCCGCTGACGATGAAAGGCTTCTACAGAGAACTCAACGAAATTGAAAATGTTTACGACCCCTGTGAGCTGAACTAAAGAAATGTTAAAATTATGCATACTTACAGGACATCCTGGCGTCAAGAAAATTTAAAATAAATCTAAAATAAATGAAAAATAGTCGTAAGAATCCCAGTAGCCAGTGCATTATGCATACACCGTAAGGTACATTTGGGCTAACCTTAGTGTTGCGCACGCATGATGCGCTTAAATCGAATGTTTTTGTAAACAAACAACCAAGCCGCGTTATAGTACCCGTGTACCGCGGCATATTCAAATTCTCAGGCGTTTACGCGCAAGTACGCTTACTGTATATCGAAAACACTAAAGCACCAGCCACAATGATTTGTTTCAAGACAAATTTGTTCGGTAAGTCGTATTTGATATGTTCACCATTTGTTTTAAGGCACAAAACATGACGTAGGCCTATGTATATTGGCAAAGAAATTAATTCTTCAGCCTTTCCTCTAAGGGTTCTCATTTGGTCCGGCGCAATAATTTATCATAAGTTTGTCCTTTTGCTGTAGTACATGTGGATAATCATTTTTCACAAACATTTTCAAAGAAATTAACATTATACTTTCGGAAAAAATGCTTAGCTTAGTCAAATATACTTATAGTTGATTTATTATCTTGATTTTTTCAATAAAAAAATTATATTACACGTACCATTAAATCCTGATGTGTGATAACGTCCCTTCTCTATGTACGCAATGTGGATTTAAAGTCTTCCAGCAAATCGTGTTTGCCGCCGAGTGCAAAATTAAAATACCGGAACAGATGTATTTGGACTTAGTTTTTCTCACTATACCATGGGTATATTGAAGGTGCAAATAATCAAATACGCATTTTCAAAAGAATAAGAAACATAAGTATTGTACAAATCCTAAGCATGTAAGAACAGAGTATCGGTATTAAAGTCAGTATTTCAATGCAGGCCTCAACGATTTTTGTATAATAACTACCACATTGCCTTTTCGATAAGTTACTGATTTTTTTTAATAACTTTCTTACTAATTAATCTCATATTTTCTTCTGTTCTCGATATGTTACAGATAGGCCTAGGCTAATGGCATTCAAACAAAAAAACAATAACATGTCTAAAAATAGTCATTAGTAAATAGTAATTGGTAATTTCCTTATAGTGATATTACAACAGCTTACTGATTCTTATGTCAACGAAACTTTAAATACATTAAATGACAATGAAGCTTATTTTCACCTTCCTGCTGCAGTTTATGAATGGGGTGAATGGGATTTTGCATATTATGGGGGCCTTATGGGAACTATTGCATTGCTGTGATGGGAAAAGTCAAAGGTGACTGTTATGAGGTCAAAGTTTCAAAGCTGATATACAGAATGACCCACAATCTTATGAAGGATAGGTCATTGCTAAGTGACAATTGATGATGAGATCAGCAACTACGTGGATTGCATTCTTGTCTTATATTGATATTAATATTAACGTCAACATGTTGACGGATCTTCAAATACATCAAAATATTTGCTTTGATTTAGAGGGTGACATGTTTTAATTTATGAAAACAACTAACGACACATACACTTCAAATAATAATAATAAGAAGAAGAAGAAGAAGAAGAAGAAGAAGAAGAAGATGATAATAATAATAATAATAATAATAATAATAATAATAATAATAATAATAATAATAATAATAATAATAATAATAATAATAATAATAATAATAATAATAATAATAATAATAATAATGATAATAATAGTAATAATAATGATAATGATAATAATAATGATAATAATAATAATAATAATAATAATAATAATAATAATAATAATAATAATAATAATAATATCATTAACAATAATACTAACAATAATAATAACAATGATAATAACAATAACAACAATAATAATAATAATAATAATACAATAAGATAACAATAACAACAACTACATCAATAATGATAATAATTATAATAATATTAATAATAATAATAATAATAATAATAATAACAATAACAATAACATTAACCATAACAATAACAATTATAACCAATAATAATAATAATAATACAATTAATAACAATAATAACAACAACAACATCAATAATGATAATAACAATATTTGGCGGCCATTTTTAATTTAACCCCCAAAGGGGGAATTTTGGATTTTTAAAGTATTTCTTAAAGTTGTTACATACAAAAACATACTAAAACATTTGAAATAAGTAAAAAAAACATCTTTTGAAAATTTCATATTTTGACAGCCATTTGGAAATTCATAAGTTGGTCGTTTTGGATTTTGAAAATGACTTTTTGAAATCGGTGCATCCACAAACGTAGAACTAGAAAAAAAAATTACTTTAATCGGTCAAAGTTTGACCGTATAGTAAATTCGGACAAAGGGATGTCACTTGGCGACCATTTTGAGATTTGACCAGAAGTCGGCCATTTTGGATTTAAAGAATTACTTTTTGAAATCGGTGTATCCAAAAACCTACAAATAGACATCATAATTACTTTTATTGGTCAATGCTTAGGCATACAGTAATTAAATTGGGACAAAAGGGGCCACGTGACGGCCATTTTGCAATTTGACCAATAAGTCGGCCATTTTGGATTTTGAAAAAGACTTTTTTTTAAATTGGTGCATTCAAAAACCTACAAACAGACACCATAAGTATTTTAATCGTTCAAAGTTTTGCCATACAGTAAATTTGAACGAAGGGAGGCCACATGGCGGTCATTTTGAAATTTGACCCCTTAGTTGGCCATTTTGTATTTTGAAAATGACTTTTTTTTAAATCGGTGCATCCAAAAACCTACAAATAGACACCAAAATTATTTTAATCGGTCAATTTTAGTTAAACTGATCCCTGTGGGGGTACTTTGGGCACACTTTAGGTTTTATCGGTGTACGCCATCGTATTCAGCGGAAAAAATCAATAAAGGTTCACTTTTGTATATAAAGTGAACACCATTTCTCACTTGAGCCACTCTGTGAGACAGACTATATGTTTCTTTGGATTATGTGAGTGAGTGATTTTTGGTACAAAACATTTCTCAAAATTAAACTTCATCTGCCACTTTGATTCCCATTCGGATAGTCGGCCAAGCTCCACTTGTAGTTTGTCTGGGTCAAAGTCGTTTATATAATCGTCCGGTAAATGACACAGTCGTCGGCAAACAGTCTAACAGTGGAGTTAATCTGGCCCGGTATGTCGTTAATGCACAGTACGAAAAGTAGTGTATCGAGTGCGGTATACCAGACTGTACATGAACCCAATCAGAGTGTTCACCACTCACAACAACTCTCTGCTATCTTAGCATTAGGAAGGTGGATATCCAGTCATAGGCTAGGCCACATATACAATAGTAGTCAAGCTTCAGCAATAACCTTTGATGAGGTACAACATGAAAGGCGTTGCTGAAGTCCATGATAATAGCGTCAGTTTGTGTACAACATGAAAGGCTTTGCTGAAGTGCATGATAATAACGTCAGTCTGTGTACAACCTGAAAGGTTTGCTGAAGTGCATGATAATAACGCCAGTCTGTGTACAACATGAAAGGTTTTGCTGAAGTCCATGATAATAGCGTCAGTTTGTGTACAACATGAAAGGCGTTGCTGAAGTGCATGATATTAAGGTCAGTCTGTGTACAACATGAAAGGCTTTGCTGAAGTGCATGATAATAACGTCAGTCTGTGTACAACCTGAAAGGCTTTGCTGAAGTGCATGATAATAACGCCAGTCTGTGTACAACATGAAAGGTTTTGCTGAAGTGCATGATAATAACGTCAGTCTGTGTACAACCTGAAAGGCTTTGCTGAAGTGCATGATAATAACGTCAGTCTGTGTACAACATGAAAGGCTTTGCTGAAGTGCATGATGATAAGGTCAGTCTGTGTACAACCTGAAAGGTTTGCTGAAGTCCATGATATTAAGGTCAGTCTGTGTACAACATGAAAGGCTTTGCTGAAGTGCATGATATTAAGGTCAGTCTGTGTATAACATGAAAGGCTTTGCTGAAGTGCATGATGATAAGGTCAGTCTGTGTACAACCTGAAAGGTTTGCTGAAGTCCATGATATTAAGGTCAGTCTGTGTACAACATGAAAGGCTTTGCTGAAGTGCATGATATTAAGGTCAGTCTGTGTACAACATGAAAGGCTTTGCTGAAGTGCATGATATTAAGGTCAGTTTGTGTACAACCTGAAAGGCTTTGCTGAAGTGCATGATATTAAGGTCAGTTTGTGTACAACATGAAAGGCTTTGCTGAAGTGCATGATATTAAGGTCAGTCTGTGTACAACATGAAAGGCTTTGATGAAGTCCATGATAATAACGTCAGTCTGTGTACAACATGAAAGGCTTTGCTGAAGTGCATGATATTAAGGTCAGTCTGTGTACAACATGAAAGGCTTTGCTGAAGTGCATGATAATAACGTCAGTCTGTGTACAACATGAAAGGCTTTGCTGAAGTGCATGATGATAAGGTCAGTCTGTGTACAACCTGAAAGGCTTTGCTGAAGTGCATGATATTAAGGTCAGTCTGTGTACAACCTGAAAGGTTTTGCTGAAGTCCATGATAATAACGTCAGTCTGTGTACAACCTGAAAGGTTTTGCTGAAGTGCATGATAATAAGGTCAGTCTGTGTACAACCTGAAAGGCTTTGCTGAAGTGCATGATAATAACGTCAGTCTGTGTACAACCTGAAAGGCTTTGCTGAAGTGCATGATAATAACGTCAGTCTGTGTACAACATGAAAGGCTTTGCTGAAGTGCATGATAATAACGTCAGTCTGTGTACAACCTGAAAGGCGTTGCTGAAGTGCATGATAATAACGTCAGTCTGTGTACAACCTGAAAGGCTTTGCTGAAGTGCATGATATTAAGGTCAGTCTGTGTACAACCTGAAAGGTTTTGCTGAAGTGCATGATAATAAGGTCAGTCTGTGTACAACCTGAAAGGCTTTGCTGAAGTGCATGATAATAACGTCATTTTGTGTACAACATGAAAGGCTTTGCTGAAGTCCATCATAATAACGTCAGTGTGTTGTCTTTTGCCAAGAGTCTGGGCAAAGTCATGTATTGTCAGTATCAGTTGTGATTCGCACAAGCGTTTACGGCGAAAGCCATGTTGCCGATCTATGCTAAAGTGGTCGAGGACCTCGAGGTGACCTGATGTTAGAGTATATGTCATGTTTCATGATCTTTCAGTTAGTAGAAGTAAGGGAGATCGACCTGTAAATTGAAGGTTTTGTGCGGTCTCCTTTCTTAAAGATTGGAGATATGTTTGCATATCTCCAATGCATATGTTTCAATATCTTCAATCATCAATCAGTATGCCTGTTTCCAGTGAACTTATAAAGATGGTAGTAAGAGCCGGTACAATTTCCGTAGTTCCCATCTTTAGTATACACGCAGGAATGTCATTAGGTTTAGTTGCTTTGTTCATTTCAAGGTCGTTCAGGAGTTTCGATACGCCGTCAGTCGTAATGTCAATGTCGGTCATTTTCGGAAATGCACCACAATCAAAGCTAGGTGAGTTATTTGGATTTTTTTGAGTAAACACTGATTGGAATTGTTTATTTAGCACTTCGTTTTTTTTTTTTTTTTATATTCATTGACAAGGCAGCCGTCTGCTTTTAGTGTTGATATACCGGTATTGTCTGTTCTCATGTTTTTTTATATATTTTTTTTATCATGGACCAGAACTTTTTGTTGGATTCAGCACAAACATTTCTAATATATTTTCTGAATTTGTTTGTGGTGAGGCGATTGACATATTTTCTCAGGGATCGTGTTCAGTGGAATCAGATACTCTTGCTTGATGAAAAACGATGGTATTACTGTACGAAAAAGTCCCAATCGAATAAATTGTAGGCAAGAACGAATACATTGTACTGTTGTAGTAGGCGTAATTATGGTGTAAATTTAGTATTATAAAGATTTGATAACTTGTAAACCAAATTATTATTCTTGATAAGAAAGTTATTGTCTGTCTGGAAGCGAATATCAATCACTTATAGATTATGTTATCCATTTTATTGCCTAAGTATGCCTAATAATTGATAAGAAAGCATACTGTGCTTTTGTTTTTGATTTGTTAATAAAATAGCTTGTACAATGCATTTTTTGAAACAAGCACATATCTTAGAAAAGCATGAAAAAGGTATGCCTAGCAGATCAAGAATGAAAATATTCGAGATTTTAAAAGCTGATTGTTAAAAACTATCACCATATACAGTATCGTGCTGTTGTTGATATAGCATGCTTCAAAATATTTTCAAAACGTCTGAAATTGTATTAATGTACAATGTTGATGCAAAAGAAGTTTGTAATTAAGTGTTGCAAATTTGGAGTATCATTGTAAAATGTAATTTTTGAAACAAGCACATATATTTTAAAGAATTAACGGTATGCCAAACGGATCAATAATCAAATATTCGAGATTTTTAGGTTGAATGTTAAGAAATGTCACCATACAAAATATATTGTACTGTTAAAGTACAATGTTTATCAATATTTTCAAAATGTTTGAAATTGCATGGATGCAGCATCGTTCAAAAACGATAGCATAAGCTCGCGTGGTGTATGTTCTTTCGTGACAGTACAAATATTAAATTGCCGTATGTGTTTACAGTAACACGCTGTTAAACAATAGTGTTTGAATTCACTGACATAATACCAAATTTGATTGATGTGTCCCCATATAGATACAGGTAGATATGTAGATATGAAAAGCGATCTTCAGAGGTGTATAGAAAGCACTCAGAGGCACATTCTACGAAAAGCTTTTTTAAATAAAAAATGTAGTAAATTTGAGTATGACAAAAACTAAAGAAAATCTCCTTGTAATTGGAAAAGTCGTAATCCCCGGAAAAGTACATTTCATTTTCTGAAGAACTTCATGTAGGATAAAATAAATCAGATGTTACATTTCTTATAGCCCAAGTACGAATGATGTGTTTAATCTATTGAAGAACATTAAAAGATATTGAATGTAAGCAGAAATGTAAGTATGTTTTGGGGTTATCTATTCCCTCCTGGTCGAGAAGTAAATTCAGATCAGGCTGATAATCCGGTCATTTGATCTCTCACAAAGTACTTTTTCGTGTGACCATATTAAAAATGCGTAATATTGGTTACCAGTTTCTTTGCTGTTCTTCGTTTATTTTACCGACTTGTATAGTTTATGGAAAATATTGCAAATTGTTGTTAACCCGGAAAGCGGATTTCGGTGGCACTTCTGAGGTTTCCAGTTATACCGATAAGACGGTATTTGTCGAATTTAGTGTCCTCCCCTCAAATCAAAACGTATTTTTTCTCCTCTACCACCAGCTATACACCCGCTTTCAAGAATTTTGTTAACAGTTAACTCATTGTCGCTTATAGCTAGAATTATTCATCTGACAACATGACCTGATGGGGTGTGGAGGGGAGGGGGGGGGAGGCAAGGGCAATACAAGTTGCAGATAGTGATCTAAGATATATCGATTTGTACCAAATCATGATTGTAAATTTTCCAAACTATCTAGAAGCATGATTGAATTTTTTTGATTTTTGAGGGTTGAGGGCAACTAAGTTCGCCAACAGATATCATTCTATGGGATGTGGAAAGTAGTAATCCGTATTTTTTTTACATTTTCCGAAAACCTTTTTACCCATACGTTTAGTTCCGGTGTTCTTTTAGGGGTGATGTAAAGTTTTAAAGATATGATACCCACAACTTTGTCTTTTCTTTTCAAAATGCCCGATAACGTTTTAAAAATATATTTTTCTAAGTAGTCATGGCAATTTCAACCCAAAAAAGTGCAGAAATTGCCGCCAATCTCCCTTCCATATATACTACTGTGGAAATATCGACACTGTTATTTTGATTTTATGGGCAGACGAAACACGTCAGTAAACTGCAAAACTCCATAATCTGTTTGTATTCTATATACTTTTAACATGTGAATTGATAAGTAAAACAACAAATTCCGATCGTGTTTCTTTTTTTTTGCTAAATATATCATGCTTATATTCAAATATTTACCCAAACTTTGATAGATTGCACATGCTACACGCACTGAAATATCAGTTGACTTTAGATATTGCGTTTACCATTAAATCCAAGTAAAACCGAAAGTTCATACTAAATAACGTATACTACCCGAATGTTTGTTTTGATATTCTTTTTCGCGTGAATGTTGTACATTCTGTTGCTGGAATTTCATAGATTGCTTTGTGTGGGAGTTGCAGCGTAGTACTTTCAGCTTGATTCCGAAAACTGGGATGGGAAGTGTGTAAACACCACCTTTTCCACATTTCTCTTTTCAAATAGTGTTTAGAGAACCAGGTAGGATGTTACTGTCCTACCATCGCGACTGGCAGCTCCAAAGGACGGTATGCGCCATTCAACCATTGTCACTTCTCTTAATAGGCCAATGATGCAGACGAAATGCTTTCGCTGTGATGTTCGCTTTGATTTGGAACATCGAGCCTTGCACCCGCAACCTCCATTATCTATGCTCTGCCAACTGAGCTGCATGTTCTCCAGATTCTCCTCCGTTTTGAATCATTTTTGTGTAACCTCTGTTTCCTTACTATTCGCTATTATTTCATTTTATAAAACAATGGGCAATTACGCGGGCTGATTAAAGGTAGTAAAAAATGCTAGTGAAAAAGACAACTCATGCTAAACCTAATCCTTAAAAAGTGGAAAATGAATATATGGTTTAGGCTGCATAACTTTATGAAGGTCTCTTCATCCCCCTCGGCCGCCCCACCCCAGACCGACAGGTTTTAAACGTTGATACCAAAGGTCACGGTTAAATCGCCGATCCCTTTGTTTAAAACAGTGGCCACATCACTTGGGATAAGTCAAAAACCTACACGTTGTTTCTAAATTTGAAAGAATCGGAAGAGTTCTTTCTTAGTCATTTAAGGCAGCTCATAGACCTTAAAAATGATTCTCTTTCATTTAAACTGAACAATATATACATACACAAGAAAAAACAATTCACAGAGTTTCGCAACATCCTCGTTAGTAACTGAATCCAGTGACAACAAATTGCATGCAAGAAAATTTTACATGTATTTACAATATACGTACAAGATAAAAATCCGAAAGCTTTATACATGAATTTGTATAGAAAAAGCAAATAAAATCAAGTTGAATGCAGTGAACATTCTTACGATTCTTCGTAAGGTTTTCAGACAATAGCGCTTCTGCTGCTCTCGAGTTTATGCATTCCTACATACAGCTTACATATCTTCAACTGTCTAAGTTTTTGCCAAAACATATTACTTTAGTAATTATTCATATTCAATTATAATTTGAGAGGATCAAAACAATGTGACCATTTATAAATACTCAATATCGTACACAAATCCTCAGTGTTAGGGTACCAAAAAATGATTGGAATGTGTAAGTTTGTTCATCTAAAAACCTACAGAAAAAGGTATCACCTGGTCAGAAACGTCTATCTTGAACAGCCTGAGAAAATATTCCTACATCGTTCATTGCATTGAATACCTTTGCGGACGGTCTGTTATTCGTGCTTCATAAGAATCTAAACAGCTAATTGCTTATGCACGTATATTAAGAACTACATGGTTATATGTTTATTTTGGCCTGTTTTCTTTTAATTGGTTCTTTTGTAGACATTTTTCACTGTTTCTGCAACAGTGCAGAGATTGAATCGTATAAGAAGGAAAATTACAGTAAATCTGCTGAACCATGGTTGGTACTACTCGCGGATAGAAGAGGACAGAGGGAGTCTTGGAGGAAGGCGTAGATGCCCAAAATTATAAACGTTTTTGAAACATTTGTGTTATTCGTCACATTAACCTTGATAAAAACTTAAGTCCTGGCATTGCATGTTTAACACGTGAAATTCACCTACTTGTGGTATAATGGTAAATGTAATGCAAATTGATCCAGATTTATCCGAATGGCGTAGTCCTATGACTAACCTTAATCCGATATTTGGCGGATATAGTGGACATGACAGTGAGACGTTCAATTAAAATGTTGAATTCGTTAAAATGTGTATGTGATTTGAACAACAAGCATACCTATATTTCAAACTACCTTAGATTGATTACACGAACCAAGCATCTAATAAATGAAGCTCTTAATTGACAACCCATATATGTATTGCAATATTTACAGTTCTGTATGCCTGATAATTTCTTAAGAAAAGAAAGGAACTCTTCTGCTCTAGTAAAGCTTGTGTTTTCAAAATCGCGTCACACGATTTCTATATCCTGAAAATTTGAATGACAATATTACAACTACAGCAATTGCAAGCAACGTTCTGGCATAGGGAACTTGCCTATCATCTTTATTTGGAATGCGCAATTACAAGATGTGCAGCTTAACAATAAATGAACAAATTTTGATCAATTTTTTGCAACAAAGAATTGTGTGAATATAAACAAAATACGGTTTTCAAAATTTTGGCAGTTTTACAATTTTCAAACAATTTTTTTCATCTCTCTGACAGTGTGTTGTTATTACAACCAACTAAAATAGATCATATATTTTCCCTATTTGAGGAACTATTCAAAATCACACCCCCACACAAAATGTTGCTGGTGTATTTATTCCAATCATATATAATGATATAAATTTAAGATGGCAATTAAACAAAACATTTGATTTTGAACTGTCTTTGCTAATCGAACACTACAAGTAGCATGAAGGTCACCATTAACTTTGCATATCATTTTCCTCCCTTATATTCAAAGACTTGATATTAGGTATTTTCACGGGCTTTGTGTTTAAGAAAACCTATACTTTAACGTATTCTAAGAAACCAGTTTTGTTATTATATTACCGTAATTCCTTGATTATTACTAAAGCTTATTGTGGTAATCGTATTCGTGTCATGTCGAGGTAATCTTATTATGTAATAAAGATAGCGTTCAAGTGCGATCACTCTGATCTTATTACTTCTCAATATTCTAAAATTGAAGGGTAATAATGCTGAGATGCTGTAGACATCAATTTCACCTTACACAATAAATGTGATCAAGTTTAGTACTGCAATCTAATACTATAAATCTACACTTTAAAGATGGCAGTAGACAATCAATCAATGTGATTAATCTTCATAGTGATTCCGTAGATATTGTAACACAGGTAGCATGTCTTTAGGTTTTGTCCACTATATTTACGACATGTGTGCCGTGGTGTAATGATAAGTTGATTGTACTTTGAAGTTTGGTGTAAAACAATAGTGCCCATGATCATGATTTCTCAATATTAAGCAGTTGAAGGGTAATGGAGAAGGGAAAATAATCGTGATAATCGTAATACTGTAAATTCTTAAAAGAGCTCTCAGCCGAAACGTGAGGGTGTTATTTTTTGCTATATTCTATATCTGTGGCTAATTCATGTAGATTTAAGCTAATGGAAGTCGCATCACACTGTCTGCTTTTTACATAATTTTTCACCCAATGCGCGTAAGCGAACAAATTCCAAAAAGTTAATGGAGTACTCGGGTCGGGATTTGGTCATTTTTATAATATTCCTTAGTGTGAGACTCACACTAAATACGCCCTCACTTTTCGGCCGAGAGCACCATAAATGTACACTTTAAGGGTAGTAGTGGATGAACAATCAACGTAATTAAGCTTTTCATAGAGATTCTTTTAGATGTTGTAACACATCTTACCATGTATCAAGGCTCTTCATAGTGATTCCTCATATGTTTAACACATTTAGCATGTCTTAAGATTAGCTCCACTATATTCACGACATGTGTACTGCGCTAAAATTGTTAGTTTATTGAACTTTAAAGTGCGGTTTTAAATACAATACCTCTGATCATGACATCTCAATACAAAAAAAAGTTGCAGGGTTAGAAATATAAATATCCAATTTGATAACAAACAATCCATGTGATAAATCTTAAAACTGCAAATTCTTAAACACCATGAATCTACGCTTTATAGGTGGTAGTGGTCGCCACTAAATTATCGCTGATGTCTTTGTGTAGACTTATTTACAAGCTATCTACAATAAGTGCATACTCTTATTATAAAAAAGCATGTAAGCATGTGTGATACCCGTTTCGTACCTGTTCTGAATGTAATTCAGTTGTTTAGAATTTACACGGGATAATAATTTAAAGTTTAAAACAATAACGAGGCCTTTGCTAACGTCTCTTTGCCTTAATCAAAATTAAAATAGATTTCCCTCAAATATTATCTAACAATTCTGACTTAATTTCAACTACACGCGTATCCACACAATTAATACTAAATCATTTTTCAGAATTGAAGAAGCCTCTGAATCATTAGCTATTAAAGAAAGAAGGGGTTTTAGATATGACAAAGTAACGTCTTTCATCGTCATTTTCTACGTCTTTTATAAATTATGTATAAACGATTTAAATCTCATCCGCTAAAACGGTATTCTTTTACGACTCTCTTTGAAATATTGTTCACCGGATGATATTTGTAATAAACAGTGGCGGCGCTACGAGGGAGGGGGCAAAGGCGGCGTCCCGGGGAATGTTTTTTCCCACTTGCCCCAGAAAATATTCTTGTAAAGAGACATATTTTGTCAGATTTATAGACTTTTGTCTCCTCCTCATGAAACCAAACTACCCCTTTCTTTCCCCCAGCATCAAAATTCTGGCACCGCCACTGGTAATCAACCATGGTTGTAATAACAACTGTGCATTTACAAATACACGAAGTGGCAGCGAAAGAAAGTTCATTCGTTGGTGCAATTTCGTACCAATATCGGTCGGTATTAATTATGTAACATGTATATGTTGTTCGTTTTTTACACTTGCACGTGACATTTCAACATATAGAATAAACTAGTGTGACGTCTAAGCTCTATAGATTTACATCAGAACAATAAAACTGTTCTTGATTCGATTAATTACCTTATGCGCAGAAACGTTTTTACACTTGAGCCAATAATCGTTTTTTACAAGTGTAATTTTTTTTCACATGAGGGTCCTTAATCGCTGTTTTAAATCTGCGCAGGTATCCTTTTTCTATCATTAAACTTTAGGTGGAGTATGTAAATCTACACGAAAAAATGGTTGTATAGATATTATGTCCTCCATTGATTTTTAAATCTATGGAAGTGGTGAATATTATTGATCAAAAAAAAAAAAAACGGCCGTTCTTTCTATTTATCACAAACATGAGAAACCTTTTATTTTCTTCAGAGGTTTTGGTATTCCAGGAATTGAAATTTTAGACAGTTGATCATAAATTTTGAATTCGTCTCCAAGATATTGAACGAAACTAGTTGTTTAACAAACTGACAAGTTACACTTTAGCCGTAGCTAGCTAATGCTAACCCAATCCACGCCATTACGCTCATAGAGCCGGTGCTTATCCCCGGTTTTGATGGCGCATTTGGATATGTGTACATAACTCTCACTGCAGAATAACCTCCCAGCAGTGCTGGTAATCCTAGCAAATGGCTTGTATTTGTCTCTTAGATTCGTAGGCATTTTGCGTTAATATTATATTATTTGACAAAAGTGTTTTTCACATCATTTAGTAATTCCTTTCTATCAATTCTTTGAAACATTTACCAAATAATGTGGATTTTGTTTTCTTCGCCGAAAGATAATTTACTGTTTTCACACCTGATTAATATTTGGGGAAAATAACCTTTCACTTAATGCAACATACTGCTAAGTTACTTAACTATACAAATTGTTCTTGTGTTCTCCTTTTTTTTCAGATTTTGTTTAATATTTAAGAATTTCCTACCTAATTAAACTTTGTTAAAACAATTTCCAACATAATTTGTAACAATTTTGTTTATCTTACCTAAACAAATATTGCTAGGTAATAAGGTTATTTAGACTTTAATTCAAGTGGCCATAGTGATAATACATAAGGCATGCATTTTTTCACTTTTAAAAGTCAATATAAAACTTAAATCTGTTTTAGATGCATATGGTCAGTAAGTGTTCAGATGAGAAAACAAGTAGACTGCTACATTCAAGAACGTTTTGTAATTTTATTAGCTCTTGGCACCTACTTTACTAGTTATAAAACTTGTTGTTAGGTCTTTATGTTGGTTTTTGTCATTTTTATGTATGTATTAGTTGTGCTTGGTGCTGGACCGTTCGATGTTTCATTTTCTAGGTACCGGCTGCAAGTCTTCGGAATAAACACCTGCTTAAAAGCTTCACGGTAGCGTTGACTCATTGTAGTGAATATAATTGGATTGACAACGGAGTTGACATACGATAAAATGCGTGCCGTTAGTGTTAACCATTCTCGAGATAAATTTACCCCTGTCAATTCCCTAAAGAGTTTAAGCAAAGAGGATACTTCGAATGGCGCTAAACAAACAAAAAAGATTACACCATTTAATATGAGCATTCGAGCAATTTGATCTCTGATTTTAGTATCCTGCTCTTTCTTGCTGCCACCCTTGTGTTTTCGAAGTCTTTTAATAGATTGGTTTAAGCCTCTTACAATCATGGCATACATATAAAAATTAAACACGACCGAAATTAAGAAAGGGACTGTTTGCATTCCCAAAGCGTAACAATTTGCCAAAATATTAACGCTTAAACACTGAGAATACACATTTGGAAAACGGGAATAATCTTGATCATCTGTGTTTTCTGGAAAAGTAAGACAATATGTATCATACTTGTAATTTGATGGTATCATGGTTGCTGCCAAAAGTACTGAAATTGCCCAACTTCCACCACATAATATGACTGTAAATACCGGGCGAAGAAAGTAATTTCTACTTTGTGGTCGGCACACAGCTATATATCTCTCGAATGATACTAGTGTTACGAAACACAGTGATGCAAAATATGAAATATCAGACAGAAGAGGAATTAATACGCATGCTAAACTTCCATAGAGAGTAACGTCGCCTTCTAAAGGTGAATGGACGTAAAGAATGATTTTTTCCCCCATGGCAAACACCAAGAAAATGATATCTGCTACTGCGAGATCAACCAAGTAACAGTTGGTCGGTGTTCGCATGGCTGGGAGTCGTAGTACCACGTATACAAATGCCAAATTGTCAAGGAGACCGATTGTTAGCAATACAGGCATAATAACTCCAGTTATAATGCTTTCTCCAACGGAATACTCCAAAATATGCGTTTGATTTGGCAAGATTTCGATGGTGTCTACACACTCCGTTAGAGCTAATGTGGGAGACATTTTCTTTTTGGGGGAGTACTTAAGCCCTCACCAATTTCATATTTGTCTAATAAGTAGGCTGCTTGGTCTTCAAATAGAGTCAGATTAGTTGTTCATAAGTACGAACATCATCCAAGCTGATTTACTGATCAGTGAATTAAATCATTTTACTTTGGGTAGGTCGAAGAAAAGAACAATCCATATACAATTTGCGTTGTGAAATGAAATTAATAGAATTTGGATTTGGTTTTCCGAACTGTACACTTCTGTGACGATCCCAGTACCTCAATGTACATGAACAGTTGAGTGCACATTCAGGCTTTGAAAGAACAGATTATGGCAGTTTAACTCCAACAAAACATTTGAAGGAACGTTTCGATGTTTCCGTAGAAGACGAGAGGCAATAAATCTTTGAAACTGTATACCGCTTAGCTTTCGGGAAAATCTTTGAGCAGAAATTCTGAAAAGAGAAACACACATTTTGTTATTATTTGTCTTCCTTAATATAAAACGTGTTCTCAGATTTAGAACTGAATAGTAAGGTCTTCATTATCCCATCCCATCTATGCTATGTCTTTGGTATCTGTTTTATACCTTTTCGTCGCGGGCAAGAGTGAAAAGTAACTTCCCATTCAACAATGAGATTTGAAATTTGTACAGTAGTTTTCTTCTTGAAAGTTTGCTTGATTTTCGTGCCTAATTTATCAACAATATATGCAAAAATTGTGATTTCGACAGTGGAATAGCTATCCATTCTCTACATTAGACGCATGTATTGCTATATCTTGTATTTTTGAGAAATATGTTCAGAAAAGCAGAAATATAAGTCTACAATTGAACGAAGTTTGCTTGATTTTCGCGCCTAATTTATCAACAATATATGCAAATATTGTGATTTCGACAGTGGAATATAGCTATCCATTCTCTACATTGGACGCATGTATTGTTATATCTTGTATTTTTGAGAAACATGTTTAGAATAGCAGAAATATAAGTCTACAATTGATCAAGTTTAACAATATTCCAAGACAGTAATACAAACAACAAAACTTCGCATGTGGAAAACTAAGCACTCTTTTAAAGAAATAGTATTCTACCCCGATGTTGGTAAGCAGCGTACTACGCTATTAAACAAAAAATGTTAAATATGTTTTGCATTGTGGAAAAGTAATCTACTTTTGATTCTTACTTGTAAGATACTATTAATTTCAATAAATATAAAAGTATTTGTGTGAAGTAATCAAAGAATGTATTTCCTAAGTGTCCATACAGATTTCACGTTGTGGCGCATTTAAGTTATTTTGTGTTCTCTCGCATAAGAGAGTAATAATATTAAAAATTACAAGATGCTATTGATAAAGTTTGATCACTTGTCAACTCTAAATCTAACGTCTCTGTTGTCTTCAGCTGCCGCTTACCCTGATTGACCTACAGTCCCTGCAGATACACACTCATAGTGGAAGACGTTGAAGGTGATTATATTTAATTACATGCATATACTTTTTAATTCCTCGGTAATTTTCAATGAATGGCGAGGATTGCTAAAGAAATATGTAATGAAGAAGATTTGTAAGTATTTCTTAAATCTTCTAATAGATGTCAAAATAACTTGTTTACCTTATTTTAAAAACTATCATTTCCAATCAAACCAAACTTACTTAAAGGAAGAAAATTTACTCATCTGTATTTTTTAAGGAAAAAAGCAATGCATAATAGAAACAGGATTTAGAAGTAGCGTAACTGGTTACGGTTATTCAAGGATATATACTAAATAAAATATCATTGTTGTTTGTAGCAGCGTGGCTTAACACTACCACAAAATGTGGCGTTTGTTTGTAAATATCGATCAACTCCATTAAAAAGCATGCAGACTCAATGAAGGTAAATACATATACGATGACAGTCTAATAGGTCCCCATATATTTCCTGTCTCATAACGAAAAACTTAAAATGTTAAGATGACATTTTGGGGCAATGAACGTCAGGATAATGTTCTAAAAAAATCTAACTGAAGTTGTACTTCATGGATATAATGCATTTATTAAGATGGAAATTATGATCATATTCTTGCTTTTGTCGCGACATAAGAGGTACAATGAATATAGCATGAAGCTAACGAGTCTTTTTGAAGTTGGTCACTTTAAAATTGAAAAAATGATAGATATTTAGAAGAGGTTTCTGAGGTTGGTCATTGACTTTTACCTCTCAGTTTTCAAAAACATAACACTTTTAAAACAACATTTTGGGCGTAGTAGTCATTTTTCTTGAACTTAAATCTCTTAGACATTGTCATCTGTAACATGAAGTTGAACTAATGTTGTTAAGGGTAAATGTGGTGTGAGGAATATAAATATCGTACTGTTCCAATATCACTCATAATTGTATTTAAAAAAATGAGTTTCGTCAGTTGGTAAATTATAGTTGCTTTACTAGATTATACATACCTAAAGACTTGTGAGGATGTAATGTCACAAGTATGTGAATATAGTTTACGTTAGTTCAATATATGTGATTACACAACAATTGACAAACCTTTTGTGCAAAGTTGAAAAGCACAACAAAACCTAACGGAGGCGAAGGAAAAAGATTATAAAATTTCTCTTTTAATCAAAAACGCATTAATAGCTAATGACTAGAGTTAATGAAGATACACTACAAATTATTTTCACGAAAGCTTTGCACTAGTCTCTCTTTGATGATCAGGTCTCCCGAGCAATTTTGATATTGGAACGACTGGGCACAGCATAAGGTGTCTCATAATGTAATTGAGATGTAAATATTTCACTAAAAATAGGTTAATATTGAGGCCACTAAATGTCTCTTATTATTTACGTTTTTACGTATATTCTGACAGTTTCCTAAATGTCAAACGTAAATTTAAAGGTCTGAACCCCTAATGTCTATTTCATGAGGTTAACTGCAATCAAAAACCATAATGGGCGTATTTAATCACAAACTAAGGAAGCAATATATTGATTTTGACATAATATACTGTGGGTCCATGCAAAGAGATCGTGACTTTTTTTGAGGAACTTGTCGGACAAAAATCACGTACGCAGTAAATTCCATTTGCCTAAAAAAATTGTTTTACATTTTCTAACGAAGCTAAGTGATAATTGGTAGAAATTTTAAGTTTTCTTCTGTTTATGACTTGATGACATCATTATGTTTTCCAGCTTATTGAACGGCTCACTTAAGATATAAAACCTTGTCATTTTTTTTTTATTATACTGAGGTGTAAGTCAAGACAGAAAATGTCTACTATCATTAGTAGTTTCGTATATTATTGAAATTCTATACACAAAGGCTAAGAAAGAATGTTATAAAAGAATTAGCTAAATTCCCTTTTTTAACAAACACATCATCAACCAATAACTATTATTAATGAAAATAAATTACACCAATTTTAACAAACAATTTGCGCGGAACCCACGTTGATTGGTAAGTAATCCGAGTAATTTTGAAATTGGAACTTCTGAGCACAGCATAAGGTTTCTTATAATGTATTTCAGATGTAAAAAAAAATTAGTTAATACTTAGATCAGTAAATTTCTGATATCATCGGTTTTTACGTATATTCTGACAGTTTCCTAAATGTCATACGTCAATTTAAAGGTCGCAAACCCTGATGTCTAATTCATAAGCTTAACTGCAATCAAAAACCATAATGGTTGTATTTAATCACACATTAAGGAAGTAATATATGGAATTTGACATAATATACTGTGGACTTATGCAAAGAGATCGTGATTTTCTTAGAATTCACGTGCGCAGTAAATTCCATTTTGCCTAAAATACATTGTTTTACATTTGTAATGAAGCTAAGTGATAATTGGCAGAAATTTGCAATTTTCTTCTATTTATGACTTTATGAAATTATGATTTTTTCGAGGTATTAAACCTTGTCAAACTTTATTTGTCTTTACGTATATTCTGACAGTTACCTAAATATTATTGACAATTTAAAGATCTAAACCATTGATGTTTATTCTATCAGCTTAATGACAATTATAAACCACAGTAGGCGAATTTATTCCTTAAAAGGAAATTAAGTTTAATTTATTATACTGTGGACCTTAGCAAAGACGTCAGGACTTAAACACAGTCCACAAAGATTACGTGCGCGGCAAATGATACAGATTTCTTGTACTTTTTATACTTTTCAAGCCGGTTGATACCGCTTTTGCGCAAGTAATATTTAGCGTACCATACTCGTCTTAAAAATTCTTGAACAGTGATACTGTAGGGGTGAGTAAAATTCAGCAATGGCGGTACTGTTGAGGGTGTTTATGTCCATAATTTATGCGGAAAACGATTTTAATTTATATAAAGAGCAACAAACAAGCTTCTACTTACGTTTCCCAATCCATTTTTTATATTTAAGAATAATGTATCTAGCAGAGAAAGGGTAGGTGTGTGGAGATACACATTAGAACAATTTCTGATCTAGGCAAGTGGAACTAACAAATACTGTGGTTGAAAGTGATTGCCCTTTCATTTTATACATATTTTAGCAGTTAAGCTACTTATATGTGTATCGTTTGTTAATTTTAATCGCAGCCTGCAAGGGAACCTACAAATAGGCTTCTTAAATATCACGAAAACGTGTAAAAACCTTGGTTTAGAACTACATGGTAGGAAGCTGTTGGACATAACTTCGGACTTTCCGTCCAATGCATCGCAAAGCAAGTAATATTAAAGACAACTTTGATCAAACAATCCACTTAAACAGACTGTATGCCATCGTTATAACTGGAAAAGGCACAGAGAAAGCTGTACAATGAGCGATATATTTTGCATGCGCAACGCACAGATAATTGAAGTGAACATGTCTTTTAATGTCATCTATATATCCCAACTCAAAGATAAAGCTCGGTAGAAAAGTTCAAAGAGATAAGAAAGGTGATACAATAGCACTGACAGTTTTCAAATAAAACTCGCGAATAATCTTTTCTAACATTTGATAGCTGTTCAAGGTTAGTCATTTTGACCAAATTGACGTGAATACAATATGAAATTAATAAACAAACCTTTAATGCATCTTTAATCTGCCAAAAAAAGCTCTTTGCATTTGCATTAGCTGGAATTGTTTAATGAAAATCCATTTAAACATTATTTATTTAAGTGAATAGCAATCGATAGCATTGTCAGCCAACTACCTTGAAAATATCTCTTACTGCATTTAGTTCTGAGGTAATTGAAGATCGTAGGCAGTTTGATTTTCAACTAAAAACAGTTTTTATTTTCAAAATGGATTTCTATTGTCAAAATGGACTGGAATAAATCCTTCACATTACCATTATACCTCTTTTTGGTACTTAAAAAAACTCTGTACCAGAATAGCTAACAAATTTTTGCTATTCTGGTGCATAGTTTATTAAATACAAAAGAAGTATATTGATAATGTGACGGCTTTATTACAGTCCATTTTGACAATAGAAATCCATTTTGAAAATATAAGCTGTTTGAATAGGAAATTATGTTCCTTCTTCTGACCGTCTAGGAGTTAGAGAAGGTCTAGGAGTGTGTGCTTAAAATTTGATTGACTTTTAAAGGATCAAAGGCATTTCAATAATTTTGAGGAATGTTTGAAACATAATTTAACCAGTTTCTACTGGATATGTTTATACTAATGAGACTTGAATCAGTACATCAACTCACACAAATACAAATTATTACTTATTGAATCAACTAATCTTTTTTGTTTGTACTTTATATTCCTTAGGCGTTGATTGCTATGTTTAATGATCTACTTACCATATGGTGATACTGATCTAACTACTTTTTGCACAGTGCACCCGTATTTAATGTACAAATTTAATCAGTTTTCTTAAATATTATTTTCAACATTATTATCGTTCATTTGTGTATTCTTATATTTTAGTTTTACACTTTTATGCATATGCCAGGAAAAGCATAGGTAAGTCACCTTTGACGTTGTTTTCAGTGTCGACATATCACATATGAATTGGGAAACAGACATTCAAAATAAATTAATTGTGTTTCTGCATTTTATATTCTTCATGCTCTTATCAGGAAAGCCCAGACAGTTGTGAACAATTAAAACAAGATATAGCTGTACCATTAAATACTTTCAATGAAAAGTAGTGATTTCATTTGTTCCCCCTTCACAATGCTTTTAAAATAAGCATGAAATCATACTTGCTTTCATTACTTCTGACATCTCAAACGGGGAAGAATTTCTCCACGAATCAACAAGTTAAGATTTTGCCAGGCAGCTTTCATCATACCGCAATCATTTTAGGCTTTGTTTTTACAGCGTACATAGGTAACCATATAAATTACAGCACCTTTTATTATACGTAAATTCGATTGTGAATAAAAAAAAGGAAGCGTTACAATAATGATACCTAATCAAATTGACATAAATTTGTTGATACCATTGTCTTTGCATAAGCAATAAACGAAGTTTTAATAAGGTCCTCAAAACAGTGTCTTCAGGAAAAATAAATTTACTAAAAGGACATTAAATTTGAGAAATTAGCCCTTATTGTAAGTGGTTGATGTCTGGTGTTCAAGAATGATTGAAATTATAGTAATATCAATATTACGAGCGGCAGTTGCAAGAAGCAAAGTGGATCGTAATCGGAGACTTAAAACGACTCCTTTGTTTTACTTCAGAAAGGAAAGTTTGGACAAACAATCAACTAATGCAGAGTATATAGCATTGCTATAACAGTCAAAGTCATATCTCGATACTTTTACTAAACTAAAAGTTCTCCAATGATCGATGTTTTTTTGCATTAACAACCCACCTATAAATAAGCAAAATGCATTTCAACTACATTTATTCTCATTCAGTGATATAATGCCTGGTGAAAGAGTTTCATAAGAAAAACCTTCATATAATGGAACGTTTACGACACAATGACAATGTCTGCTTCTAAATAAAGTTCGCGGACACAATTTTCTCAAATTAAATATGCTTTCAAGGTTAGTCATAAACAAACAAATATGACGTAAATGCAATACGGAATTACAAAACAAACACTTGATGCAACTTTATTCTGTCAAAACACTCTTTTTTATCTGCATTAACAGGACATTTTCAATGAAAACCCATTTCAACGGTTTTAATCGGAAACACCAAAGTGGCACCGTCAGTAAACTACCTTGAAAACATCTCTTACCGCATTTACTTCTAGTGTAGGCGGAAGTGAAGATCACAGAATACTTGATATTCAACTAAAGAGGAAATAATTATCTTCTGACCATTGAGAGGAGGGTCAAAATGGTGAATGTGCTTCAAAGCTAAGTGACGAGGATTATGAAGACATATTGACCCTTTTTACGATATAAAGAAAACTCTTTACCTAAAGTTCTTGTGTATATATGTGTACTTAAAGGAGTAGATAATTGAAACATTTTAAGCATTTGTCATTGATTATGTAACCTTGTTTATGTGTATATCATATTCATAAGGCGTGTGATTGTGTAGATAGTGCAGATACTCGTCTAGCTGCTAATATAGTTAGGATCTGCACATTGGACAATGTTTTAAACTTGCTTTAACGCTCATACATTTAATCTCATCACAACGACATGTGAGACAACCATTCAAAATAAAAATGATTATATTTCCTCTAATGATATTCTTGTTCACAATCACGTTTTCCCACCTGGAAACCGCAGACAGGTGTAAGACATTATGAAAATTATGACTGCGCTTACGTTTAATATAGTTCAACTCCCCTATTTCAACGCGCACCATATTCATTCAATCACAATTAATACTTATATTTACTTATATTTTATTACTACGGATTTTGAAGAGATCTGATACTTCAAACGGCATGATTTTTCATAATTTAAGCGTTTATAATTGAAGTTCTATTGCTACAAATCAAAGAAGGTGTCGAATATGTCGATACTGGTAGCTGATATCATTTTTTGTAAAGTCGTAGCAAAGGTTTACGACACTAAGTTTACAATACAATTGCACAATAAGTGTTGGAAATAATGTCATACTACTTGAAATCTGCGAAACATTTTAACTTTTACAAACATTCAAGTTTTTAGGTGATTGTTTCATTGATCTTCCACACATTTCAATAACAGCATAGTGAACATAAAGGGACTGGACGATGCTTAATCTTAAAAACAATGAAGTAAGGGCATATCACAGTATTTGCCGAGACAGATATTTTCGCAAATCTTAAATCCTAATTTTATATAGCAAATATTAATTAATTTGAATAGGTAATCATAATCTTAGTAGGAATTTATATAGCCAGCATCAAAATAAGAAGCAGCACCGATTTACATACACAAAAAATACGTACACCTATACATACCTTATACATAAATAAACATAAATATATATATATATATATATATATATATATATATATATATATATATATATATATATATATATATATATATATATATATATATATATATATATATATATATATATATATATATATATATATATATATATATATATATATATATATATATATATATATATATATATATATATATATATATATATATATATATATATATATATATATATATATATATATATATATATATATATATATATATATATATATATATATATATATATATATATATATATATATATATATATATATATATATATATATATATATATATATATATATATATATATATATATATATATATATATATATATATATATATATATATATATATATATATATATATATATATATATATATATATATACATATATATATATATATATATATATATATATATATAAAACAAATTAGGAAAAATGACAATGTCTCTAGCCAACAGATTATTTTAAAAATTAAACATTTCGAAAACTCCTGTTTCCTTCTTCAGTGGTATGAAGAAGGAAACAGCACTTTCGAAATATTTGGTTTTTAAAATAATCTGTTGGCTAGAGACATTGTCATTTTTTCCTAATTTGTTTTGTTTGTAATGGCCAATGCATGGAACTTATCTTTCATATATATATATATATATATATATATATATATATATATATATATATATATATATATATATATATATATATATATATATATATATATATATATATATATATATATATATATATATATATATATATATATATATATATATATATATATATATATATATATATATATATATATATATATATATATATATATATATATATATATATATATATATATATATATATATATATATATATATATATATATATATATTATATATATATATATATATATATATATATATATATGTATATATATATATGTGTATATATATCAACAAACAAAAGTAGAATTAAGGACGAAGTTGAGAACTATAGACCATTTCAAACCGAATTTAGCCAAGCGTTAACCAATTAACTGCTGGGAGAAATTTCCGTTTGCTACCCAACCATCAGTTTTTTTTAAGGAATATTTTGTAAGCAACAATGCGCACGCGCGTATTGCCTTTATGTATAACGCTCGAGTGATGTGTGAGTTTGACAGCACTCTTTTATACGCTCGGTTTTATACCGTGCGTGATTTGTGCAGACAGCCAATTTTCCCCAGAATTTGATTGGTCGATAAGATTCCCCCTGCATACGATTGGTCTATTATAGACACGTAAATTTCAGCCATGTGACACTATTCTAATAAGTTTTCCAGAAATTGCCGATCCAAATTTGAAAAGGTTTAAAACACAAAGGAAATAAATAAGTTTTCAATTCATTTTGAATAAACTTATATTGGTTGTGTTTCTGAGATTTAAAGGTAGCCAATTCCAAAGAATTGGGGCAGCAAGAGCTTGGTGCGTGGTACTTTACATTTGTTTTGGTATGTTGATTAGTATTGTAATTGATTATATGTTCAACCTCTACATAATACTGCTTAACACTTTAATGTTAGTATAGCAAGTAATTATGGGTAATATCCCAAACATTTAACGAATGCTTGCTAAAAATATCAAGCTTTTGGCTTCTTATTATATGCCCTGTCTGATCTTATAGCAGTATGCGGACAAAACATACGCCTAAGAAGAGAAGCTCAAGTAAAACCCAAAGAAAATGAGAGAAGCCAAAAAGTAAACCATAAAAATTTGATTAAAATCTTAATAAAGTTGGCATTTAGCTTAAGGGTCTGGTGCGAGTCTGGGGTAGCCGCTCGGGGAAGTAAGATAGTATCGCGTAAACGTGGTATGCACAAGTTTGAGATTTTCACTAATTATTCCGGAATGCGTTGGGTAATATTAAAAAACCCATCTTTAATCAAATAAGTAAAACAAGGGATGAGTTTGATAACTTAATAGAATCATGAAACATGGTCGATTATTTTACCTCTTGCATGTTGCTCTCAAAAGTCTAAAACTTGCACTTTAATGAATTTAAGTAACTTTAAAACTTAATTCAACAGTATTCGAAGCTGTTGCCAAATGCTTCCGCAAACGTTATTGACCTTAAGAAAGAAAAAGCACAAATTGATCGTGAAAATGAGAATCGCTTTGTAATGAATAGTAGGAAAATAGTGTTTGACTTTTATTATATTTACAATCGAATTCAATTATATCAACAATCAGAATATGAATAAATACCAGACGAATGTCTATATGTGTTACAATTGTGAATTTTGATAAAGTTTCGAAACATTTGCTTTGACAAGCTAGTCTTTATATGATTTTATATGTACTTTTGATTTGTATTGAATATTTTTGTTGCTATGAGGTTGGTATCAGCAGTGTTCTTTTGCATTTTTGATTTTTTTCATTTCATGGATCCAATGGAATTTGTGTCAAGGCTGGTATCGTCATTAGCCAATGACACAAGGCACAGTTTATCGCTTAGTTGTGTTTTATCTTTGAGAGAGCAACTATCATTTCATTTAAATTAAGGATGAAAAACCTTCACTTCAGTTTATTGGAAAAAGAACCTTTATTAGTCTCCCTGAACATTGCAGTACAATACATGAACAAAATGGTGATATCCGGTGTTAAAGCTGTTTTTTGTCTTAGGATCTTTCTTAATCTTATAAAAGAGAACATCTTACTACTCAATCTAATCAAAACTCCCATTGATAATACACATAGACTTTCTACGAAGTTCTGATTAAATAAAGAGTTACTATGGACCATAACACCTGTGAAAAGAAAGCTAAGCTAAACATGGATCTGATTGAATTTGTTTTGTTTAATATCGAGAAAGGGCATGTAAACTAGAACTACGTAGATCAAGGTGGGACAAGCAGGTAATAAATTTGGGAAGGAGCCTGAAATAAGAAACAAAAAGGTTAGTTAAAGAAGGGATTTAGATAATCGCTACTATTTCTAAGGTGAAATGATTGGTTTCCGGTTTGTGTATTTCCATTTTCATGTGTTCACCTGACCATTTAACAACCCGTCAGAGGATTGAGCATATGGACCAAAATGAATAAATAAATACATTTTGTGATATAGTTGAGACTGAATTTTCTTACATTTTTGACATAATTGAGACTGAAATTTTGTGATAGTTCTTATGATCAAAGTACTCTGAAATTTTGACAATAGTTAGGTCAAATTTTGACCACAGTTACTGTAGTTAGGATCGCTACATAGTTGTCAAGATTAAATTTGACCATTCCTTTTTTAGAGTGTACCGTCAAAGCCTTACACGAGAAAATATTGCAATGATATACTTCGTACAACGTAAAATTGTACGTATTCAATCACATATGGTTCTTTTTTTTTTTTTTGTGCAATTGTATCACAAAATTAGAGCACAATCCAGCAGTTTAGGTAGCTCATGTGTGGAGACAATCCTGGTCATTCCTTTTCTTATATGCTGAATATTAATTCGACTTTCTAAGACTTTTTGCATTTCTTTCAAGGTTCAATAAATGAATTAAAAAAATATTGTTCTTCATCTTTCTCAACCAACGACATCCCTTTTTAAAGAGCTTACTTGTTAACATATTATTATTCATTCCAATTTACCTATGATAAATATATTATTCATCTAAGTTGATGTTTATTCTCCCAGCATACTTATGTTGCAAACTTTTTAATAAAACGGCTTCAAGATGTTTATAATTCCAGTAAAAGCTTCTGTAAATCAGGACCTCTCCCGGCTGTGAAACGTATTAGGCAGAGAAATTGGTTCTCAAAATGACTTTAAATTGTTCTAATATTACTTGGAACAATTTCAAAGCAAATGTGACTTTTACATAGTTTGCGAATGAACAGTCATAACACTGCGACTTCATTCTGTAATCTTGCCTTAAGTAATATTTTGTATTTACAAATGTCATCATCCTTTTGCATCAAAAGCAGCAGCTATTGTTTTAATTTACTATTCAAATTCCAAGCATTGTCCTCAATAGCAAATCCTTCCAGAAAGTTTCCATTTTTAAAAGCTACCAAGTATAATCCTCGGGGTATATCTGTCCTAGATATATTCTACGAATTCGATGTCCTTTAAGTTTACAAATTGCGGATGTTGTCTTAACCTTCCATAACTGGATGTATAATTAGCATTCCTTGTAGAGTTAGCCTTGGGATATAGCCAACATTATTGGAACTAATTCATATTAAATGGAAGGTTTTTTTTTAATGCGTTCATTTTTTATGTATGAGTCAATATGTGAGTTCAACATTTCCGTTTTTGAAGAAGGTTAAGCGATCCTGATATGATATTTTGGGTGAATTTATGGCACATTTAATATTAAACATGCATTATTTTCCAAAGTTATCAATCAATTCATGAGAGAGACGATTACAAGATGGTTGTGATTTCTTCATATTAATTGGAAAATTGGTCTATACAATATTTACGACAATATAATTTCAATTTCAGGCAGCTACATAAATTTCAGACAAAAACAAATTTCATTTTTTCCCCAAGTGTAAAAACTATTGTAAAGCTATCGTGTATAATTGTGAGAATATATCTATCCCAGATAGCTTCTACGAATTCAATATCAATCAATCAATCGCCATAAGCCTAGCGGCTCGTTGACGCACTCCTCAGGGTCATTGAATAGGATGTGTCTGGCTGAAGTTTTTGAAGTAGAATTCTGGACCAACCTGCAGTAGCCAGATCAGATGCAGACAATCCACTCCAACTTTCAGGCCATCCATCCACCTGGCACGAGGGCGCCCAGCGTATCTTTTGGTACCAGAGGGAAGGCCTGACATCATCAGCCTGAATTCGATATCCTCTAAGTTTATAAATTGCGAATGTTAATTCACCCTTCCTTAAATTGGTGTATAATTAGCATTCTTTGTATGATAATCCACAGGATATAGCCAGCATTATTGGAAATTATTTCTGTCACGAGGTAACTTCGTATTTTCATATTCCTTCTTGTGTATGTTTAGTACAGGTTATGGTAATAAGGTATTAAATAGAGATAGCGTGTCCAACGTGGTGTCCATTAATAGGAATCCTGGGGTTGGGTAGTGATCAAGGTACGTAATTCCGATCTGCAGCTGGTGTTGTTCAGAGTAGTGGAAGCTCAGGATTTTGTTAGCTATTATATTGGGTGTCCAAAAACAAAGGTTCTAAATTTCAGCAAAAATGTGGAGCTTGTTCCACATTTTGCTGATATGGTTGCCAAATTATAGAGATAGCGCAGAATTGATTTAAACGCAGGTCACAAAATACCTGTGCGTTTTCGTTGTTTATTCTCTGTTATGTGATTTGATTTCGTGCAAGGCTAAGGGCCTATTTTCTGGTGTTGTGGTGGACTGTCCAAAAAAGGGCGTATGAGTTGGGGAAGTTTTGTTTGTAACTAATGTGATGAATTTTGCAGCAAATTCAAGTTTTGGAAATGGATTTTTTTCATTAAAGCTGGTGAAGATTATTGCGATAGCAATGTGGTGCGTTAGCATGTGTGAAGTTCAGAAGAACGGTGAACTTGCGATAGCAGGTGTTATTTAGTGTGATGTGGAGTTTGCGATAGCAGAAGTAAATTATAATTGAGTTATAAAGTGTGGAGTTGTGCTAGCGACGAGGTTCTGCGTTAGCAGTTTGAAGGTCTAAAAACCTTATTGTTGGAAGTTTTGATGTTTTAATGTTGTTTAAAGCTGCAATGCTTTAAAGTAATTTGTAATTGAACTTATTTCGAGAACCAGGAGCAGGAAACGCCTATAACCTGTTTTCCCCAGGATTTGGTTGTAATGGACTGAACCACACCCAGACAAACTGAACGTAGGGGCTCGTGATAAAATAAAGTCATCGTATCCATATAATCTATCAGTTTGGGTAAAGTCATATCGATTTTTTTTCTTCAATTCGGGAAATGTTTTGATAAACAGACAAGGAAAATTCATGAACTCATGAACATTTTAAGATTAATCTAACTGTGTATATTTATGAACACCGCGACCACCAGAGCCATGTATTTGTATCATATAATGATATATACATTTCTACAAATTTTCATGTGATGTTTATTTATTAAGTGTAGCTACACGGGGATTGGAGGTAAAGGTGTCGAACACCTTGTCATTCTTAAGATTTGTTTCATATTGATTGAATAAAGTCTTAATATTATTATTAATATTATTTGTATTATTATTATTGTTAATGTTATTGTCATTGTTATTGTTAGTGTTATTGTTATTATTATTATTTTTATTGTTATTGTGAATGTTATTGTTGTTGTTATTATTATTATTATTACGATTACGATTGGTTACGATTACGATTACGATTACTATTACTATTACTATTATTATTTTTATTATTATTGTTATTATTATCATTACTATTATTATTATTATCATTATTATTACTATTATTATTATTATTATTATCATCATTATTGTTATTATTATCATTATTATTATTATTATTATTATTGTTATTAATTATTATTATTATTATTATTATTATTATTATTATTATTATTATTATTATTATTATTATTATTATTATTATTATTATTATTATTATTATCATTATTATTATTATCATTATTATTTTATTATTATTATTATCATTATCATTATCATTATTATTACTATTATCATTATTATTATTATTATTATTATTATCATCATTATCATTATTATTATTATTATTATTATTATTATTATTAATTAATTCGTTCTTTTGTGTCTTGCATTTCCACTTCCAACCAGTCAATTTGTCAGAAGGAATACCAAGAGGGGGTATATTGTTACAATTTCTATTACAAATAAGGGTTTGCCTAATGCGTACACCTTTCATGTATGTGTCGTTCAGGAGGTCCGGGCATTACACTCTGGGTGAATCCATGGCGTATTTAGTCTTGTAATAGTTTCCGAAGTTATAAATTGATTAAAGATGAGACGGCTATAAGATGGTCGTATTTTCTTTACACTAATTGAAATAATAATCAATTTACAAATTACAAGATTACAATTAATTCTTATTTCTTCCAGCTATACGCATTTCTGAGAAAGCCATGATTCAACCTTATATTGATAACCTTTTGACTGATTAAGCATGAAATATTGCCGGATATTAGAGCTTTATTTTTGTAATAATTACACGATGGAAATGCAAATATTTTGACGAACTATTTATTGATTTGGTAAAACGGAACATGCAATATGTTCGTATTATGTATGTAGTATATACGAATGTATTTGGGTGAGGAAAACATAGGACGGTTTGTTCGAAAAACTCAATTCTGACTGAGCTCCCAATGTGTTAGTTTCATTTTTTGTTTTGACTAGAGTAAAACATTGTTTGTGAATATCCTGGACTGGATACCGTCATCGTGAGAAAACATCTTAAACGACGCTAGTTAAGAGTCAAACATCTTATGAAATTCAAATTTCCAAATATTCAGAGGGTTCCCTCTTTAAATATCCTTTAGAGCATCTGAGATTTATAAAACGTTATGAAAATCTTGTGGTCATATTGGGAGAGATGTTTGGCGAAACTTTTGCTAATAAAATATTTGGAAATTTATAGGTGACGGATTTGTGCTTAAAAATATATATTTCTGCCTGCAATTTGTCATATTTTTCAAAAATATTCGTCATATTTTTCAAAAATATGTGGCGATCATGTAACAATTGGAACGGATTGTAATTATCCAAAAAAAATACAAGTACGTTATCGAATTATAACAAAGAGATGTTTAATATTGTTTTAATCTTTAGAGGCACATGATTTCATTGAAAGTTAAGGTATCATTGTAAACACCAACATTTTGGATATTCTTTGTAATTTCTATTCTAGTCTGGTTATTTATATGCTTAAGAAAGAACCAAGCTTAGTCATTTTCTTATCTATAAAGAAACTATTTGTTTTGATGACATTATCTAACTTTTGGTATTAAAAGTGATTATATTTTAGTATCACGGGAAACAGCAACGATTTGCGTGTTCCTTATTCTATGAAAACCCCCCTCCATGCTTTACCCAGACTGTAATTAACGGTCATATATACATATATAGGAATGTATATCTTTCTCTGCGCTTTGCCTTATCAACTAAAAAACTTGAAGCATTCACAATTTGGTAAATTACCCATCCCTCTTCGGAGACAGCTAGGGTACAAATTCATTCCTTTAAACCCTCACACTTGGCTTCAAAACATATTTTTACTTAAAATTATCACAATTCTTACAACTTTGTTTTCGTATATATTTCTCCTTAATTTTTGTACCAAACCACATTCACGTGCACTGTATTATACTCCCATTCTTACGGCCTGTACTCATTATATTATATGATCAATGCAAGTACTTTATGGCTTAATTATATTCAAATTGCATGACGTCGGTCGGGCGTCTACAGAGAGATATAGAAACACTAATTTCAACGTTAGTTGTACGTTTATGAAATAACAGAGTTTTTGTTTTGAGGACAGTTTCTAAAATACGATTCGGTAATGAAAATAACTTGATTCTCTGTGAAACAGGGCGGCATCTCAAAGAGAAATTGATTAAAGAAAATCTGAAAAAAGATGAAAGAAGATTTGTGTTATGTGAGAGGCATAATTTCAACATCATCATTACACACACCACAAATCAAGGAATTACTTGAGTATTTTAATATGGAAAAAAGCGCAATTTCATAGACTTCCAACTGTCCTTGTTATAAAAGTACACCGTTCTCACTGTGTCAACATAGTAAGTAAATAATCAAGTGCAAATCAAAGTGGAATTTCGTCAAATTTAAGTCTATGCTATAAGCGGTTTCTACAACATTTGATACTAGGCTCCGCAACATACGAAGAGGATTGTTTGGGTCAAATCGTGTGATTTACTTCTACCCGGCTAGAGCAGCCATTCCCTCACGTCCCCGACGAAATGCAGTTCGTACGAGTAAGAAAGTTACGACAGTCATATAAACTGGATACATAACAGGTTCTTATAGTTCGTTCGTATCAAACTGCGTCTTTATAACTTGCTATCTATTACCTATTTTAACTATAATGATGACGTGATGACATAACGTCAAATGGTAAGCCCACCACGGTAGTTTGAAGGTGATCAAATTATTCTTCATGCAGTGATGCTAGAAGCTATGAAACACCCAAATTGACTCCTATTCACATAAATTGGCTTGCGTGTGAACACCACGCTCTCTCAAACTTGGTTATAATTGCATCCCTTACTGACGATGTAATTGTTCTCTTAGTATTTCGTACATTATCAAGTCAATGAAATTTGGTTCATTCTTTAGATAAGAAGATCATCAGTTAGCGGCTTAACTTCGTCGTTGAGGGTAAGCAGCTGTTTGTTCCGTTATGTATTTACACCTTAACCTTACCATACGAGTAAAGATCTTTCAATGTTTTTACCAAATTTGCCAAAAGCTAATTATGCTTCTTTTCAAAAAAAAAAGGTTTGGTGATGTAAAACATTATCAAGCGTCCATTAACGTTAAATACTGCTGTTCATTATGTGTATTGTTTGGCTATCCTACCTTGTGCCTCTTGTCATTCAGATTTCTAAGGAATTTGGCATGATTACTGCCACTGTCTTTGCCATTGGTCCTTGTAGAGCAAATTTGGATCTTCCTGGTAAAACCATTAAGTTCTCTGTCATCTGCCTAGTCTGGAATGTTCCCCCTCTCGGTTAACAACAAGTGTTAGTAACACCCAAAAAATATTTGTTTTGATTACTAATCAGAAACATCAAATTAGGATTAGGATTAGAATAGTCTTTGAACTCCTGCTTAAATCTCGAGGAACGTTTTTTGTCTGAGGATATTTATTGCATGTGAAATTAGTAATGTGGTATTTCTGTGAGCGGAGTACAACGGAATAGTGGTTATGTTCTGTAATTGTTTTCCTATTTGCCATTTCTTATTTCTGAATCTTACAATGTCATTTAAATGTATATGGAATGAATATATAAGTTTAAATACAGTATCAGAAAATTCAAACGGGGCATTTACCTGTTTACGAAAATAAGACGAGGGTTACCACGAATCTACTATCTTCAATAATTCCACATAAAAACAGCTTAGCACGATAAATGTACAAACGATTGCGATGGAATGCCTCGATTTTTTCGACGGATTAGATAACATTAGTTGTTCTGCACCTTAAACTTTTAAAGAGTCAAACCCGACCTGACCAATAACCAGGTCGGGGCAGATTTGTCCTCTTTATTTTCTTTATTCTGAAAACCTTAGTTGTTGTGGAAGTTGGTGCTGAGTATCATATAAGCAATGGATGAAGTCCTTATTGTGTGGTTATTCTAATTAATATAAAGTGGTCTCACTATTTGCTACAGTAAGTTTGTGGTTATGATTGCTGGAACAAGTTTTTAAGGAGAAGGACAAGTCATAACATCCCTGGCAATCATGTTTAAATGTATCACTAGTTCTTCATTAATGCTCTAAATATTCATGTACGAATGAGAATTCTTGTAATTTAGTTGATTATTATGAACGTTATTATCCTTAAAAGTTTTGATGGCACCTATAATAATTATTGTAATGTTTTTCATCATCAAAATTATGTCTGTCTCATTCGTTTGTCCTAGTTTGTAATTCTATTACGTCTTTAGAAGTTTTATGCATAATGAAATACTATGCATTGTGAGTTTTCTGTTGATGAAAAATATTCTTCAATTGTAATCATAAATTCTAGACGGTTGATAGCACATTTACATTAATTGCGTACTTTATGCTAGCCAAAATAATTAGTGAATTCATATATAACGCTTTAATATCTAGTCATGTACCGTTCGTGATTAGTTTACATGCAACTTAAGCAGTAACACGGTGGAGCAGCTAACTATGATGAATAATACACTGCCAACCAGCCAGGCAGACCAGGGAGCTGACATTTAGATAGACGACCAATCGTGCCAAAAATCAGACAATCTGCCAGATCGAGGATCGATTACACCATAACCAGTTATAAAGTTATAAACTCGGTAAAAAATTATACTTGAAATTTAGACTAATGATGTAGATATCTTATAGTTAAACGTATCCAACAACTTACATATTAGTAGCAGGGAAGATTCAGGGAAATGCCCCTGAGATTTCATCCAATGATACTTTCTTTATTATGATCACTCTTACGGTTTATGAAATATTATAACAACGGATGAGCTAATAAAGTATTCAAATTCTCCATATCTTTACAAGAAATTGATTCAATTAGAAATTCCTTACTCCTGTATTCAGTCAAGTATTAACTAACGGTCATAATCGTTCCTGGTAAAACAATGAAGAAAAAAAAAAATTCACATTGGCCACTATGTCAAAACAGGGATGTAATAATCCCATGCTCCCTTTTTTGCCTACTAAGAATCACGAAAATATATAGCAAACCAAAAAAGCTTGAGGAAAGGTTAACTTCCTTGATAATCTAACAGAGATATTTCTCATGACAGGTACCTGCCGGAAAAGTTTTAAAATTTGTTTCTTTTTTGTTTATTTATCTCATATAAAGTAAGAAGAGGTTAAGGAAGGGTTTAAAAGAAAACAAATTAGAATAAAGGTCTAAATACGAGGACCAACACTCGCAAACATAGTCCTATTAGTTTGAACAATTGATAATCTGTCTTATTGATTTATACAATGATGCAATAATGAAGAAAGTGGTTAAAGCTTTAAACGTTTCTTGGTAGAGCATACAGGTAAACAGATAGAAATATTAATATTCTCTTCCTCCTCTCACTCTCAAATTATGATGACGAAGCATTGTAAAAAAATCCCTTATTTGATTTGGCCGCTTGACATTTCAACCTGGCTTTGCCATTGCATTGATGAGGAAATTTACTACAGTGTGTCTTTGGGTTCAAAAAGCGACAAAAATCTTTGGTGAACCTCTAATGAAATTACCCTCATAGAAAAAAACAGATCCTTCTTTTCAGATAACGTCACAAATTGACGAAAATTCTTTAAACTTTACGTCATTGTTGTGCAATTTTCGGAAAATGTTCTTAATTTTGGGGCAATTCACTTTTCTTCGATTTTCGTTAATTTTCCATCCATTTTCTAGAAATTTCCTTTTTATCAGGAAATATTTAGTAAATTGTCAGGATTTTTGTATCAATTATTGAGAAATGTTCCAAATTTTACCAAACTTTTCACTGATTTTACAAATTATTTCTTTCAATTTTATGTTTTTAATTTCCACATTTTACCTCTAATCGACAGAAAGCATGCAACAGGGTTGCAAGAAAGGTAACATGCTTTCAGAGAGTACCTTTCTCCCTACTCCCCGCTTCTTAAAACTCCCTTAACCCAATATGTTCCATTAATTTGTTAATGATGACAAACCTGCGCATAAAACATGTTAACTTATCACATCATCTCTACTTTGCTTTTGTCCCCTGATATTTTATCCTGGCTCTTTAAAACTACTACACTTGCATATGAAGCGTTGTGTACGAATTGATCAACCACACACACTAGCCTGAGTTTAAATTCACAAATGATGGAAGAATTTGAACATGATATTAAATCAACTGCCACAAAAATCAGACAGATGCTGCTTTATTATTGAAAAGCCTTTTAATGAACAATAAACGGTAAAACACGCTTCGTTGCTGTTTACATAATAACGACAGACAAATTTGACTAAGAGGCTTTCGTGCAAAGTTAACAATTATTTGGTAATCATATTTTCAAAACAAGATACCGTTTTTATTTAAGTGACTGATTTTTGTTTAAAGGGAGTTCAGCTATAGCACATATTTACATATACTGAATCTGTTCATTGTAACTAAGCCTACCTTTAAAAATACGAATAAAACATACTAAGAATACCAAGACTACATCCTTTCCTATTTTTGTTTTTAAAAGTACCAAATGATGTAATTCTAAAAGAAGCAACTTCAACCTGTCCCACATTGTGACATGTGAGAAGAAATGAAGTACAGGTTACTGTACTTTTATGAATGACAATAACTGTTCATGCACTTAATTTGTCAGATTGTAAAGATAAGTCCATTCAACCGAAAAGTAACATGTGTTAAAGAATATGAAGTAGCATTCATGTCTTTTAAAAAAATCATATTCAACGATTCAGAAATTGCGAGCTTAATTTACAATTTTAGCTGTTGAGCTAAAAAAAATAGATTTACTCGTACTATTATTCCTATTGTACAAACAAGTTCTGAATTTAATAGACTTTCATGGTCGTATGTCGAAATAAACGCACAAAATCTGGGTGGTATTTTCAAAATGTATTCTTAGTTTATGTTACAAGACTGAGCACAGCTGAACACTTGATTTGAATGGTTATCAAAATATCAATTCTATTAATTATATTCTCTAATTATCTATACTATATTTTTAGGAAGTATCGGGCACCTTGGTCTCAGAAGGATATGAAGAATAAGTAACCCATACATTCAAAATAGGTTATATTTTTTACGTATCTACTACTATCTACTAGTATCTCTTACTTATGTAGTGTTTTTACCTTTCTGCACATAATTTAGAAGCTTGTGACCCTCAGTAATTTAATTGTATAAAACTCTGTAAGACGAAATACTTTTCAAAAAATGCAAAACATAGACCAACATATGAGTGAGATGACCTCTGGAGATAGCTAACGTAGGAGGAAATTGGAAATGTCTAAGCACGAAAAGCTCTCATTGCACTTAAATCCGGCAATAGAAATGCGCAGGTGCCTGTAAGTATTTACCTATTCAAATTGAGAAAATGTAACATTTCTGTCACAAAAACGTCGTCCAGACCACGTTCTTCAAAGATGACCTTTGCAAAGAAATCAATAATCACGACTCATTCCAATACCCCAAGCGAATAAATCATTGTCTAATCTACTAAGACACACCCAATGCAATTTTAATTGAGATAATTGTCTGAAACTTTTTGACCTAAACTCAAAAAATCTATAGACAGTATTATTTCTTGGATGAAATAAACGGGTCATCATAACAAGAATTTAACTTTCAAAATAAGTTTCGGTTGCCATCCGCGAATTATTTTTGTATTTTAATCTGAAAGGATGGTGATAAGTTTAGGATATGTGACCTTCTTCTCGCATGTTGCTACTGTAAAATAAGATATCTAGTTTGCAGTGACGTAACAGGCGAGCCGAAGGATCGCTTTTCGCGGATTTGAGGTCTCAAATCAGGAAAACAATCTCTATTTTATTTGTTGGATAACTTTACAACTCTTGGAGCGATTTTTATGTTTTTTCTTGACGGTCCCAGAGGTCGGAGGCCAGCAAGGGCCCGAGAATTATGCCGCTGCTAGTTTGTTTATTAGTCTATATGCCGATATCAAGAAATAACTGTCTAGGCTACACCAAGCATGTACCCATTTTTGTTTAAACTACGCATCACATGAATTCACCTCCGTACAAGATTTTGTTAAACGTTTCTGTGAACTTTTTAAATGGGAGGAATGCCTTCTTCCTATTGCATAGGCCCTTAGAAATGGCCACACTATACTCCTATGTCGCTTTTGTCGATCAATTGTTTTACCGGACCAAACTACAATCTTGGACAAAACTTGTTGGGACAACGTTCAATGTTGATTAAATGAGTGGAAAATGTTCATAATTGCTTTCCATGTCTCTGTATTTCCTAGTGAATTGTTTTGACAACATTGAAAGTGAGAGCGAGGGGAGGGGAAAAAAAAGTTGTTTTAGAAATATCTAAAATAACATGTAAATTTTCGATGAGTGTCCTATCACTTTTGTCCAAGATTGTCTGAGAGATGTCATTGAGTGAAAATATCGTAAATGTTAATGGAAAAACAATTTCATGTAGGGATGTCAAGAGGATTTCATTTTTTTTCAGATTCCTGCATGTAAACAAAAAGTAGTTTCGACATGCTCATATTGCTTTTCTAATCTTATTATAAGAAATATCGTACAAGAACAGAGGGAATCCAGGACATTGACGAAAAGTAACAATTCTATAAAATTTTATGAAATAAAAGAAATATGACACGATTTTGTAAATAATAAAAACTGTTAGATTTCATTTTTAAACTAGACGTGCGCCACACCCTTGCCTTAGCTCACCGAATTACCAAATTATAGTAGATAATTTTGTCTTTTATTTGAAGAAAGTAAAGCGAATTTATACGTTTCCCGTCTTGAAGTTGTACTGACTAGAAATTGACAAAGTGAAAATAATCGGATAAAATCCATACACAAATTGAAAAAGAATTTCTTCTTAAGATTAAGAATCCTGTCAAACGTTTTACCACAGATTATAGAAAGTCTCATTAAGTACAGTAATCTTTACTATATTTCATGGTAAAACGTTGAGTGGCGCTGGTTCAGTGTTGGTTAAATGAGTGGAAAATGTTCATAAATGCTTTTTGCTTCATAAATATTTTGACAACATTCAAAGGGTGAGCGGGAGGGAGGGGGGGGAGGTGGAACGGGGGGTGCTTGAAAAAAACTGTACAGAAATGTCCCAACAGTTTTGTCCAAGATGGTAGGTATTGTAGTCCTTAAATATTTGTGCCACCTTGCAAATGTAAATCCAATCATTTCTTTCGCTACCTTTACAAATTTAAACAGGCCGACCAACCCTTCTCAATACATGGCTTTTCTTCTAAGCATGAACGATATTTTGTACCTTGGCCATTGATATTGTCAGCTCCTATCAGGATTTGCCTTCTTTGTGTAAATACCGTAGTCATAAATGGTAAATCTTATCGGAGATGGTAAGAATTTTGTGAGTTTAACTTTCAAATTAGATACAACATACAATTTAATTTCACCTATTACATAGCTGTGTATGAATTTTGTCAATTTACAGATTATATTTTAATTTTGGAAAGAATACCTCAGTATTGTATATGAGCATGAATGAGTGTACCGCTCAAGGGGTGCACTGGCTAATGCGTCATGCTCGTATGCGAAAGTTTCAAATTCATTATACAACAATAGACATGATTGAATGATTTTGTAGAGTTTACATTAAAAATATTCACACGAAAACCGAATGAGGTTTGCGAGGTTTCTAGCTCATTGAAGGTCTTATAAACTTTTTCTTTGTAACTTTTCAAATTAAAAAAAAAAAAGCAATTGATTGGTTGATTCGTGTTTCGTTATATTTTTCAATCCATAACAAATTTAATCAACGCATCAACAAAGATACAGCAGGGATATTACACTTGCGTCTCAGTGTACCCAGCATATATCAAAAATGTACTCTCTTGGGTTAAAATGATATTTTGATCCAACTCCAAAGCATTAGAAGCTGTTTTTTGATATTAATCTAAAACAATTTGGTGAGCTTATCTTTCTTAACGGGAAATGTCTCTTACTAATCTCTTACTAGTTACTTTGCGTTAATTCATGTAATTCCATCTCACTGGAAGAATTCTGATTGTGGCAATTCCAGTTCCCAATGAAATCAAGTAAAAACTTTATCCGTATTTTCAATAGGTCACGGAATGTTTCAAAGCTTATTCTAAGCTTGTTCAATCTTTTACTTGTGACTGTTTGGTCTTCCCAATCTTTTATTTGTTTGGTCTGCCCAGAAGAAATGGGAGACAGAACGTTAAATTGTTTTGAAATAATAAATACAGCACTTTTTACGGTTCGTAAACCAAAAATACGATATTCCAATATCTTTTTGTACATAGGATTATTTTAACAAACAGTTCAGTACATAAACTTGGATATGCTTATACTTCCCTGTGTTTTATTTGCAATATTCATAATGAAACTATGACATCATTTGTAGGAATAACAGCTTTGCCAAATTTTCTGGGATGATGTTATTGTTATGTTATTATTTTTTCAAGCAATTTTCTTTTGGTGAAAAATTGATGTTTTGTTTGGTTTTTAGAAACTACAATATTTATAATTTTTTGAATTTTTCATGCAAAGTATTTTATCTTTTGTTGCAAAATCCAAGTCCAAGTATTTCTTATTTTCTTAATACTTTTCAGTTTTCTCTTCGAATTAAAAAGAAATATTTTCCAAAAGCAATAATTACGACAAGTTTATTAATCTTATTGTAAATATGCCAGCCTATATCAAAGATATTTTGTATGTCCCAAGCCTGTACAATTTCAAGTTCTCTCTTTTTCAACACTATCAAAGGCCAGTCTGTTCCGTATCTTTTTGGCAAGTCTAGATCAAACCAGAGAAGTGAAACGTCTAAATTAGTGTGACTCCCTAATCGAACCATCAAAAATGCAACTTAAGAAACATCCTTAAATGCATTTCACACAGAAAAATTGACAAGCGGTTGGGTATTTGGTAATGATTACAATTAAGAGGGAAAAGTTTATAAGTTCCCACAAAGCTTGTAAAAACTATGCCTGCTATAAACCACGCAACTCACGTCCATATTTTTCTTTAGGCAAACCTTTTTGGGTCTTCGATTTTTATATCATGAAAGGATTTCAATACAAGCTTGGCCCTAACCCCCCACCCAACCTCCATACATGCTTTGACAACGGTATTCCTGCCGTTTTGTATTGCCTCAAAATGATCAGTTGAGATTGCTTTGGATTAATTTCTTCCACATCTCATTACATTACACGGTCAACCAAATGACGGAGGCCATCTTCGGTCACAAAATAGTTACTAAATAACGTTGACCAACTTGACCTTTTAATGTTGTGAGGCCCATTAACTTGTATGCTTATCAAATAGACCTTCAAAAAAAGCCAGACATTTGTCCTGTGCATTAAAACAGCATGTTATCCTACCCATAACGGTGACTATCTTATCATGCACAACCATTAAAATAACTTGTTGTAGTTAACATATTAGAATTTACAGTGTTAAATAAACTTTGCTTTTTACGTAGTTTGTGTGTTTATATGTAGAACTTTGTGTTTACAGATGAAATACGTGAATACTTAAAAAGGCACAATCTTTATTGAGAGACCGATAATTGAACTTCATGGAAATGGCTTTTAAACATTAGAGAGGACTTCTTTCAAATTCCAGTCACTTTCTGAGTTTTAAATAAATGTGTTGTTGAGAATTAAGATGTATTTTTGTGGCGACATGTACTGTTTTATGCTTTATTTATTACTTAGGAGACACAATAGTAAACAATTGCAGCGTTTCTAAATTAAGACGAGGACGTTTATTGAAGTAGGCCTACGGTATTTCGCACAGATTTGTGAAGGAACTACTGTTGTTGTTTCTTATGATAACGTGAGGAACTTTTATTATTCATTACTTCGAGCTTTTTGTCGAAAGTAACCCATGGAGCTTTTAGAGGGTACGAATCCAGGGGTTTATAAAGAACTTTTCTTATGTGGTGAGTTTTAGAAAAGGATGCAAGTGGTTGAGGAGTTTCACTTTTCCAAGGAAGGTGACAATCCATAGTAACAATTTACTAAGAATGAACAGGAAATTTCAAAATAATATGGATATTTCAACAGCAAATTAAAATAATACAATGGGTATTTCAATAGCACATCAAAATAATACAATGGGTATTTCAATAGCACATCAAAATAATACAATAAGTATTTCAATAGCACATTGAAATGATACAGTGGGTATTTCAATAGCACATCAAAATAATACAATGGGTATTTCAATAGCACATCAAAATAATACAATGGGTATTTCAATAGCACATCAAAATAATACAATGGGTATTTCAATAGCACATTAAAATAATACAGTGGGTATTTCAATAGCACATCAAAATAATACAATGGGTATTTCAATAGCACATCAAAATTGTTTTCTATTTTCTCACTGGTTGCCAATGCTTGAAAGCATTTTGGGGAATTTGGATATAGGGGAAGGGAGGGCTCTTCCTCCATCCTCATTCATTTTTCCTATAATGTACATAAAATATTCATTCTATCTTCTTTATATATTTCATTAACAAAGTGATAGTTATATATAAGTAATACTTTTTAAAACATGTGTTTGATTTTAGTTGGTTCATATTGAACAGTAAAGATCGTTCGAAAATTGTCCTAAAATGCAATAATATGTATTATTGATAAACTTTGATAACCCATTACAAACGAAAAACAATACATGATTCTTTCTAAAAAACTGTGTGATGATTAAAGAGGAGAAGGGAACTACATCATTGTTTCTCTTCAAAATGATAATGTATTAATGTAAACAATACATGCAATATCAAACACTTGGTAATGAATTATCATTCCAACGATGTAATACGTTTTTCCTACAGAATAAAATACAAAAACCTGTGACGTCTTTCGGTTCATATCTTGTCCAACTTTTACACTATCATTTAGGAGCTTTATTTGTAAATATTCCAAGGTATTTGTAAAGCATATTTAGTATTCGTAAAACATCTTTCAAATGGATGGCTTATGGAATTATTATTAAGACGATGGCTGCATTACGTCATCTTTATTTAGAAGAACATACAAAAGCCCTCAGCGAAGAAGTGTATCCCAGTTCATAAACCATTTAATTCTGTATCGTAATTTATCAGTGTTTTACTATTTCCAAATAATCAAAGGTTTTCGAAAACAATATCTAAAAAAACTTTTAAACAAAAATCTTGTAGAGATCCCCGATTTTGTTACGAATCCTTTGCAAAAGCCCAGATCTGGTTTTACCAAGATTATCTTTGGATTAATCAAACAAGATCAAACCAAACGTAATACAGATTTAATGTTTCATTTTGATCTACTTAGAAAAAATGAAATTATATACCAAATCTAATTATCAAAATTAGCTTAATATTCTGTTCACGTATTGACCATCACATTTCTATCAAATTATACCTGGCCAATTCATTTAAACGCCAGATCTGGGACTATAACTGGGTCATATCTGAATTGTTTTCTGTAATCTGACAGTAACCGTATGAATAACTCCTCGCGGCACAGAATTTGCGACATTTTGAAAGCTGGCAAAATCTTCTGTAACAATAGTTGTCATTCTTGGTTAATCTAACCAATCCTCCAAATCTAAGTAATGCAAAATTGTGTGCAATTTAGACATAAGTTTTATGTCTCCCAAAATTCAAGATAATTCTTGGGAAAGGACAGTGCGACTTTGTCTTATGTGTTTTCCTCACGGTTTCCCGGCGGTATCTAAACATCCCAATACTAATTTGAGATATATGTGACAAATGTCGTATTTAACGTTGATGTCCCTTTCTCAGACCCCTTTTCATTAAGGCAGTTCAATAAAGAAAAAACTTCATCTCTCAATTTTGTGAAGTGAAATTGATCTTGTAATTCAATTTATCGTGTACTTTGAACTTTTTTAGAGATTTGTTATATCCCACGGAATGTCCATGAACAGATGAATATGAACAGCATTACGACATTGAAGTGTGAGAAGAAGAATAAATGTCTCGTCATTCCGATGTGACAAAAAACGAAGCAAGCAACGGTCAGACGTATATTCGACGTAAATGGGGAACAAGGGAACCATTATGAAAAGACTGTTAACTCATAACCAACACATAAACTGTTAACAGAATTCAGTATATCCTGTCGCTGATATCATATTCCTTATCCTTCCCTAAGTTTTAGACCAATGATATGATAACGTAGCAACGCATCACAATGCTTCCAAAAATACACTATTTCTGGTGTAACTACAATTGAAATTAAAGAGGCAAGTAAACAGACATCGCTACTATCCGATATCTGATATCTTTTCCTGTTCCAAGATTAGAATAGCTTTTTAAAATGTCTATATCTGTCTATATATACAGAACAAAATTAAGAACTATAGCGTGATATCTCTTTGCTTTGTTTACCAGTTTACATAATAACATATAACCCAACTAGTTCCATTATCAAGCAAGCCCATCAAATACAGATATATGAAAAAGCAATTTCAAGCAAAATGGTAAAGAAAATACAGTGCCCCCACTCCACACACACACCATTCCGCCACAAATGCAAATAGGACATTGATATTAAAGTAATCACTTCTCCGTTTGGTTTGTTTTAAATGTGGTTATCATATCAAATTCGAACTTTTTTGTCCGATGAACTAATCAAGTTATTCCCAGAATACGATGTCTAATCACACTCTTTTGTTGTTTAAGTAAAGTGGTGATGCACAAACTAATATAGCATACATAAAATAAATTATCAGTACAGAAACAGTTTTGAAAATGAGAGTATCACGATTAAACATCTTCAGATCTTTTTTTTGAACTAATTGAGTTACAGTCTTTTTAACCGAAAGGCAGGCATAAGAAAAAATAATATAAAAAAAGTATCAGCGGTACCGACCTAAGAGTCGGAAACAGCCAATTTATAACTGTGTTTGCGTATAATCAGTCACGAACTTAAGAAGTGCCGGATTTCCTTAAGACTGATTTCTGCAGTTAAAGGAAGTCAATAAATTGGGAAAGCGTTCCACGACTGAATATTGATTTGTTTTCAGCACTGACATCTTGTCTCCAAAAAAACACACATTTCGTAGTTTCTTAGAAAGAGCGGTAAAAATCAACATTTATCATGAATTTGATTCTTGTCATAGATATCTGAAACATACTGCCCTCTAAATTTGTGTTAATGGTTGCTAATTTCAGGTCCATTCGAGACCACATTTTCCCACTTTGATTGACCAACCCTTGCGTGGTGAGAGATACTCAGACGCAGTTTCCTAAACTAAGTCATTGGCAATTACTACAGGTATTTATTGTGGATATACAAAACATCAAAATGGGCGTATAAATTGCGAGATAAACGAGCTGTCAATTGACCGTACCGACGTAATAAGAGCTTGGGTTCTTACGAAAATAGAATTGCATCAATTTTTAGGCTAGAAGTTTCTTCCTTTTAAGCGGCCATGCTTCGAGCCGCGTACAGTGTACTATTTGAACTGCATTGTGTAAACATTGATCTTTACTAGCTTCACGATAGCCACCACAAAAAACATCGTGAGCATCAGACGAAAAATAAGCAAATAATGTAAGAACTTGTTTATCAAATAGATTATGTTATCTGTCAATTATTAGTTAGGTATAAGAGCAAGAATACGGTATTCATTTCATTCAAATACAAGTTATATGTATTACAATAACGCTATAAAGCCTCAGTGTTTCTCCGTTTTCTTCCGGAAACTTTCCAAAATATTTGAAAAAGTCACTTATGTAAGATTTGACGCATTGCGCGGTAAAATTTGCAGGCTCATGTTGAAGATATATATATTCGTTTCTCTTTTTGAGGTGTCGATTATGACAGTTACTCAGTGAGGAATTAGTTACAGGTGAAGGTCAATTAGGCAGTCGCCTGCGGAGTCAAAACTTACAGAGGCCAAGATAGTAGATTTAGAGCGCCAAACAACCTAAATAGAGAGACATACCCTTGTTAAGCAGAGCATATTTATCTAAGGATATTAGATTTGAGCGATATTTACGTGTTTGATACGCCAGTTCAGGGCGTCGGAGCCTACAAACAAAGCTCGCATGCGGCGTCAAATACCCTTGAGCCTAGTAAGGTATATCAAAATGTCACGCTTTCAACGTGTGTGTAAAACAAAATAAAAATGTAAATATTGATTATTCCAGTTTTATTATCTCGTTTTAAATACTTGCAAATTGTATAAATCTAAAAATTAAAACATTTCAAAGACAAAATAATCACTATATCACTACCTCGATCTTTTTTTACATCTGAAACGCCCCAAACTCTCGTAAGATTCATTTCAAACAAATATGCAGTGCAAAACAGAACTTTACACCAGCAAATTACGCTACCCACTCGGGAGACCTGGCAGTAATACCCCGTCCATGATATGCGCATTAAAAACCCATTCAATAAAACAGCCTCTCCGTTGTCTATTAAGAAGTCGCTCTGTGTGCTTATCATCTACAAATGCTTCGCTTTACCAACACAAAACGATAATATAAACGTTTGACTTGACTTTCATGCAACTATGATAATGTCATTTGTAATTCTCGAAAAAATATCTCCGTGCTTTATCATAAAATTATACATGATTGCCTAAGGGTAACATAAATCAACAAGTCATCACTACCCACTGTACTCGTTAAAACTTGAAAGGCACGATAAAATGATCATTCTTATTTTATGATGACAGTTTTGAATCATGTGCAGTGGTTTAGTTTCCGGAGTTATATCTAATATAACTAATATAACTACATATAACTATATATCTATGTATATAATTCTAATATAACTATATATCTATATATTTGATTCTAATATGATTGTATGCATAAAATTCACTTTAGATAGATGCATTGTAGGATTCTTCCTTGAAGATTCTCTTGATCGGTAGACTTCCCGATAAAGTTATAGACAATTCCTACGAAACAATTTATAAAAACTCTTTTGTAACCCACAATTGTGTACAAGTTCTTTGTTTGAACTTAAAGTTGTCGCTTGAATTTATTCTACAAACAGCTTCTATTTTCCAAATGGATTTCTATTGTCAAAATGGATTGGAATAAAGCCTTCACATTACCATTATGCTCCTTTTTTGGTACTTAATAAACTATGTACCAGAATAGCAAACATAAATATTGTTAGCTATTCTGGTACATAGTTTATTAAGTACCAAAAAAGAAGTGTAATGGTAATGTGAAGGCTTTATTTCAATCTCAATTTGACAATAGAAAACCATTTTGAAAATAGAAGCTGTTTATATGATAATTGCGGAAATGCAGCATTCAGTCTCCCGTAGTTAGATCAGTAAAAACGGAAGATCAAGGTCGAAAAGAAACTTGGTATCAATCAGTTGATGTTCCACTCTCATAAACTAAATCCTAATTACTTGGCAATTATTTATATCTCAAAGGTCTTCTAAAGAACACACAACTTAAGTGAGCACGAGATAAATGATTAAATGTTCTCTAAAAGGTATCATTATAAGTCATTTTACTTAATTTCTGCTCAAGTATATACCTGCGGATATACGTGTGACAAATAGCAACATCAAATTTGATGAAGGAAAAACAACTATTGGTTATCAATGTTTGTTCCACATATCTGGTTATCTACAACCAATTACCAACCTCTTCTTGCTGATCATTGCTGTCTGAAAAGCATAAGAACACAAAACTAAAGTTAACAAGAGAAGGAAGTTTACATCTTTGCTAAGACGTATACTTACATGTCATTATTTTATAGTCAGTTAGCTATATTCATATTTGCTTGCGAGCATATGTGCAATAATAAGCAGCACTGTAAAGTTGTGTGTACTAACCTGACGACAGTTGGAGACAATATAAGCTAGAATGCAATATTCAATACAAATCTACTAATCATCATGAAAATAAAACAAAATCCACTTTAAAGTATGCTGAAAATGAATACAATTCAGAAATTGCAGAAAAGTTGTGACGTAATCAGTTTGATACTTTTACATTTTCATCACAAAAGTGTAAAAGACTCAAGTTGGATCTGACTAAGATTGCATAGCTTGTTACACCCCAATTAACGACAACTGTAAAGGACGTCCTCGATGTCATTATTGGCTAAAGGTACCTTTTAGTTTTTCACATAAATAAAACTTTTACTGGCTGAAGTAGTAATTTCACTTCATGCCTACACCAAAGTTTTAAGAATGCGTTTCTCTGATTTAAAATTAAAAAAATATGTCTTCTATCTTCCTATTTACTATTCACATCTATTCCGGCATTCAGGAAACAGCATGAAGACTTGAACTACTTTGGGGCCAATTGTATTTTAAAGCTGAAACATCAAGCTCTTGAGTATGCGATAGGTTATCGTACGTCACTGGTCACTAACATGGGACAGGTCGAAGTAATTTACATCAAATTTCTAGATATGGAACATTTTAAATTAACCATGTGTAGTATAATCCTACGGTGTTTTTGTTAAATATATGATGTCTTCACATTTACTGTTATTCTTGCACACTATGAAATGTCAGTTACATGACACTATATTTTGACACTGATACAAACAGTTCAGTGGTATGTTAATATGCTTTAAACATTATATTGCGGCAAATGATTGATCGTATCATGATTAGAATGCCAAGTGCTTGATCGAAAATTTGATGTATGTTCAATCGATTTCTGCAGTTTAATGAAAGATTTTCCCGTTGGATTTTACAAACTACTTAAAGAATAATCATGCCAGTATTTTAACTTGAAGACTATACTTCAAAAGAATGGCTACCTTATGTGAATTACAACTTTAAGACAAAACATTTTTTAAAGATTATTTCGTTATATTCGTACTTTCGCTATATTCGGTATTTAGTTGTATCTAGCATGCATTATACCACAATCTAATACTAAATGTTGACCAAATAAATGGAAATCATATAATATAATAAAATCTAACCATGTATCGGTACGCTATGCACACGCTTGCATTATTTTGTCAGAGATGCTAAGTCAGCAGTTAAAGAAGTTTAGTCCATACTAGAGCCGTTAATGCTCATCAGACGGTGCTTATTGACGGTTTCCTTGGCGTAAACATGTGAAAGCACATGACTCCCCTTGGACCGTACCCCAGTCCATCGCATCGCAGGTCAACTCCTTAGCAGTGCTCATTTAACAGCTGAGGAAACTGAGGCTTACAGAGTGAAGTGTCTTGCTCAAGGACAAGACACAATGCAGGGATCGCGGCGGGAATCGAACCCTGTACCTTTCGCATACGAGTATGACTCCTTAAATACTAAGCCATTGCACCTCTATAAAAATCAGCAATTATAAAAGTGTAATAGAATTTTGAAGTTTATTCTATTTCCAACCATCTAATTTTTCGCTTTTCAACTTAAACGGGCACTAGCCTTGTTTATAAATACATGTGTGTAACGAATGTCGATAATATACAGCACATGTGGAATACAAATGTAATCCGCAGCGGTAAAAATAGTGTTTTTGATAATTGCGATTTTGGTTTTGCCTTTTGAAAGTATATAATTTCTTCTGCAAACGATCCAAATACGGTTTTGACAATATCAACTATTAAATATAAAAAATGTCGATAAAATTCAGTTCAATAGACATATGCATTGAGAATGCAATGGGTGGGTTCTGCCATTTCAGAAAGATGTATTTTCACTTGAACCTTAAAACCTTATAACTGTTTGAAAGTTATTGTTTTTACAAGCTTCTCGTCGGGTTTCTATAGTTTTCTATGTCTTAATTTAATTTAGCTCTTTCTTTAAACCTTACAACCGTTTGAAAGATATTGTACTGTTTTTATAAGCTTCTTGTCGGGATTCTATAGTTTTCTATGTCTCAATTTAATTTAGTTCTTTCTTCAAACCTTCAAACCTTATAACCGTTTGAAAGATATTGTACTGTTTTTACAAGCTTCTTGTCAGGTTTCTATAGTTTCCTATGTCTTAATTTAATTTAGTTCTTTCTTAGCTTCTTCACACTGGTGTGCCTTCACTGATCATAACATCTCAGTAATTGTATTTATCAACTCAAGAATGAAAATACTTAACTTGATTTAAATAGCAAACTTTTGTTGTAGTTATCATTTACATGTTCTTCCCGAATTATGTTAAATGCAGAAAAAACCTAGGAAAGTTTTCTTTTGTACCTATTTTACACTTAGACGGGTAATAACATTGCATAGATATGCGACGAATGTTGGTAATATACCGCTGTGAGAAACAAACGTATTTTACAGCTGCAAATAAAGTGTTTTGTGAAAATACTGTCTTTGGTTTTACCTTTTAAAAGTATATAGTTTCTTCTGAAAACGTTCCAAACAAGTTTTTGTCAATCCAACTGGAAGAAACTAATGTCGATAAAATCTATTTCAATGGTCTGATAAACAAACGAATTTGAGATGCAATGGTAGCCTGGCGTTTTTTTTTTTTCTAAAAAATATTTGAGTTGTGTGTTCTGCAGTTTTGAAAAGATTGATTTATCAATTGAACCTTAAAACCGTATAATCATTTAAAATATGTTCTGTTCTCCTTCTTATGAGCTTTTCGTGGTATACTTTAATTTGATTAAAGCACTTATTATTAAAGTACTTATTTCGTGGGTTCTGCGCAGGTAAGTAGTGACTTTACTTATCATAAAATCTCATTCATCGTATTTTGTAATGTATTTATGATATTATTTGTAAATCTTCATACTTGCACATAGTATATCTTTGTACGTCTCGTAATGACAAATTTGAGAAGTTTTTAATATCGAATCAAAACAAACGAGATTCAGGCCCAAAATGAAAAGGCTAAGGATTGAAACAGAAATACCGCAAGCGTTAAATATCGGGTAAAATATGCCACGATAGTATATTCCAAGGAAAAATTTACCATTTAAAAAGATTTACCATTTATTTAAATATAGCAGGATTGTATGGTAGTGGCAGATCTGAAAACGTATGAAGGAGTTGCGGAAATTATTTCCAAGTTCATGATCACAAAATATATAATATCGAGTATTAAAATCAAAAACATCGCAATCAAAATCATTGTATTTCTTTGGGTCAAAGTTAAAATTTTAACAAAGCTACCATTAATTGTAGGAACAAAATTTGAACATTGAGGTTCACGTTTGAGTAATTTGCAAGAAAAGTACCAAATACACCAGTATGCCTCATCCAGAAATCACCGTCTGTATTGAAACATATATGAAACATATATGCAAATACGAAATTGTCTTTAGGAAAGTCTTGCAATTCCATATCTTCAAACAACAACACATAGATAAATAGTAGCTAATAAGTTATATTTTGAATATGAAGTTCTATAATTCATTTCCGGTGCCGAAATACTACTTTGTTTGTATTAGTATTTAATTACAACTTGATAAAAAAAATACTTCTGATTGTCGCAGCAATATAAATCCATTTAGAAAATAGAAGCGGTTTAGGATTTTTTTAAGATTCTCTTCAAAGATTGTCATCACCTGACTTATCCACAAAGAAGCTTTCCATAGAACATATTTTACTAGCCTTTAAAAATGGGTAGGTTTTAATTTATTACTATTCGTTTATATTTCATGTAACTTGTCAATGATTTTTCGGTTCCACAAACAGTCATATTTACCTGAACTAGATAATGAATTCGAAAGCAACTTAAACACTAAACATACTTATCTTGATTTGAAGAGCAAACATATGCTGTAATCATTATTTGCACTTACCTCGAAAATTATCTTAAATGTAGAAATAGCTGAAGTAATTTCATATGTCTTTCCAAGAAGAGTTCTGAGGAGAAAAATCTGTTAGAAACTTAAAATCTATCTCCGTTGTTATAAACACAAACACGTTAAAATATAAGTAAACAGTTGATCAAATGTAGGAAAATGCTAAACAAATCGGCTGTATACTTTTCGTTGGTTCCAGGTATTCCAAAACGTTCATAACATTAGTAAATCCATGAATAGCTCATGTTGTTTGCGCATGCAAATGCTAGCATGAAATGTATGTTTATATAAAAGTGAGAAGTTAATATACCGCCGTCAGCTCTGGTACTCGATAAGTGGTGTCACAGACTGTAAGAGAGGGCGTATGTTTGATTTTATTTACGGAGCATATCTTCGTAAGATAAGAATGTGAAAAAGGCACGGGGTTGCTGAGATACGTTATATTATAACATGAAAGGTGACTTAATTGAGAATACTCTATTTTCTCCTGCATGATCACCGCTTATAGCGATAAATGGCGGTCATGGGAGCATAATTATCCCCGTCTGCTTCTTCCTGAAAGTGCTCTTCACATAAGAGTATGTGTTTACACGGTACATAATTCATCCTTATACCTGGATTTCAGTTCATTACATTGTTCTCGAATTTCTGCCAAGAAATAAGGTGTTTTTTTATTTTGCGGGCCTCTTGCACTGATTTTCATCTTGAAACGCACACTTAATGTATGTTAATTACGATTATCATTATCTTACTCGTGTTGTCAAGTGTAAATTGATTGGTGACAAAAAATACTTTGATGTTTCTATTTTGTACCGCACATTCATCCTTTTACATGCCTATGGCACTCAATGTAAACTAGTACATTCAGACACAAAAACGTTTTTCAATGTTATCACTACCAAAAAATACATGCGTCTAATAGATTTTCTTGGTGTTCATTGGCTTGAGTTTTACACCCGTGATCTAACCTCAGACTATAAGTAATACAAAGATGGGAGTTCGGGTGTCAATCGCGTGCAATTCAATAGAATTACTTAACAGATCTTGCTTCAATTGTAACAGCTTTTTCAATCCAAAATGAAAGTAAAGCATGTTTTTGAAATTTGATCAAACGACGAATGATTTGTGTGTCTCCATGGACAGAATGAATGATATCCAACGAAATGTCAAAATAGGTAAATGTAAATACTTTTCCCATTCATACCACTTTAAGCTGAAGATAACAAGTACGTGACAAAATGTAAAAAATAACAACTGTTCAATATACAATTAATTTCTTTAAAGTCACATATTAAGATACGATATTATAAAGATTACGACATATTAACCAATATTTGGTTTTACATTTCTAAGAATCAGTTATAGAACGTAATCAACAGCAACACAATAGCAACTAGATCGCAACAGTACAAGAATTGTTAATTTTTCAGTATAGAGTTTTTTTTTCTTGAGTCATATAATTATGTCAGAATGATCAGGCAATCGAAGCATGCGCAGTGAACAGAATTGAAACTGTTTGAAAGTTATGCAGCCGTTATATATTAGCGTAATGTATTATTTGTGTCTTGCTTTAAGTGATGAATGTATAAATTAAAACTCTAAACAATGAGGTTTTTATGCATATCACGCAAATTATATTTGCTATTTTGAGTTATGAGGCCTCGTTGTGGACAATAAATTTAAAATTATTCTGAGCGGAGACTAACGTATTTGTGTACTTGAAATTATTTCAAACCCTCGTGGTGAACAAGAAGTTTGGTAAATTGTTTCCAATAACGACAGTAAAATTGGAAATATTTGCACTTGTATTTTCTAACTTAGTCCAGTGCTTACTGTAGGGATGACATAAACAGATTCAAAATTGGGTAATGGTTGAGAAACATCTAACGATCAGGAGAATTGATCTTCCGATTAGGATAGTTTACTGCACAACTTCTCAGCCGATACTTAGATTAGACAAATAAGCATTTTGCATTCAAGATATTAAAAATTATCGCATTTGTAGACGAATATTTGGAGCTCTATTAGTCTGTCTGAAGTTTTTCCTGCGTTATTGTTAGCATACGATAAATTAATATATAATCATTATCAAGAAACCTTTGCAAGACAAACTAAAGCTATGGCAATGGTAAAATTGATTAAATAATTGGATCACAATAGTAACAGGACTTCAACAATAACTCGATCGCAACAATAATTGGTTTGGAATCATATAATTAGGTGACAAAATTGTATTGTAATAGTAAGTGCATCGCAATAGTATCTGGATCAAAGAATACATGTTTCTAAAGAGATACTGTGGAGGCCGCTATTTGGGAGACTGTCACATTATTATGGTCACCTGACATTTTCAACGCACACAGAGACATTTATAGACCCTGCTCTTTGATATGTATCTTAACAGTGTCTGGATCTCAAGAGTCTCCGGATTGTAACAATAACTGGATCACAAGAGTAACTAGTAATACGAATTGAATCGTAACAGCTAAATATTTTCTTGGATTCGGACTCGTCTTCACAAATACTAAGAAACTTGTGACTCGTTGCTTTTGTGCTGCATCTATCCGTCATAAATTAAGCAGAGTGATATTTGAAAATACGTCACGAATCATTTATCGTAGTTTGAATAGAAGATTTAAGATCAACATTTCTGAAAGGTTAGACTAACTGGAAAGTTATCGTTCTACTTTTGTGCTGCATCTATGTGTCATAAATTAGGCGCAGTGATATTTAAAAATACATCACGAATCATTTATCATAGTTTGAATAGGAGATTTAAGATCAACATTTCTGAAAGGTTTGACTAACTGGAAACTTATCGCTCTAGTTGTTCAATTCCGTACACACGTTGTGAGCTGCAAATCAATTTAAAGACTGAAATTATACGAATCATATATAAGTTCATAGTTATTTTTTGATATACACCTCAAAAAAATGATCAAAGTAACTATCATTTGCTAAAATCATAAATCCGTCATAATATTATGTTACAAGATTCATATATATTTCTTGTTGTAGCTTTGATCAAAGTTCAAAAGATTATATGGTTCAACAACTTACATTAAGTCAGTTAAATTTTCCAGATTTTGTCTCTCAGAAAATTAGAAAGAACTTGACGATATTTAACCTAGTTGTTGGGAAACCTTGACATGTGTAAATGACGCTAACTAGAAACATGAGAAAGTAATCAAATTCAATTAGCATGCATTGCTGCTCAATCACTTATTTCTCTTTAAGGAATCAAACAAAAGTTAAGATATTGATTTGCAGTAGTCTAATTCACCGTTTCTTTGATTATTGTATCTAATCATTTAAACTATTAAAGTTGTGTGTTATACTATTCACTTTATAAACTCCAGAAAATATGCATGAATATTACATTCAAAGTAAAACAAGGAAGAACATTATTGACAGTGTCGTGAATAGTTGGGTATGTTTTAAATGACATGTTGCAGACTTATTTAGTCATTGCCAAACGTTTTGGCATAATTATGAAAGTTTTCTGTGAGGAAAAGAAGGTTACATTTTGAGCTTTGACTTAATTTTGGGCTACTTGACCAACTAAATTTTAATATAAAGATTTCACACTCGAGACAGCATTTAGCAACAGCCCTATGAATGGATAATTTAAAGTAAGCACACTGTCAAAATTTTCTCTGTATATATACGGAAAAAATTGTAGTCAAACTGTTGCCACCAATTTTTCTAGTAATTTTCTTTGTTCATGATGTATGTTCGTGTACAAACCACATGCATGTGATTAAACAGTACTTTACTGTAGGGATACATTTCCGTTTTGCCAGGAAACAAGGTATACTCCTTTAACTACATAACAAGTCTGTCGAATAACAGTAACTTGTCTGTTATTTAACAAAAGAAAGTTACTTTTCTCCCATTTCACCTTTTTTCATGATTTTATCCTCGTCAATGTTCTCTCAAGAATGGAGGAGTCTACTATCTGACATTGGTTGATACACAACATTATACATTTCTGAAAATCTGTATCTTCCATGAATACTCTTTTTAACAGATTTACGCTGCAGTGACTGATATGCTAAGAGCTATTAAAGGCTTGCTACAAGGAAGGGAATTATTCAAATAGAGATTTCAAAAGAAAAATCAAATATCAAAATATGTTGCCTTTTGAATTTATATTATTCTTTGCAAAACTTCGCGAAAACAAAAACCAGTAATAAAATCAAGAAACACTAAATATCTTCTTATCTTAACATAAATTGTACTGTATGATTTACCTGCATCTCAATATTAATTTTGTTTATATAAATATTTGAACAAATTCCTATCAACCAAGATCAAAGGTCTTTTGACAGCTAGAGGTTTACAATGTGAAAAAATTCGAGTGAGACACTTTGAAATTTGAAAATAGCATGTGTTGTTTTCTTCAAGTTAATATGCTTGATCAAATTTCAATTTTTTTGACACACGAAAAATTGTGTTGTATGAAATAGGATAACAGCTCAAAATAATTTCACATTTCTCTTGAATATCTATTCACTAAATTATGATTATTAAAATAAGTTGAGAATGACTTTAAACTTTACAAATATTGATAAGAGGTAAAGGTCCAAAAATTCTTTGCTCAAATCAGCTGCTCTTTTTGCAATGTAAAGTATCAGAGGAAAACAATAAATAAAAGGGTTATTGTTCATACATCCTAAGAATTACACAAAAATGTGTACCAACATTTTCAAAGAGCTCTTAAATGGGCAATTTGTAGCCATTTTTGTGATTTTTTTTACATGGTTTCTAAAGGATTTTCTTTTCATCAATTAGGCTATGTTGTCTCTACTATTTAAAAGACCTTTGAGATCTTCAAAAGATTTCAATCAGATTTAAAAATTTAACATTTATAAATATTAAGTATCATTTACTTAGAAAAATTGGTATGATTTACCCAGCAAACACATCAATGTTTCATTAGTCGCAGAAATGTCATTCTAAAACATTATCGAATAATAATGTTTTAAAAATGTTTGATGATGCATTTCCAACATTTTATTGATGTTTTAAAAATTTCGTTAAAGATATTTTTCACAAGATTTACGAAACAATTTTTTCAATGCTAACATCTCAATGTTGTTTAGTTATTTATATTCATGTTTTGATAATATGGTATTAAAATATTTTCACTACAAATCTCACGCCATACATTCATATATGAATAAAACATTTTCAAAACATATTTCCAAATATTAGACCAAACATTTCAGTAATATTTAAGAAATATTTTTATGTTTGGTGGGGTACACAGATGTTTGCTTGAATAGTACTCCCCAGGCATAAAAAAGTGTTCATAACTAATAATGTCGCCGGTGACGAGTTGACATGGTGTTCTCTAGGTATGGCAAGTCTAATTGAAAAAGTGTGTATTCAGCGATAATAGCTTTTTTGACATCTGTTTAAAGTACTTGCCATATTTTTAGTAAAATACTCCAGCTTATTTAACGGGTAAAATTGATTACAAACTTTTTATCAGATTGTGTATTTTGGGGCTTATTTTTACATATTATATCACATAGGATATATACCAGTTCCACAAATTTAACAACATTTTGTTTCTTCATCAGTTCAAAGTTATTCAGTTTAAATTCGTATTTTGATATTTCTTGCATTTTCAGGTACCTAACTGGTAAATTATAAGCGTACTTAATTTAACTTTAGCTTCCTAACTCAGCCCTAGCAACAGTACAAATAAAATGGCTGCTAACATAAGTTTGTTGCACAATAAATAATAGCATGGGAAATGCAGTGCACATAAACCGGGCTACTTCTTGTACATAGCTCTGACTTCTGGTTATTTGAACCCCTCCTTGGTTTTGTTTCAAAAACATCCTGTGAAGAAAGGCGACACTTTATTTAAAGTTGTTATGCAATCCAGTCATGAATTTGGAGATGGGATTGGGTTGTTGATAAGTATTCTCAACTTCCATCTAAAACCTGTCCTTTAATGACAAAAGTATCTTTCATTTTGATGTGAAAAGCGGGTGTTCCTAAAGGGTTTTTGTGCCTATTTTTGAAAAACGTCCTATGTTTCTGTAGCCATTACCATATTTTACCAACTAATGAATGAAATCGAAAAACGATTGCACAAAAACATAAATCTTGTGTACTATTCCTTCATAAAGATTTAAGATAAAGGATAGGTACATATCTTTGTATTCGCATATGGTTTTTATCACAAATAAACCACTACTTCAATTGATAAAGCTGCTCCAGTAAGTTGCAAATTATTGCATTATCAGAAACTTGTAACACAAAATTTCCACAACCTTCAAGAAGCAGAACTTTTTTAAAAGTCAAAATGATACAAATTAGGTTTTTGAGCTAAATGAACATGCATATGATAAATCACCTTAAATGTACTTGATATAAATATCAATTATTAAGTGGTGTATATCACCAAGCAACAATACCCTGAAATGAAATGTTCCCGTCATCATATCTTCTACAATAAATCACTTTGATATTGTGTGTTTTAAAGGTATATGGATGTGTAGAGGCAACTTCCGCTAAATTGCTTTAAAAAAATTGAAAGCAATCATAGTAGTAAAACTTAGCATTGTAATTGGCTAAACGTCAACAATTATACAGCATATTTTTCAAATCTCGGGCATCAATTTGCATATTCTATGCAAATTGTTGTAATGTATTACAGGGTGGTTACCTTGGTATTTTCTTGTGTAAATCTGATGTTTTTGCCATGCCCCAATAAAATTCTTGCAGGAATAGACTTTCCCACTGTTTTCAGTGCCTAAGATTTAGGAAAGAAATTAAAAGAATTACTTCAAGATTTTAGGATTTTCGCCCAGTAATCCATCACAAATAAAACTTAAATATTCAAACTAAATACCATAAGTCAGAAACTATTTTTTCTTTCAAAAATTGTTCTGCTTAAATCTGAATACTCTTTCAGTCAATATAGAAATTGTTACATGTCCATAGACCTTTAAGTTTTAATAATTGCTAAAAGAATTACTCACAGAATAATTACAGAAAGCACAAACAAAAATATCATTTTAAGTTAGATTGTACAAAGATGGATAATTTCTACAACTACCTTTGAATAAACTTTAGGGTTATAATACTGCACATTGAAAACGAAGTATGCCATTAGAACCATCTTTATTCCCTCCATAAAGGTATGTGGATATAGAATCAGAATACTGTCAATAAAACCTGCAAGGTGACGGTCCAAGAATGGGCTTGGAACTGTGGAAAGATATGATAATTACAGGGTAGATAATTTTTGGTGTAAAATTATCATAATTGCATGGAATTGATATGGTTGTCTTTGCATGAATTGATATGGTTGTCTTTTAATTCAAAGGTCATTTATCATGATTTTGTCCAACCAGCCCTTGCAAAAATTCCAGCTCTGGCTTGTATATGAGTTAACAAAGTTTGATATGCTGATTTAATAACTGTAGAAAACTCTTCAAAAAGATGAAAATAGAAAGAAGGTATCGTTGACTACTTTGTTATTGCGAAACACGATCAAATAAAGGACTTAAAGTTTTGCAACATTTTTCAACTTCCGGTCGGTTCTGTCAACTAAGAGTCTTTGAATAAGTTCGAACCCATTAATCAGCACTATTCTAGTTATGCTCTACTTTTTCGTAGCTCTTGTTTTTTCAATATCGAACAAAGAAGGTTTGAAAACAAAACAAGAATAATGTATAACTTTTGGTGAAGAGCCAATCCATAAAGATGTGGTTCTTGAACTCCATGATGAAAACACTTATGTCTCCGCTAAGTTCTTAGTTTCAAGTTAGGCTGAAGAGCTGATAACTTTAATTTAGTTTTGCACATATGTTTGTGGAAACTGTATATAAACAAGAGGGAAACATTTGCTGCAGTAAGTTATGTTTTATTAATTAGTTACATTACTAAAAGAAAGATTCTAGCTATTTTGAACCAACCATTGATGTTTAAATTTTAATTAATAATCGATGTTGATCATTTTAATTATAATATATCTTCCGCATAGGGATATGCATACTGCGCAAGATTAAAAACATATTTGCTGTCTCATTCTTGTCTGATGTGAAAATAAGTTTCTCAACAGAATGCGATCTATTCTTGTTGATTTTTACTGAAACAGTGATTGTTAAATACAAGCATCAAATTTTTAATTTATAACTTAAAAGCTATATTGTTTCCACCTACCACGGATTAAATATAAATCCACTTACTGAACTTACATGTTGATACATGCTATATCCATTTATGGCATACGCATGTCTGACTTACTCCTTACATTTCTTATAGCAATCCGTCAAGTTATCGATTACTTTTGTCAAAACAATTTATCTTTACATGTAAACTGAGATAATACATTGCTAAACAAGCGAGAACTAATCACTGTATTTACCTGGTGGTGTGCATAACATCTATGTTGGTGTTATTCATAATAATCCGTTTGCGATCTCTGTTGTCAAAACATTGATTGCTGCATTTAAACTAAGACTTTAAATGTTAAATCAATATAAACAGGACTATGCATATCATCGCAGAAAAATTGCTTTCTCTAATTACCTGTCTTTACATTTAACATCTAGTTTTTGTGTTATTCATATCTGATTTGCAAGTTACATTCCTGAAATTTCTTTTACGCGTATAGGTCTATACATATCACAAAAAACCAGCAGCTGTGTACTGTGTTTCCATACTGATAATGTAACGTCTGTGTTTATGTTGATCAGAATAATTCGTCATGTTTTTGGCTATTTTTATTTTGGTAAAAATTTAATGTCAGTTCTAAATTACAATCTGAAATGTTTATATTAAATTCATATTTTTCCGCATATACTGATTTATGCCATCAACAATAAAGCATTTACTTGAATTTACTTGCAGGTAATAACTAGTTCTGCGCATAGGTAACACACAACGCTATAACGTCATAACAGTGTTATAGGTAACACACAACGTTCTGTCGCATAGGTAACACACAACGTTATACACACATATATAGCGTTATTATAACGTGTTATAACTTTATGTGCTTGATTTATAAGTTACATTCCCGAAAGGAATATTTGATTTCAATCTTATTAATTTTCGTTCATTTTCAGTGCAATATAGTTTTGTATATCATTTATACCAAACAAACGATAAATAAATCGTGCAACACGAAATAAATGACATAACACTCATGACTAGTAATAGTTAATGTTAGTTGTAAACAAAAATCTTGAGTGGATAGATCCAACTGATATTGTTTCCGCATGTACTAATATATACCACCAACGACAAAACATCTACTACCTGTATTTACCTGCTATTACATGTAACATCTATTTCTGTCATATTTATGTTTGATTTTTAAGTCACTTTTCCAAAACGAATATGCAATTTCAATCTTTGTAATTTTATCGTCTTGTGTTCAGTACAAACTAGTTTTGTATTTCATTTATCACGATTCGAGTACCAAATAAATTGTGTAATGCCCTCCAGGTTTTAATTGGTTGCTTCTTTACTTTCTATGTTCAAACAAAAGCAACATTTATTCTAAGATCCATGACATGATAAATGATAAGCTACTTCTTCTGCTAAATTTGTTCTGACATTTATCGAGAGTTTTTCAAATTGCAACCGCCATAAGCACGAACTGATAACAAAGAAATGCCTCGTATTAATTAAATGGAAATAGAATGGAACATATAATACTATTTTTAATTTCTAAGAAAGTAATTCATCAATTTCTGATTTGACAAAAAGATATTTGACATCGAGAGGTATCCGATTAATCACCCTGTTAAAAATGCTTTATTGCACGACTGTCAACTTGCAGTTTATTTCAATACATGCTTAGGGGTTTGATTTGACAATAGCATGGGAATTAAATAATTCAATAAAATAACAAATCATATTTTACTCTAAGATAAGGAACCTTAGAAGCGTTGAACAAGTTATTTCAACATTAGTCTACCAAAGTGGAAAAACAACCAATAATAGAGATAATAATGTCGCATTTGATTAATCTGAATCTGATTACCCAATACAATCTAATTAGCATAAGCCAATGACTATCGATGGTGCTCTAGAAGGCATTTTACTGGGCTGATCTTCAAATGATAGAAATACCTAAAGACCGTAGACTTTGTCCTAAAACAATTAAATCGTTAATTTCTCAATTACTAAGAAAATTTGTAGCTTTCATCAGTCTCAGCATAGACAAAGACACACAACATTTGGAGTCCAATTATGTTGAAGAGGTTTTAGTAGATTCTTAATCACAGTACTAATTTTTGAAAGTTTTATCTGATGTATATTATCATGCGCATATGATATGTATTCATGTATATGAATCATGTATTGCAAGGACACACAGTTAACAAGTTGTCTCACGGTACCATGCTCATGATCAAAAGATCATCTAACCAACCCAAACAAATAAACTTTCCATCGAAATCATACTATGTTTTTTGAAACAGGTATTTGAAAAGCTGGCTCACGGTGTCTTGGTCGTGCTCAAAACATCATCCAAGCAACGAAATCAAATGACTGTAATTCAGTGTCTATGAATATTCATCGACATCATCATACTATGGTCTTTGAAACTGGTATTTGACAAGTGAGCTAACGGGGCCTTGCTCACATCCGAACAATCAAAATCAAATGAACTCTTAAGCAAAAAGATTTTTTGCTGCAGATTTTATTCCAAACAAAACAAATGTATACTTAGCTTTCTCAAATAGTTTATTTACAGATAGAAGTCCTCCAAAAACATTTTTGTAAGAGAACATGGAATGTATCGTTCCATCTCTTCTTATTCAAACCCGGGCCTCTTTATACCTATTTAATGGCCCATTTAATAACCTAAGAACTGGCCACCTGTCAAATCAGTATAGAAAATTAAGGCACAGAACATTTGGAGGTTACTGCGATAAGAGTCTCCTTTGAGTCTCGGTAATTAATCTGTTAGCCAGTGGCAACTTAAGAAGCAAGACCTGCCTCTGTTTAAATTTCAGAGGCACGTTAGGAGTTTCGCAGAAGCTCTTTTCAAGTCCGATGTATTAATGAAACGCCAAAAGGGCAAAATTGTTTTGCGTTGTTTTTGGTCTGTTTTACCAGTGTGGTACAGTAAACCAAGTGAAGTAAAACGATTTAATTGCGTCGATTTATTTGTTGCATATAATTATTTTGTTGTCACTCGAATCCACCTAATCATCAGAAAATGATAGCCGTCAGATTTTTTTCTGGAACATAGCTGAAATTTGATTAAATGAAGTTACTGGACATCTTCATGCACACAATTAGTTATTGTTGAGATCTCGTACAAGATCGTCTCCCTGAGGTTGACAAATCAGAAGGTGTTATGGATTAAAAGTTAACTCCTCAAATCAGCTTTTTTGACACATCGGTACATTTTACGCTAAAAAGTTGAACTAAAAAAGGATAGCCAAAATAGATGAAACCGTATTTTCCAAGCTTTTTTCTAAACCTTGCATTTTTTAACATTGTGGTAAGTAAATTGTTCAGACATCGCACTCCCCCTCCCCCTCCCCCGCTCATACATACACACACACACACCGTTCCAACCACAAATTAAGTAATGCCGACTTCTGTTTTACTAAAGCGCTCATGAAATGTTTTAGATATAAGGTTAGATCATTTCGAGAATGATAAGTTAATTTTCCTTTATGGCGGTCCAAAATCTTGCACTTAGATTATCTTATCAAGTGTTTTTAGAGTCTCATCACGAGCTATTTAATATTTTGTAGCCTTGTGCCTTTTTGTGATTCCAATATTATTGTATTATATTGTATTATGTGCATATTTGCCACGTTTTCGAATAACACCGTTGTTTCGTTGTAACGATAATAAAACTCCCAGAAGGTTAAGCCTATATTATTTTTCTTAGATAAAACTAAATGAACTAAGAGAACTGTATATGTACTTCTTCTCCCTAGCAGATCCGCTGGGAATCCAAACGGGGGAGTACGTGTTGGTAATTCGGCAAGCATTTAACAAACTTGTGGCTAATCTGCTTGACAGTCATTTACTCATCTGTCACTTCTTTGTACAATGTCGGCAAAATTCCAAGCAACCAATTTTGAAAAGATGGTTAGCAACGTCGGCACAATGCTGCCCATAGGTTTGTGTTCTCTTTGATTTTCGGTGGCTTCTCATCAATTACTTTTAAAATTCGCTTTATTTATGTAGTAATATATTAAGCAACATACTAGATAGCCTGTTGTCTTCTCTGCTTTCAAAATAAAAGTGATATAGAAGTTCGAATCTTTGAAGCAACAGAACTATCTCTTAAGTGAATAGCAAAATTCAGACAAAATACTTGTTGCTTATTGATATATGTTTCATTTAATTTCGTCTATTGATTTATACCTGGTAAATTTTAGTTCATCATCATAATTTGAGTAACATCTGGGTCATACTGTATTAATATTGTGTATACCCATTGACCATTCTCCAAACAGATGATTCTAAGATACATTCAAGCTTTAATACTGATGTTATTATTTGGTTCTTCTGAATTTCTAAATTTAAAATAATTTACTCAATATAACACAGAAATATATAATAAAACACCACATCCGATTGAGATTTTAAGATTTTGCTAAAAATATTTTCAAATGTAGTAAAAAGCTGTTTTAATTTGTCATCAATTTTATCGGATAAAACTACGTGAAAACAAAATAGGAGTTAGTAACTGGGCTAAGTGTCATTTGGGACTTCAGACAACGACGTAGAGTCATACTCGAGAATATTTACGGCGAATTAAGGACAGTGATGGAGCACTGTGATCAGCATTGCTTTTGGGTCACTCTTAAGATAGCTCGGAGACAGGAACAAATTTAGATCTTTTAAGGGATTTGCATGATTTTCAAAATGTCAATCATATATCTTCATGGAAACGAAGAAAATAAGCTAAAAGGTTCCAGGAAGCACTCGGGGTAATCTTCTGATGTGTTTACAGTCCATCGCATGTCATTATACTATACCGTACGGCAGTGTAATTGATTTGCGTGACCTGCATTCCACAAAAACATGTACGGAAGCTTTAAAGATTGGAAGTTGTTAATGCACAACCAATTACAGAAAGATGTCTAATTAATTATAACTATTTTTTGTCTCATTGAAACCTATGTTAAAAGCGTTTTCTGACAAAGAACCATCTAATACCTTATTGAGGAGGTTAATTTCACTAGACGTTGTGGCCCTTTCGGGAAAACGAAATCAATAGGTAGTAGTATACATTGATTCGACAACACTATATCCACTACTGCTGCATAATAAAATAGTCCCCCACGAAAAAAAAACTTATCTGACGGTGATCTTAACCAAATTCTGTATCTGTTATCGAGTCATATTTCTTTGATATAGACCTACTGAAATTAACAAGTCCCGAGTTTGTTCCTTCGTAAAATGACAGACCCTCAAAAATAATTATTCAGCCTGTTTGGGAAAGGTTTTAATTTTGGGCTTCCAAATTAATTCGTCGTGCTATGCATGTACCTTTCATTAAAGAGTCACTTAAAAAACAACTACCAGCCATTCCCCCCATAGCTGTGTGTTAAAAATTAACTACCAGCCATTCCCCCCCCCACCCCACCCCACCCCCTTCTCCTTCTCCCAATGCTGTGTGCACTGTTGTGTTCACTGATAGAAAATACTGTAAGTTGCCATGCATCTTTCTTGGTCCTGTCAACAATCAATTCGTTTATATAATTCTTTTACTTTCTTTTTTATGGATTCGCTTATATCAGAAGAAGTGTTGCATCTGAAATTCTTAAGCGCTTATGCGCTGATAGTGCTTGGAAGCTACTAACCTTCTCTACTTCTGTAAACTTACAACAAATACTTGAGAAACACACCGGATGGAATTGTAAATTGTCGTTAAACCAATTGTCGCGTTTCCTGTTTAAAAACATTTAATTTCAATAAGGGATATCTTTGAACTTTTCAACTCTTATGTCCACAAGCGGCGGCAAATTTTCCACTCCTTGATTTATGAGAGAGATAATCAGTATCACAACAAACTTAGTTACGATCCAAAATAGGAAAGCCAAATAAGGTGAATTGCGAGAGCGGTAGTATCTTTCAGAAGTCGCAACTCTTTGAATACACGTAAGCATCAAACCGTGTGATCTAAGCTTTCGGCAATTTGTTGAGATTGTCTGCATTTAAGCTGGGAAAACAAAAATCAAGAGCCATCGCCCACCTAAACCACTTATAAGCTATTACCTCCACATCGATCCTGCCAAGTTTCTGTAAAGATCTCTCAAGTTTTGACAAACAGTGGATTTGTAGCTATTAATGCAAGCTTATATTGCAAGTGAGATATCGTGGTACAATTTTCTAATTAAAAACTAGACCTAAACCATACATTTTCAAATCAACATTGGGAGTAAGAATAATCAACATACATTTGCAACATTTGTACAGATTTTATTGCCTAAAATGTATTGAATTTTTGTCTTCTATAATATGACATTTGATACTTATTAACATTTTTCGAAGGGAAGAAAAACAGACAAGTATGCTAGTTGTACTGTTTTGTTTAAGAAACACTCGGCCGAATTGTATGGATGTATTATTCTGGAGTCTCAAGAATATTTAAATGCACTTTTCTTGCGCACGATGGTAGTGATAACATTTCATATCAATATCCAAATCAAGCATGATCATTTCTAGTGAATACCTCATTCATTTTTTGAAGACTTGTTTTGTTGAAAATTTCCCATGAATCAGCAAAACAAGACACTCTTGCTTTTCGGCCGAGCGCTCCTTTAACAAAATGGGAAACAGCAGGAAACAACAAATATAACGAAACGTGAATTCTTTCTAAAGTCAACATTTTTCCAGTTACGTAGATACGAATTATAAACACCCTTTGTGTTGAGGTTACCGTCGACAAAATAGCGTGACATATCAACATACAAAATGTTCTAATTTAGACTTGAAGGTCTTTCAAAAAAAAAAATATGTTCAAGTGAGCTGAATTTATTGCATGACGTAGCTTCTATTTCACATAATGCAGTAGTTCTATTTCAAAATAGTGTGTGGATTTAAAGTCCTTTACAAGCTCATAGTTCATGATTTTAGATTTGAATTTCTAGTGGTCACCAAACTGCCGTTAAATTAATCCTATGGACTATTAAAATACTTGTAGCTTAAAGTATTTTATAATTTTCTTTATTACAGTGAATTGATGTAAAGAAAAAGGATGAAACATTATTTGATACCATGGACTCGCATTGCTCGGGCATTTTCGTAATTCATATTGGAACTCATACGACTTACATACTCTGAAGGTCTTGGCGTACAACAAGATTTGCAAATGCAACATATTGAGAGAAACAAATTTACGTCATTGAAGCGAACATTTGCAAGATATAATTTGACGTCATAATAAAATTGACGCCATAATAAAGTGTCAAATAATGTTACTTTAAGCATACCGTCAATAAGAATTTCATAACGAAACGAAAACGGCTATATCGTTTTTATTTTGAATTGTTTACTTTTACCCAAACGCTACAATTAAACTGTTAAAGGCAAGAGCATCTTCATTGTTCATTTTCAAAAGTTTTGAAATTACATAGCTTTCATTCTTAATACTCATGTCATTGTATGAGTAATATAGTAAGCATCCATTAGAAGTGTTTTACATGGGACATAATGTCTGATACAATCCTTATTTCATATGATAGAAGATTAAAATCTTAGAAGATTCAAAATCTTATTCCTATCTCAATTAAGTTGTGTATGTATAAAGTATACACATGGACGCTGCCATTTTGTTCAGTTCTGTATTAAAGATTTTACCATGATTTACTAGGACAGCCACACCCACTCATTTCTAAGTTTCTGCGGCCAAGGATAATGAAGCCTTCCGGCCCATATACACTTTTAGATCCTTAATGGTTCTGTAAGAGTCGTATCTCATTTTAAACTGCAAGATATTTTTTGAGTTCACAGCATAATCCGGGAGAGCATTTCAATTGTTAACACTCGCTAGCTGAAAAAATGTTTACGTATGTACAAACGGGTGTGCTCTTTGTAAATTTTAAACTTGTCCTCTGTAATAGTGCTTGGTGGTAGCTTAAAAAACTTTAAAAACTTCACATGATCTAAATTTAAAAAAGAACTTGAAAATCTAGATCATATCACCTCTTAACCTCCTCGCCCCTAAAGTTGGCTGATGAAGTATCCTGAGGCGCTCGTTGTAACTTAAAGAACGCAGTTCCAAAATCAGTTTAAATAAATTAATTAATTAATATCCCTCCTCCAAAACTTGACACTCTAAATGAGGACGAACCAAGGCTTTGTACATTCTCATGACAATGTCTTGAGATAATTGAGAAAAATTCCTTTTGACCATCCCAAAGACAGAATTTGCTTTTCACAATTAAAGCACAATGCACTGAATTACTTACAGAACAATGAACAGTAACATCCAATTCCTTCTCCTTGTCAACTTCAAGCAGCTGTACTTCATCCATGTAATATTGTGCATTTATGTTGGCATTACCGAGTTGTAAAATTTAAACTGATCCACATTTAATAGCATCTGCCATTCCATTGTCCATTGAAACAATCTGGAACGATCGCTTTGAAGGTGCCTATTTTCATGGAGCACAAAATTTGAATCACCTGCAAGCTGCATAAGAGATGAAATAACTCCATCGTCAATGTCATTGATATAAACCAAAAATAGAACAGGTCCCAAAACTGAGCCTTGAAGTATACTCCAATAAGCACTGTCTCCCAATTTTACTGGCTGTTATTTACAACAACTCTCTGTCTCCTTCCATACAAGCAACCATTAATCCAACCAAGTACATTTTTCGCTACACCAATAGCTTCCAGTTTTAACAACAACCTCTTATGTGCTACTTTATCAAAAGCTTTGGTAATGTTCAAATAAACGATATCAACAGTAGTACCTTGATCAAAAAACCTGTGACTGTTTTGAAAAATTCCAATAAATTTGTAAAACAAGAGAATTTTTTTGAAAACCTATGATGTGAATCTCTTAGCAAATTGAACTTCTGTAAGTAATCCAGTATACTGGTATATCATCTTTGATAATCAACTGTCATCTTTAGTACGTAAAGCTGACAATGTTTCTCTTCTGACTTTAAAATTGTATTAAATATTTATCTGTGATTCCATTGAACGGTATATTTAAAATGTACGATACAAATGGAGCTAAATGTTCAACTGTGATTTCAGTGCAAATATTATTTAATCAATAATACTAATTTGTTAGGTGGAATACATAATACAAACTTCAATGTTTCTTTAGAGGCTTCAGAGCGCTTGACCGTCCTTCAACCTGATATTTCTACAAAGGGCAAATGATGTTTTAATCAAACCTACCACAAAAATATATATTCACACGATAAAAACCATCGTTTGAAATCGACCACTATACAAACTCTCAAATCTGGAGAGAAAAAAATTGTTCAAATTCCTTATTTATATAATCATTCGTAATACAATTTCATCGTGTTTTTTTCTGCCACAATTTCTTGATCAGTATAACATTGCAAGTGTCTGATGTATTCATGGGCATTCTCTCTGCATTGTTACCATTCTATATAAATACTTTGTATGGGAGAGGATGATATTGTGGCATGTTTTGGATGTGTATATAACCCAATCAACATCTAAAAAAGACATTTCCAATATCCTTGATGACTAAAGAAAGACGTAAATGCATCTAGTCAGTCATTTCATGCATAACATATTGAGTTTGATCAGCTATAACTCAAAACCAATTATTCCTTTCTTGACATTTAAAGACTTTTCTACTCATAATTGTTTACTGCCTTGAATTCATAATGGAACAGACCTTCAAAACTCTTAGTAATATCTACAATAGATTAAGCACATGGTGTCTCTGTAGCTGACAGTTCTAGGGAACGAAAGATTAAGTGTATGATGAGAGTCATCACATGCAGAAGGCCCTGTCTAGAAGCAGAAAAGAAGAAGAAAAGTTATCGAATGTTTTAGGGGGATTTATAGGTTCCTTAAATAACAAAGCTTACACAATTTGAATCATTTTTGTTCCCTTTTTAGCATTTTCAACATGTTCAATATTGCAAGAACGATTTTTATTTGCCATGTTTTATGAAAAAAAGAACGGCGAAGAGCCTAGGTACCTCCTCTATGGATACTGTGCAAGAAAGCATACCAAGATGATAATTATTAAACAACATCGTGGTGCAAGCTATTTTTTAATCATGTGTTATTACAATTTAGATAAACACAAGTTTAGATAACTGAACATTTATAACAACTACTCAGTAAAACATGTCGTGGTTGACACCTTATGATAGTTTATCACTTGACGCTTTTTCTAAGCACAATCTTAGATTGCTTTGTTTACATTACTTCCAGCATAAACATTTAACAAAATATTATAAAATAATTTACAGCCATCACTGCCTTTATATAGGGCATCTATTAAACATAGTGGTATTGGATTTATGCTTTTTTGGAATTGGATTTATGCATATATATATATATATATATATATATATATATATATATATATATATATATATATATATATATATATATATATATATATATATATATATATATATATATATATATATATATATATATATATATATATATATATATATATATATATATATATATATATATATATATATATATATATATATATATATATATATATATATATTATATATATATATATATATATATATATATATATATATATATATATATATATATATATATATATGAATAGATATACAGTCTTTAAATGTCAAGAAAGGAATAATTGGTTTTGAGTTATAGCTGATCAAATTCAATATGTTATGCATGAAATGACTGACTAGATGTGTTTACGTCTTTCTTTAGTCACCAAGGATATTGGGAATGTATAATATATATATATATATATATATATATATATATATATATATATATATATATATATATATATATATATATATATATATATATATATATATATATATATATAAATATATATATATATATATATATATATATATATATATATATATATATATATATATATATATATATATATATATATATATATATATATATATATATATATATATATATATATATATATATATATATATATATATATATATATATATATATATATATATATATATATATATATATATATATATATATATATATATATATATATATATATATATATATGTTATTTCACGTAAAAACGAGTTCAAGTTAAATCGTTTGTAATCACAAAAGTATGTGTTGGTAACCCAGCAAAAGCACCAACATGTATTGAATCTTACCTTGACTTTGCTTGTTAAACATTGGGACGCGGAGAGCGACATCTAATATATAAATATATGAACACACCTCGATCAATACTTGTCCATTACCCGTATCTGATGACAGACTCAGCCACCAAATAGTGAAATTGATATATAATATGATTCCGATCAGCATTTTATGTGTAAATCTTTACAACCCACCTTCTACATGAATCTTTAGACTGTGTATGACGTATAAGCGAATCATTAGAAGAAAAAAAAATATGTTATTATAAAATAGAAATTAATCTTAAGTTTGATTACTCATAATCTAATGGTGTTTAATTGTGACGGAGATAATAGATCAAGGGCTATACCTTTATACGCCCAATTAATGTTTTTTTGTATTTTTATCTTTTAATTTCTAGTAATATAAGAGTTCAAGTCAAGTTGTTTCTTATCACAAACTTAAGTGTTTCTGTAGTTCAGCAAATTAACCAACAGGTATCAAATCTCTCTTTGACTTTACTTGTTTCATATTGACATGCAGATGGCGATATTCCATACTGGAACAAAGCTTCTTCAATACACTGCCCATGATCTAATATCTGGTGAAAGATACGGCCTCTGAAAAAGGAAATTGATATTTGATATATTTCTTACCAGAATTATATTTCCAATCCTTTCGAATCATCATTTTAAGTAAGACCACTATAGATTGCATTTGACGCAAAAAGAAATTAAAAACAAATCAGCCTTTATATACGCAAGCGAATATTCATTGTCATCACCGGGAATCTAGGCCGGTCGTACTTCTTTTATTTTGAACAAAGATAAGTTCACCAGTATAAAGTAAGAATGTTAAAGATTTCTCTCTCTGAAGATTAAGATGAATTTCGCAATGACGATATGTGGGTGATTATGTTTTTGCAAGGACATAGGCTGCGGAGGCATTTTATTAGTGACGAATTGTCACACCCCTACACTTGATCAGTAACATTTTATTTGTCCTCTTGTTTATGTTCTTATCCAGACAAATATACCGGCTCGACTGAATTTGAACAAGAAACCAAGACTTTGCTTGCGGAGACAATTAGCTTCAGATGATGATATCGAACTTTGGGGCCTGTGAGAGATTACTGTGCGGAACCCATCGGACACGTAGGGATGTCACAACACAGGTTCTAGCAAAAAACGTCGATAAATATTTAGATTCATTTAAAAAAATTGAGAATTTAATAAAAATTTAAATGATAACATTAATATCTGATATAGATTGGTTTCAGAAAATAATTAAATTTGAAAAGGCAAAAATGGAGGATGGTTCACTAGGCAATGACTTGTTATTATAACTTGAATTTAACATCCATTTCAAGCTCACCATTCGTTACTCCTGATTATCTAATCATTATGCCAAGATTCTAATATTTAAATAATTTCAAAGCTCCAGTGGCTCCAATATCGCCTAACCAACCGCATCCTTAGTTGCAACACTTAAAAAAAAAAAAAAATTAAATAGCCATAGCGAAAGGATAGCGATCTTTGTTCGTTTTGCCAGATTGAAGCTCAAACATTATTCCATTTACTGTTTTATAATTTTAGTGTTGTTTCTCGATTCTGGAAAAACTTCTCTCTTTTGATCAAAACCAGTACGTCTTTTGTCGTGCCTATAAATATAAAGAATGTAATGTTTGGTATTCCGTAGGGTAAGATTCTGAATTGTATTATGTTGCTTGGTAAATTCTATATTTATTGTTTTAAATATTCTTGTAAAAAGGGTGATCTACGTGATACAAAACTGTTTATTCAAAGGTACAACAGTATTCAAAAGTACATTGCCAATATTGATTCTTGGAAGAACAAATTCGATAATTACTAGGGGTATGGAAATTTATTTTAAATTAAATGATTTAATTTATGAATAATAATTAATGATGAGAGTATATGGATTTCATTAACTGATGTATTATATTTGTTATGTTACGCATTATACACAAATTTGCAGATTATTTTGAACAAAAGTAATTATGAAAGAGAATAATAATTATTTAAAAGAGTAATAATTTCAAAATTTAGTACCTAGGCTTCAGTGGTGTCCTTTTTGAATGAAACGTACCAGAACAGATTTGTACCAGTTGTGTTTCCATATTAAATACTACATTTTAGAGTAATCAATTCAATTCCCTAAAAAATGTGAAAAAACATAAAAATCAGTGGTAGAATACCAGCTAGAAGGTATGTCATTCATATTTATTATGTCTTCAACCCTCGCCCGCAAAATTGAGTTTACATAAGTCATAATGGAGAGAGGTCTGAACATGAAATCGTACCAGAGCACCACAAATACACTTTTCTATTTTACGCTAACGAAAAGATGGACGACTGAATCTTTATTAAAATCAACAGACTAACTATAATAAAGAGAGACAGACTTACTTCAATTTCATTCATTGCAAATTACTTTGAACCCTTTTGCATTTCAAGCCATTACCACGTGAAAACTATCTCACATGGCCAAGCTACGTCAAAGGCAAAATTGTTTCTAGGTCCTTAATTAAGAACAAAATCCTCAAAGAGATTTATATCAGTTCAGATATTACATAGTCATTCTATACTACACTTACATCACATCAAAAACAAATTGATCAAATCTTTCAAGCTATGTCTTTGAGGTCTGTAGATTAATATAATTGCCTTATGGTCGAATTCATAACGTTATTAACCTTACTTTCGTATTTATTCAAAATGTATTACTCTTAAATGAGCAGTGATCTAATTTTAAATCCTTATATAGAACTGATTGGCGTCACTAGGCTGTTATACTTTAAAATATTTTGATGAAAATATAACCACAAAATAAAAAGAGAATATATGTTCTTCCCCTTGCCCTCGGTGCTTGTAATTACAGTGTAACGAGTACTTCATCCGTATATAATACTGAAAAGCAACATATTTTCCTCATTTTCTTTTGTATTTGTACAAACTATCCACTGCTTTGACCAGTTTGTTCCAAAATTAGAATGTAAAAGGAAATCAAACTTATTCAAGTTAAGAAGGTGGATCAAAACATAATCAAGTTAGAATTATTGCAAGCAACCTTTTTTATTTGCAGTTTTAATTGCAGCCTTACTTTAAAGACTTGTTTATCATTTGATTACTGAATATTTCTTATTTAAGAATATTTAAATATACATATATATTTAAATCTATATATATTTACATATACATATATATATATATATATATATATATATATATATATATATATATATATATATATATATATATATATATATATATATATATATATATATATAATATATATATATATATATATATATATATATATATATATATATATATATATATATATATATATATATATATATATATATATACACACACATATATATATATATATATATATATACATATATATATATATATATATATATATATATATATATATATATATATACATATATATATATATACATATATATATATATATATATATATATATATATATATATATATATATATATATATACACACACACACATATATATATATATATATACATATATATATATATATATATATATATATATATATCCATATAGATGTATATATATACATACTAATATACATATATACATATGATATACATATATATTATATATATATATATATATATATATATATATATATATATATATATATATATATATATATATATATATATATATATATATACATATATACATATATAAAGATATATATATATATACATATATAAATATATATATATATATATATATATATATATATATACATATATATATATGTATATATATATATATATATATATATATATATATATACATATATATATATATATATATAAATATATATATATATATATATATATATATATGTATAATATATATATATATATATACATATTTATATATATATATGTATATAAATATATAAATATATATATACATATATATATATATATATATATATATATATATATATATATATATATATATATATATATATATATATATATATATATATATATATTTATATATATGTATATATATATAAAACTTCAAAACACACAAACCAACCATGGTAATATCAAATGCAACAAGCCCCGCTGCCTAGTCTGTAAAAACATGGACACCTCACCCACCATTTTACACATAGCCAGTAATTCTCAGCTTAAACCTGGGAATTTTAATTGTGACAGCTTCAATGTAATTTATTATCTGTACTGCCAAAAATGCCCCCTTATTGCATACATAGGTGAAACTAATACTAAATTCAGACTTAGATTTAATAACCATAAGCATACTATTCGCAACAATTCTCCTGGCTTTCCTGTAGCTTCCCACTACAATCTGCCTCTACACAGTCTATCAGATCTCAAGTTCGCCATTCTTTTTGGAGGCTTCTCTGTTACACACCAACGCACATCAATGGAATTAAAGATGATTATCAAACTAAAGACCCATCTAACAGGATTAAATAAGGATTTAGCACACTTGAGCAACTACACATGGTTCAGAAAAGCCACCACTAATACCTAATACTTGCACTCTATTTCTTACACACAAATTACTTGCAACTGAAGAAGGTCTGAAGTCAGACCGAAATATTTTGCCTTATTTTCTATAGCACAGTTGGATTATGAAAGTATCATTAAACCTTAGAGAGATCGTATATCTCATAATTTATATATTTATATATATATATATATATATATATATATATATATATATATATATATATATATATATATATATATATATATATATATGTATATATATATATATATATATATATATATATATATATATATATATATATATATATATATATATATATATATGTATATATATATATATATATATATATATATATATATATATATATATATATATATATATATATATATATATATATATATATATATATATATGTAAAATCCACATGTTATGTATAGTAAGTTGCTTCTTAAACATATGATGAATGATCAAGTTAGAAGAATTTGCAAACGAAATGCTGTTGTAGACTGGTTAAAATAAAACGTATATTACAGCAAATCTGAACCCGACAGAGTTTCAATCACTGAACATTAAAAACCTAAACTTTGTTTGAAGAAGAAAACCTAATTGCTTCAATTGTTCTGTTAATGAATCTGTTCATATTTTAGCGTAATATTAACCATGAATTGCTTAAATAAATATGAATGAAATATAGAGAGTTGAAGAAGCTTGTAGCGCATTTTGCTTCGAGTCTGGCGACGATTCAATTCAAACCTCCCATTGACTTTAACACCAACATTATATTCACCGGTTCAAATCACTGGTTGTTATAAATATTTTGTCAAATTAAGCTTTTTTAGCCTTGTTTTCACTTCCATTAAATCAGTGGCTTTAATTCAAAAGTTCATGATTTTACGCAAGGGACCAAAGTACAAAGATAACTCTAGTGTAGTTTTGAGGGTACTTATCTATTCAATCTTTACAATAAAATAACAATAATTCCCCTACCTTCAAGGCTTTATTTGAATACTATCATATTTAAAGATATTTAGTTTTTTATTATGTATGAACAGGAAAACACCTCAAAATGCTTTTGTTTTTCTAAATATTTCTTCCCTTAAAAATACTTACCTTCAAAATATTCAAAATGCTCCTTCAGCTTGAGGTTTGTTGGAGCCGGGTATGGTTCAGATCAACTCCTCTTCATTAGAATTGCTTTTTCAAAACAAACAAAAAAGTGTGAAAAAACAATGGATTAAGATAAGAAATTAGAGACAATGTCTACTTCATAAATCACACCAGTAACACAAAAACTGCATATTAGCCCATATTTGCACAAAAATCTGTAAAATTATTATCATTTGTAACCAATTTTATTTTATTTTTTTCATGTGAGTTAGTAGATTTTAGCTAATGTTGCCTCTACCTGTCCATTTAACTTTAATAATCACCATTAATGTACACTTAGGTTTAAATTTCTGGTACGTCGGTGTATTTCAATTTAATTCAATAATTCAATTTATTTCAATGATTACTCGACAAACCTTTTTCATAATAGATATAATATAAAAGACTCATTCAAAAAAAGGTATTCATTTAACATACAGCAAAGATAAAACCTACGATACGAATTTTTAATTAACTAGTAGTCTACCATTAAAGTAGAATATAAAGAACATGCGCGTTCTCAGATAATATAGCGAAGAGATTTGCATACCTAAGACAATAAACTGAATGACTCCAACCGTATTCTCATGACAACCAAGATAAGCCAGGATGATTCACGTTCATTCACATACAAGGAAAATAACAAAGGCAATAACACGCAACCTTCTTATTAACAAATGAATAAAGAAAAACATAAATCAACAACATCTTACTGATCCTTCCCTTGACATCAACTTCTATATCCGTCTTGCTCGAATTATTTCGATATTAGGTTTTTATCTTAGATTAACTATCGTTATAGCTGCGATTTTATACCATCAGTAAAAATATTGTTCGATCTAGTGTACAGTTTTTATTCTTTACAATTAAAACATAAACCTTTTCCCCCAATTGGAAATAATACAGATATGACGGAACGTTATACATGACTAGTGTTAACTGAAATGTATACCGTTTGTGTAATTCAACTGCTATGGTTAGTATACTATACAACGTTAAAAGATATTCGACGTTGAGTATTTTATGTCAGATAGGACATTGAAGAAAAGTAGTAGTGAAAATACTACTTTACTGACACGCTACGTTTAGGAGATGCATGTGTGTTACAAAGTGACAGAGGTAATAAGTCGCATTAGATAGTATGATGTAATAAAGACATTTCTATGATACTGTTTATGTATTTACAGTATTTGCAAATTTATTTTCTTTTTACTTAATGATTTGAAACGTGTTTACTTATTATTGTGATGAATTATAATATATTCTTTATATAAACGTGTGTTACTAATATGGCCAAACCGTTTTAGCATGATTCCCTCACAGCTCTTATCTGGAATACGTATACATTTGTTGCACAGTTGTAGGAATAAGATATCAGTATATTCTTTTCTAATTTGCTTGTCCTCTATCATGTGAAATATACATATTTGAGAAAAAGCATGTTCCGTAAAATAATTTGATTTTTAGAGATCATTACACTTGTTTCATAAAGCATCATACCGTCAGATATACACTTAATATGACAATGAATTTGTGTTAATTCTATTAAAGTTTCATTTGGCTCTCTAGTCAATTGTTAGAGATAACGGGAAACTATTTGCTGAAAGGAATTCAATATTCTGTTGAAATTTATTCCATGTTCAGCTTAACACAATTAAAGCCAGAACAACATTTCTCTGACTCTATCTATCTATAAAGAAGTGTTATCTATCTATAAAGAAGTGTTAATACATTTTAAACAGAAAAAAAGGTGTAAACCTGACAGTAAAGATGTAAATAGAACAACTTAGATTCAGATTTCTTTTTGGCAAGAAGGAAATCAAAGTTTTAATTTCACACCATACGCTGTTCCCCTACGCATCCTCCCTATCCGAATGCATATACGTAATAAAATACATGACCTATTTCCTATTATCACAATTGGTTTGTCCAATTTAGAAATAAATCGATATTTTAAAAGGGTTTTAAAAGAAGATGTTAATGCTTTTCCATAGAATAAATGAGACGTGCTCTCTGCTAGCTTTCCATAACATAAAGCCTAGAAATCAGGCAATTTTCACGTTCGCAAGAACTTTTCTTCATATTAAAAGATATATATCCACCGTGGCCCCCACATCTGTTTGTCTGAAAAATAACGGCATTGACGGTACAATTTATACTAAAGTATCATCACACAGTCAAAAGCAAAAGAAGCAAGTTTTTAATTCGGCGTTTAGGGAATTATGAATATATTAAAGGTCTCGCGGGGAGACAATTCTCTTGCAGTGAGAAAAATCTTCAAATATAAGTGATTTTACAATATATCAAAGATATATCAACTTTACACTATATTCTAAAGTTGTTCTAATTTTGGTGGCCATGAAAAAGCTTTGAACGAAACTCACAGAAACAGAATCATCTGCCCATTAAAATATGCAAGCTCTAAGAAAAAAGACTAGCTTTTACAAAGAGTTTATTATTCACACAGTTAACGCGCCAAAAAAATAGCGTCGTAGGAAAATGCGATGACCGCTTTTACTCACAAGGGTGGGGGCAGACACCCACTTTCGCCCCCACGTTTGGACATGTCATTACTCCCCGACAATGCTGGGAGTTGGGGAACTGAAGGGGATAGAATCACACTTTTAAGGTTTTGAGAGGCTTGCTTCAAAATAAATATACTTCGATTAGATTATTTTATGAAGCGGTTATTAAATTTATTAGCAGTTTTCAAAAGGAAACATTCAATTGACTGATGTGCTACCCTCAAAACTTTCTTCATATGGGAGTTAGTGAGTCTATAGAAGCAATAAGAGAAGGCAGCGCTTCTTTGCTATGCCACGTGAATGAATACACTGTATTTACTATCAATGTTATAAATAGGATGTAATTTATGAAAGTATAGCCATAAGACAAATTACATTGTAAGGCTGCTGGTACCTAAAGAAATTTACGCCCCTCTTACTCCTTAGAAACCATTCAGGGTCCTTAAAAGTCTTGCCAAGTCTTATAAATGTCAAGAATTACCATAGAATAAGCTCAAATTGAAGAATTTTTAGTGACTTTATCGCCTGGTCCTCTATTAAGGTTTCGTCCCTATGCCCCACTAGGATTCCTTTAACGCTTCTTATACTTCAGGCGACTCATCTCCTAGTTTTTGAAAAAATTCTTGCACCAGTCGATTCAAAGACTTCAAACATGCCTTTGGATTTTTCAAAAACACTTGCCTTCCTCCACCAATAAACATCAATCCTGAAGGAAGGAGTGGTCGCGATATTACATAGTGACTTTTTCTGGACAAGGAAAATATTTATGGTCCTCAAAAAATCTTGCTAACGGAGTCTTAGAAAGGCCCAAAATTAACGCTAGATAATGCTCCAATTGAGGATCTTCAGGGTTTCGCCCCCTGGACCTCATCGGGAAATAAAGCCTACATCTAGATATGCAGATGAAGACTATCATCACTAACTAGTAAATGTGTACAAAAAATATGTTAACAGTTCCCTGTTCAGACCAAGTTGTCAGAAGTTGTTACATTTTCGGTTAACAAGAGTTTGCTTTAAATGATAAAAGTGAAGGTTAAGAATGTTCCCTTACCCAGGCGCGTTAGTAGACCATTTTGACTTGATGGTGTAAATTATCAGATTTACAGACGACCTCAAATTAAGATATATCCTAATTTAAAAAAAGTGCTTCCCTGAGAGGATTTCACCTTCCCGGGCAGGTGGCATGACTTATATCGGTTTGGGAGTTAAAATTGATACAATTGATAATATAAATTTGAAAAGAATTAATCAAACTGAGGAAAAACTGTTACAAGTATTGGAAAATTTTGAAGAATTGACGAAAAATTCACAAAAATTGACAAAACGAAAATAAGGGAAATTTCTTGAAAATTAAAAACAAAATCCCCAAATTTAGGTAAATTTTTCCTCAGAGAGTTTCTCCTCAGTTGTGAGTTTTCCTTCCGGTTGGGAGGTCAAATTAGGAAATTTTATAATAAAGTTGGTAACGTGGGAAAAAATAATTCATTGCAACATTTCTCGAAAACTGCAGGAATTTTTTTTAATTAGCAGCACCATTGAATATAAAAATATAACATTGGAAAATAACGAGATTTGTGCTCTTCTTACTGTAGGAGCCATTTCGGTTTTAAGAATGCTAGCACGTACGTTTATGAATGCGATACAGATTGTTTGTATGCCATGATTTCGGAGCAAGAAAAACCAAAATATTCTTGTGTACCGTATATAGCAGACAGATATCTAAAAAAAGTTTAACTAATTATAGTCAAAATCGATTTATCAGTGGCACCTTGGCTTCAAACTGTCTTGTTTCGTATTCTAAACCTTAAGTTTCACCGGTCTAGTACCAGATTTACAAACTAATCTCAAATTTTACCCACGAGTCTCTCCTCCCCCACCCCCCAACCCCCCCACACACACAACTCAGTTTTACGCCGTTGCTCTTACCCCCAAGTATAATGATTAAGGCCGAAGAAACGAGACGATATTGTTTGTGACGATATTGTGATGTCACAAAACATCTTGGAACAGCAGATTTTAGGTCAAATGAAACCATTCAATTTGCCGATATGCTGTGGCAATCTGTGACTGAGAAACAAGCCAACCTGGAGACAGAATCAGCGCAAATTGCCGTAATCAGGAAGGTTGGTAAGTGTAAAAATCCTAAAACTTCAAATCATAAATCAAGTATAAATATGATTCTTGTTATTACTGTTGTAGTACGTTATAACATAAAGCCCTGTTCAAAAATCAAAAAGCTTTTCATCATAAAAACTTAATGCCAAAGCGTAAGTACGTGGAAACTTATACCAGGAAAAAATGAGATAGCGATAATAATGATTTTCCAAGCTTCTTATAAACGCAGAACTTTGAATATGAAATCACATGATTTCCAAAAATATCAGTTTACAGCAGACTTTTACCATATTTTTAATCTTAGCAGCAAGTTTCAATGCAATTGTTAATTGACAATCAATGTTGTCAGGAAGAAATGAAATGTTTTATTTCGATTTTGATTAAGCAAACTGTATTTTTCTCAATGCGTTATTCCGTTTGTTTCATCTCACGCAGCCTCAAGCAACAATCGTTTGATTACGTCTAGGATGTAACGTGATGGTCATAAGTCTTCTAAGATACACACAGGTCTTTCGAAATTAATAACCAACGTTGTTTTATTTCGATGTTCATGAGAAATGAATGAAATATAGTATAGTCTAGAGAATGTTCACTTCAATTTAGATCTAATGTTAAACATAATGTATTTGTTGTAGTACGAACCTGCAGACATTGATAATAATTCCGTAGTTTTTTTGTTTGTTTTCCATCTCTGTTTCAAAATCTTTACATGTAACTTTCACAGCTAGACATCAGCCAAACAAATGTGGTAAGCAGATGGAGTGCAAAGTATAATGTTTTAAAAGCATTCTCTTATATAATATTGTAAAGTGAGCCGTATTATTGAATAAGTACAATATAGACGATAACAAGGTAAAGACTAACACAATGATCTGTTGAATTGCTTACTGCTCTCTTGGCTATACTCTGAAAATAACTGAACAGTCTGACCAACTACTACTGAGATGCACATTACTGTATATAACGAAGTATTTTCCACCACTGCTTCTGAACTTACAGATAGACTGCTTGAGCTAATAAACTTAAACCAAAAATGTCAAGCCTTTTTACATTAATATTCCCTTACCTAACTGCTCATCCCTTGCATCCTTCGTAATAGGTACCATTGTGTGGCTCATTATAATGTAGTTCCTTGTAGCACACTGAGTTACAATTGACACCCCTTTTGCTCACGACTGGTGCTTAATTCTTTAGTAAACATTAACGACTATGCATTTGAGCTGAGCAACAATTATATGCATTGATAATCGATATAGCAGTGGCGTCGCGTAGTCGGGCCTTCTTTTTTTATCATAGGGGCCCTAAAACGAGAGATTTTTTGACACATTTAAAGCCTTACATAAAACATTTCCACATTCTTATTGTAATTGTGTGGACCAATGTAGATTTTCTTGTAAATTATGTGTAAATATATTTAAAAAATTCCCGCTACCTAAGAACGGGGGCCCATAAGGGTCGGAGCCCTGTCGCTCTGTCCCCCGCCAACCGCCGAGCACGATGCCACTGTGCTAGAGGTGTAAGATACTGCATACACTGTATACATCCCAAAAGTGTGTGATTTAATGAAAACAGGTGACGTAGCATAACTAAAGATGGCGAAGATTATTGTGACTTTAAATAAATCATGATGCACGCAGGTAATTTTCTTACAGTATGATTATCATACCTTACGACATTGACGTTAATCTACAAGTTTCCCAACCAATCTTTGCTAGCAGAAAACGTGGAAAGAATGAAGAAATGAAATGAAGAAATGAAATGATTTGAAATTGAAGGAAATGAGCATAAACTGCCATAGTTGAAGATGAAGTCTATTTCCTATAAGAATATTTTATTTATTTCTAATCAAAACTTTTATATCTAATCATATTCTTTATTCTAAAACATCAACTTCATGCATTCTAATTTGACTCTGCAATTTAATGTTGTCAATAAAGCAACGACGATTACGATGAAATATTAATACGTTTTTCTTTTTTAATCTGCAGGAGTCACGAAATCTAAAGCCGTCTCGTCTTAACCTAAGAAACACAAATTTATAAACATAATTATACTCACTGTACACAATGGAGCTATTGTGGTCATATGTTATGATACATGGAAGGAAGTTAAATCGTATGCAACCTAGAATATGTAGAACTGTGTGTAAGCTCTTTGGTAGAATGTAGCAATGGTGTGATTTTCTTGCTCAAAAATAACTTAAATTAAACGTTAATTTTACAAGCATACTGTTTAGTTTAAAATCACTGTTCAGTTTGGGTGAACCTCTGAAAGGAGTTTTCATGCTAAGCCCTGCTTCCAAGGTTAAACCATTGCGCAATTCAGCAACCAGTCGACAATTAAAACATAAGAATCGCACACACATCTCAGCTGTTTACTATCTTCAACTCGGTCTATTTCAAGTATGCATTATGCGTGGCACTGTGAGTGTGATCACCTACTGACTGACCGATCGTTAAGGAATAAAAAGTGCAATTTGAGTTTAACTAAACTAACTGCTTAACTTTTATTCAAAAGAGGTAAAATCTATATCTAATATTGTAATATTTCTTTTCAGTACATTGTATTGTTACGATAGTGCCCGTTCGATTAGGCCCTAACGTCTGAACGTTACTCGCCAGTACACAGCAATGGGGAAACAGAATGACATGATTGACAATATGTATATTACACACAAGCCTGCAAACTGTCCGAAGAATCCGAATTACACTGTCCGGTCCACGTCACTCAACGCACATGTCATGGCTGTAACTTAACATTAGTTACGGTCAGTAGGCCTACGTTAGAAATCGTTCACTGTTGAGACAGAACATCCCATACGGAAGTCACAAAGGAACTGATATTTCACTGCATCAAAATGATTTAAATGCACGCGTTTTCCAAGAAAATAACAACAAAATTTACGCGAAGAACAAATTTAATGTAAGAAAACCTATGAAAATGACCCTTTTATTTGTAATTTATTGAACACTGACAATCGCAGTAAAAGAAGAAAAGTTGATGCTTAGTCAACACAACGCAAATGTTAGCACAGTACAGATTATTGGTAACAAATTCAAGCGGGTCAAACATAGGTCATGTCATATACTGGCTCTTTTTTTCTTCAAAATCGGATCGGTAAACATATAAAAAGGTACTGGATGAAAGGTAGCTAACATGTTTCCCCATAAATCCATGTACTTCTCACACTTCAGCAAACGCCATCGAAGTTCACAAAATGATTGTACTTCGTCACTGTACGAAGTGTATGGACGAAGGAATCGTCTCTGGTATCTTGTCTCTGCAGCGTGCCCGACTTCATTCCAAAAATTCCACCATAGCTCCTCTTCTCTCCTTCACTGCCGTTCTTCTCCATGTCGTTCTTGGGCGTCCTACTTCCCTTCTCCCTTCTGGCATCCATGCCAATGCTGTCATGCAGTGGCTATCCTCTTTCATTCTTAAAACATACCCAAGCCACCTCCATCGTCTCATTTTGACTTTGTTGTTAATTCTCCTTTGCTTAGGAAATTTCAATAATTTATCATTTAAAACAACATAGGGCCATCTAATCGTAAAAATTCGTCTCATGCATTTGAACATGAAGGTATCCAATTTCTTATTGTCATTCTAATTGGTCTTCCACGTCTCACAATCGTATAAGAGAACTGACTTAACAGTAGAGTTAAATAATCTGATCTTTGTTTGACTGAATATATATTTGAGCTCCATATCTTCTTTAAGTTTATAAAAGTTGTTCTTGCTTTAGAAATTCTGTTAAGAATATCTTCTCCACCACCACCTTGTATGTTTACAGTTGCTCCAAGGTACTTGGAACAACTTTTAGATTTATTTTCGATATGTTTATTATTAATTTGCACTATATGGCGGTATCTTTCTGATACTGCCATAAATTATCTGTATCATCCCCCGAAATAATTAGCATATTAAAAAATGGTTTTGGTGACAACGGCTTCTTTGTTTTTAGCGCATTAGTGCGCGGGTTCTGGCATGGCCCCACATGGTGGGTTTCTGAATCTCTCAGATACCGCCATAATTTATGGGTGATCATCCCACGAAATAATTAGCATAATAAAAAATGGTTTGGTGACAATGGCCTCTTTGTTCTTGGTGGATTAGAATGGGACCCAGCATGGCCCCCACGTTGTGGGTTTTCTTAATCTCTCAGATGCCGTGATGATTTTTATAGAATACCCATACTAAATCACCCCCTGAAAATGGTTTTGGTGACAATGGCTTTTTTGTTTTTGGTGGATTAGTGCGGATTAGATTAGATGCAGCCGAAAAGTAATTTCAAGTGTCAAGAAAGAATGCATAAGATGGTTCAATTCAAGTGTAATAAGACGGTGGTGCAATATTTCAGGAAGAAAAAAATACAACTACAATAAACACCTTTTTTTCTCTGTATCACCGTTTATTTCCAAATAAATTCATCCATAATATTACACGTCACCTGGTGAAATGTAATTTGGAAACAATATCATTTCGGATGATAGGTATTGCAGAAAATGTGATTTCCTAGATGCATTTGACCCAATTAAAACTTCCCCTAATAGTTACAATTCTCGATTTATAACAAAATGATAGCTACATTGGCAATATTATGACGTAATGTTATAAATGTGATGTTATGTTATGTTATTCATAAAAACGAAACATTGCGGTAGAAATGGATCTCCATCTTGTTTTGCATCTACAGTAGTTCAATTTTGTCTATATGGAGATGGGAAAAAAAATCATGAAGTTCTGAATTTGGGCTAATTGTATCCAACATGTTTCTTTTCTAATGCATTGTTGCAGGGATTGGGACAATGCGAGACGGGTCATTGGCGCCTTATATTGGGGACTATTTTTATTTCAAATTCATAAATAGTTCATGGTTGTCTTCATCATTCGATGTAGTTCGAATCTATGCATCTGAATGTTCGGCAATTTTCTAGAACCCACGGACATTTTGCAAACATCTATAAGTTTCAGTGTACGTAATTTCCCACAACATTTGCATAAACTTTGCATAAACTTAGTTTGCATAAACTAAGAAAATGTATGCAGGACACGTGATGCATTGTGGTTATGTTACTAATGATGATCTAAGATTTACTAAAAGGCAAAGTTTCAGGTGCTTACAGCTATCGTTTGTTATTGTGTATATATGTCTACCAAGTAGCAATGGTCTACTTGTGTTTTTAATGTGGTGTTAACTAAATATTCCCGTGAATTTTACCAGAACAATATGTTGAAAAAATCATGTTGATATCTTATTCCGTGAGGAGTTATTACATGCCAAAGAGGCAAATCAAAACAATTTGTATGTATCTCTTTGAAAATAATAATCTCTTTCTAGAACTGGAAGCATTTTTCTTCAATTATTGAAATGGAGTATAACATGCGCTTTAAAAACCGTACTTTGTACATACCGGAGGAGCAGAAAGAGGGGCGGGAGGGATGGAGGGGGGGAAGGGGGATTTTCCCTGAGAGGATTTCAGCTTCCTAATTGCATGATTTCTTCCCGGTTAGGAGGTAAAATTGGCAAATTATTAAACATACAATTCTAGAATGTAGTAAAATTATTGGATAAATTATTAAAAATTTCCCGAAAGCTGCCACAAATTTCTCGATAATGTAAATGTTGACTGCCTAATCAGCTAATTGATTGTATTACACATGCCGTATATTCTGCTGGGGCAAATATGCAAAAGTACTAAGTTGCTATACACTGACAGTCATCACACAAGGAAAATGTGAAAAAGCGTTGGTTTGAGACCGAGTGTATTTATATTAAGAGGGAAAAGTTGAATAAATTGAGAATTCATAGAAAAGAACGATCTGCTAGTACTTTGAATACATGTCTAGAGTCTAGAAGGCATTTTTAAAATGATTTGTGTAGAGAAAAAAAGAGACTTTTCAGAGTAACTGTATATCTGGGCTAGTTTTATCATTGAACAATCCGTTCCATCAGCTGATCAGTACCCAATTTGGCTGATTATTTTGGAAAATTGTTATATAGTACTAACAATGATTACAGACAATTTAAAACCAGCCTCTTTGATCAGATACTGCCTTAGATGATGACGAAAAATGTATTTCTAATGGTAATATTACAATTACTGAAATCAGTGGCATCATACAAAAACTCAAAAACAATCAATCTCCGGGTATTGATGGCCTGCCACATAAATTTATTAAATACTCTTTACATGTTTTATGCCAACCATTCCATACTCTTTTCAAACATATTTAAGTGCAGAATTCATTCTCGTCGGATTGGATAAAAGGTAGTTTAACTCTGCATAAGAGTGGTAGTAAAAAGGATGCTGAATTACAGAGATATTATTTTATTGTCTTATTGATAGTAAGATCTTCACAATAATAGACTTAAAGTTTGGATAAATAAATCGAACAAAATAAATAAAGATCAAGCTGGTTTAAGGTACTGAGCACAAGACGCCGTACTTGCTATTGTCTATTTGTTTACTTCAGTAAGGAATTCGATTCTTTAGACAGATATACACTCTTCACTATATTGTCAAATTTAGGATTAAAGGGAAAGCTATAATATGATACTTGCAATGTACTAATACGTTCAGGTTTGCGCGAGCGAGTAATTATGTCACAGACTTTCTCAATTGTAAAAGGTGTTAGACAAGGTTGTGTCGTTAGGCCAACTCTTTCCACGTTATACATTGATTTACTTGCCGAAATGATTAAACAAAATAATGATGGCTTTCTACTCCACCTCCATAATGACATTGTTTCACTTCTTATGTATGCTAATGATGTCGTTCTTACTTCAGATAGTATCTGCGGTTTGCAACGTCAGTTACCTAAGTGGTATGAAAGTTAAACTTTAAAAAGAGAAAAGCCGTTGTTTTTACAAATGGCGGGAGGCTAAGTAAACATGAAAAATGGTATTTTAATTACCAAAAATTCAATTGCGTTTCTTAGTATAAGTATCTAGGTTTAGTGTTATCTACCAGTAATATTTGGATTAAAGCTATTAAGTACTCTATCTATCCAAGGTGTAACAACTTCAAATATTATCCATTCTTCGTTAGGTTGTATTAATGAAGCAAGTTTTAATATTTATGCTAAAGTTTTTGATACTATGGTTTTACACGTTTTGTGTTATGCTTCAGAAATTTTCGGCCATACGCTTTAATCTAATATTGAAAAGGTGCAAATACATTATCTTAAACGCTTTCTAGGTGTCAAGAAATGTGATCCAGGATGTGCTGTTCTAGGAGACTGCGGTCGGCACACACTGTTTATCTAAACTGTTATCAAAAGTTTTGGCTCAAAATAATTCGGCTTCTAAATTATAAATACACCAAGAAATTTTGTGATATGCTATTAGAGCTTGATAATGTAGGTAAAAGAACATGGGCCTCATATGTGAAAAATATTAGGCAAAGTCACGGTTTTGGTTATGTTTGGTTATATCAGGAGGTAGCAAATGAATGTAATTTTATTAGTATTTTCAACAAACAGCTATGGACATCGATTCAGAAAACTGGGAAAGTAGAATCAGTTCATTTGATAAGATATAAACCTATCAGTTCGGGTGAACCCCTCCTTTTAGTCCTCGATAAAACCCTTCGAAGGAGGGTTTTTTTAGGCCATGGGGGCAGCCATTACCCGTCATGCAATTTCCTTCGCCCATACACTTTGTACAGAGTGACCAAGTAAATTCATTTTGTGAACTACGACGGCGTTTGCTGAAGTGTGAGAGTTACATGGAATTATGGGGAAACATGTTAGCTACCTTTTATCCAGTACCTTTTGATATGTTTACCAGTCCGAATTTGAAAAAAGAGCGAATATATGGCATGACCTTGTTTGAAATGCTTAGGTTTGTTGCGAATAATCTGTACTGTGCTAACATCTGCGTTGTGTTGACTAAGCATTGACTTTTCTTCTTTGACTGCGATTGTCAGTGTACAATAAATTACAAATTAAAAGGGTTATTTCATATGCATTCTTACATTACATTTTTTCTTCGCGTAAGTTGTGTTGTTATTTACGTAGCCTCTTGGAGAACGCGTTCAATCAAATTATTTTAATGCAGTGAAGTATTAGTTCCTTTGTGACTTTCGTATGTGATGTTCTGTATGAACAGTGAACGTATTCTAACGTTGGCCTATTGACCGTAACTAATGCTAAGTTACAGCCATCATGTGCGTAGAGTGTACGTTGGACTGTTTGCATTGCAGGCTTGTGTGTAATATATATTGTTATTCGTGTTATTCTTTTTCACCCATTGTCTGTACTGGCGAGTAACGTTCAGACGTTAGGGCCTAATCAAATCATGAATAAAACTAAAGCAGTTAGTGTAGTTAATCTCAAATTGCACTGTTTATTCCTTTACGATCGGTCAGTCAGTAGGTGATCGCATAATGCATACTTGAAATAGACCAAATTGAAGTTAGTAAGCAGCTGAGATGTGTGTGCGATTCGTATGTTTGAACTGTCGACTGGTTGCTGAACTGCGCGATGGTCAAACCGTGGAAGCAGGGATTAGCATGAAAGACTCTTTTCAGGGTTTTACACGTTTTGTGTTATGCTTCAGAAATTTTCGGCCATACGCTTTAATCTAATATTGAAAAGGTGCAAATACATTATCTTAAACGCTTTCTAGGTGTCAAGAAATGTGATCCAGGATGTGCTGTTCTAGGAGACTGCGGTCGGCACACACTGTTTATCTAAACTGTTATCAAAAGTTTTGGCTCAAAATAATTCGGCTTCCAAATTATAAATACACCAAGAAATTTTGTGATATGCTATTAGAGCTTGATAATGTAGGTAAAAGAACATGGGCCTCATATGTGAAAAATATTAGGCAAAGTCACGGTTTTGGTTATGTTTGGTTATATCAGGAGGTAGCAAATGAATGTAATTTTATTAGTATTTTCAACAAACAGCTATGGACATCGATTCAGAAAACTGGGAAAGTAGAATCAGTTCATTTGATAAGATATAAACCTATAGCTCCTTCAAAAGTGTTTTTGTTGCTGAACCTTATATCTTGAACATAAAAGAATTATAAGGAAAGATCTGTATTTGCTCATTTTCGATGCTCTGGGAACGAACAACCTAAAAGTTGAAGAAGGTTTAATAGAAAAAAACTCCCAGAGATATTATGTTCTCTCTATATGTGATAGCACAAATGTCGAAGACGTATTTCATTTTCTGGCTGTTTGCACTAAGTATGATGCTTTAAGAAGCAAGTTCTTGCTTAATCTTGCACTGCATCCTACATTTCAAATTTTGTTAGGCACCTAAAGGACAAAAAGTGTGTATCTGATATTGCAAATTTTCTCCTACATGCTTTAAAATTTAGAAGCGATTATCTTAAAGAATAAGAATCTTGTATATATTTCTTTGTTTTGTATTTCTCTTCTTAATTGATGTGCGCATGGGCCGCGAAACAGAGGCCAGAGACACGTGCCTCCCCACCAACTTTTTCGCAAATCATAAGAAGAATGACCTGCAATTTTGTAACAATTACTGTTGCAAAAAAATATGAGCAACGGATCATGTCTACTGAAATTAGAAAAAATTAAATAAAATGTCCCAGTTGATTAGGGCGTGATTATTTCTAAAAGAAGTGAAGGCCACGAGAACTGAAAACGTGAATAGTGTTGGCAAAATATTTGGTTAAATTGCTACAATACAAACTCTAAACTGAAAACGACAACGTGCAGTGGTGTAGGAACCGGGCGAGCCAGGGAGGGGAGCAAGCACCATTTTGGACCCCAATTAATGAATGTTCAACGAATTGATTTCGAAGAGTCAGTTTACATGGCATCTTTTTTTTCCGGGAATCTTTAATTTTCGGAAAATCTCTTTCAATTTTCGTACAATTTCCCTAATTTTCATGGAATTTGCTTCAAGTTTTGTGAAATTTTTTTCATTTTCGGGAAATCTTTAAGAAGCTTTCGATTTTTAGGAAATGTTTAAGTATTTTTGTTCAATTTTTGTGAAATTTCCTTCATTTTCAAGGAATTGTCTTTAATTTTCGGGATATTTTGTCAAATTTTACGAAAATTTCCAATCATTTCACGAACCCTCTCCCTGTTTAGAAATATCCTTTTGGACCCTGCAAAGACCCCGCGGGAAATTTCCTTTATTTGGGGGAATTTTTCTTGAATTTTTAAGAAGTTTTCTTCCATTTTTGGGAGGTGTCCTTCAACTTTCGTAAAATTTCCTTTATTTTCGTGAAATTCGCTTGAAATATTTACTTCATTTTCGGTAAATTGTCTTCAATTTTTGGGAAATGTTGCCAAAATTTACCAAATTTCCAATCATTTGACGATCACTTTTACAATGATAGTTTTTAGACTGTGATAGATTCATACAACTTCGGTTTGTTAGGACAAAAATAAAATCTGGCCACCAATGTCAAATATATTCCTACGCCGCTAACGTGATCACATGTATTTGTTTTTCCATGTTTCATAACAAAATAAACATTAGTAGCAATATCACGTCATCTTCTTCTACATTTTTTGATGGGGAGGTGGTGCTTAAGCTAGAAAGGGATCGGAGAGATGACTTTTTAGATCAGTCGTTTCAAACGTGTGTCCCCCCTCCCCCCACACACACACTTGAATTACTGTTCCGCGGTCCATGGTATGTGAACATGTTGTTATTATGTTATGGGCCGGAGGCATAAAGCAGACATAATAGAATTGCAAAAGCCTTTATGAAACACAATATAGAAGAGTTCATTCTCTTCTCAGTTTTCATTTTGGAAAATCTACATGTTTTTATGAGCCAACTCTCTTTCATATAGTAGATCAGCCAACATAATTTTGTTAAATTCATTTCAGCATAGTTTGTTAATGGAAAGCATCCATGCTATATGTATTGATCATAGGCTGGGGCAGACCGTGAGGATGGATGCCATCGCTTTATTTGCATTTCATGGTCATTTTAGGGGTCAAAAGGTCAAATGAGGTCTACCTGGGTTTTTCAGGATTTTGCATAAATTTGAATCTTTGTTGAAAGATCTATGCAATGAATATATATCTCTAATGATTCAAATGTTTGTAACGTATGCCAGGGACCTTCTAAATTTTACATCAGTACACAAACATATAGCATGACACAACACAAAAGTGTGATTTTCTCGAAATTAAAGCCTTTTAATTATATCCAAATTGTTCATATGTAATCTGTTTCTACAAACGTTTTTCAGAACTTTCAAAGTACAATTTACATACCTGGGACAATAAAGAAGAAATTAAATTGTGCCTTGCCACATTTGTTTATTTTTGCGTATTGGAGATACTGTACTTTCCCTATCCCCTACCCCCTCCTATCAATTTTTTTTTATCTTACGCTTGTACATATAATGAAGTACACCAGTTAGCGTATCACTTTCAGTTCGGATGGGAGTGATTTTTATTGTTATAATAGGAGGCATATATGCTAATTTAATCATTTATTGGCTAGGAAAGACCCGTGAGAGTAGATGCCACCTTTCAGTTGATTATGATCTTGAGGGTCAAACGTCACGGAATGTGAAAATGGTTCAATTCAAAATTTACACATTTTGTTATCTCATTTATTGTATCTATTTCATTTAAAACTAATCCAACTTAAATGATAGTTCATTAAAAAACAAGATAAACTAGACATTATTAGTGGTAGCACCATGAATATTAATTTTATGGTTTAAGCTTTATGATCACTTTAAGCTCAAAAGTTTAATCGGAGTCAAATTGTGTGTATTTCAATTACGTATGTTTTTGACCATTCTTAAGGGCATCCATTGCTGTTTTCAAAATTCATTTATGTATATTGGATAAATCATTATAGGACGATAAAGAAAGTTTGGACTGATGTCCTCATGAGGTCAAGGTCAATGGTCACTAACATCTAATAGTGTTTCTCTTCTTCAGATTGTGCATGCTTAAGCCTCGCTTAAGCATTTTGCCATTTTTAGTCTGATGAATTATAATGTTAAACACGGCAAAAAATTGCCAGTGAAGGCCCATGTTGTTTTAAATTCTGAGGCTACTTTCGAGGTCAAATGTCACTTAACGGCAAAGGTCACTTAAGGTCAAAAGTCAAATAAAGTTAGAACTATTTTTTTTTTCACTTTGTGTATCCTCACATTTTAAACCTTTTCTTTTTAGATTTGCGCTGTAAATATCGTCTTTGAATCTTTGAATACGTATTTCAAGTGAATATATGATTTTAGAACATGCATAAGTGTAATTGATCTGCTGGTCAGGAATTGATGCATCACGAACAGGACATATCTTTCAAGAAGTGGTTCTAGTGGCCCTCAGAGCCAGAAAAGACCTGATAGTCTATGAAAACCCCAGGACATTCCAATATTTGGCAACAACTTTACCAAGAAAATGTTGATCCCATCCCACACAGCAAGCTTGTTTGGGACTGTTGATGTTGTACATGAGGTCATCAAAGAAAATACAGTGTTACACTGGAAATCCTTGATGAAGTTTCAAATAAACGAAAGGTGACCCCAAAACGTATTGTTATAGGTCTTGCTTTCCACCAAATTAAACAATCTGACGCACTCATAAAGGTCCGATCCTTCTAATTCTCTAAGCACTAGCAGATGACAACGATACGCCCACCACAATAATGCATCGCTTTGTGGATATTTCAAAGATGGGGCAGAAACGTATGTACTGCAAACTTCTGGAGCGGATCATCCTCCATTGCATCACATCGACTGTCAGACTGTAGAAGAAGGACTGCAAATCGAGCAAGCCCGGTTCCGTTCTGGTAAATGTACGCAAGACCAAGTCCTTGCCCTCGCCATCCATTATTAAAATGGCTACCAGCAACGTTAAAAAAACTGGCACTGTCTAGTTGAGATATCCAAGTTCTTTCAAGGTGGGCTACTAAAACACTTGAACTGCTGCTACAACAACGACGATTCCGTACCCATATGGGAGACATCAACCTCTCTCTTGGACAATGCAAAAGAACGATTTGCCAAAAGAATCGGTAACTGATACCCATCTTGTTCAACCTGTCATTTATGCCGACGACATCCGCCTCGCCCACCAAGCAGACCAGTTTGAAGACCTCAATACCACCATCAACAATGACATTGCCAAAATCAGCGAATACTGTAAATGCTGGCGCCTTCAGCCCAGATTAGACTGTATTGCAACTGCAAAACGCTAGAAGAGGTAAAGAGCTTGACATTTTCCCGAACGAGAAGCGCTTAAGCCACGACCCTAGAACGACATATCTTAGCGTCACCGTTCACACTTTCACCTTCAAATTCCATCTCCCGAAAGTAGCTGCCAAAACTCGGACCAGAGATAACTTCATTCACATGCTTGCTAGTTTGACATGGGAGGCAAATGCAAAGACGCTCTGCTCATTAGCCCTGGCCCTCTGTTACTCAGCGGCCGAGTATACTGTGCTCCAGTCTGGAGATCTAAACATAATAGCTTCGTTGATATCCAACTGAACAACACCATGAGAACAATTACTGGTGCCGTTTGCTGTACAAGGATTTATTGGCTCCCAGTTCTGAGTAACATTTCCCTCCAGATATCCCAAGAGAGGCTGCCACATACAGGCTGGTCCTTAAGATCCAATCCTGACGAGTTACTACTGCTCAATGATACCGACTTCCATCCAAGGACCAGACTCAAGTTCAGAAATCCAACTTGTCTGGTTTAATCTTCTGGACAGCACGGCAACTTCAGAAGACATGTGGCGCAAACAGTGGGACAAAACCGAAGCCCCGCAAAAGTACCTGGTCCATTTTGAACATTTAACACCTGTGTATGGACCTCCCCGATATCAATAGCGCCTTCTCAACCGGTTTCGCAATAATGCGTGACAATTTAAAAAATTGTACAAAGATTTCATTTTCTAAGGCCAAACAGACTATTAAATTCAAAAGAAATTCGCAAGCTTAAGAAAATATGTTGTGATTATAAACGAAGTAAAAGGATTCAAAATACCTGGTTGAGGCCCAGGACCAACGCTTTGGAAGCGCTACAACTCAATTATTAGAGCAAAATAAAAATCATAGATTCAGGCCAAAAAATCATGTTTTTTGCCCCCTGATTATAAACTCAAGTAAAGGATTTAAAATACCTGGTTGGGGACCAGGAGCAAAGCTCAGGAAGCGCTACGATTTTAATCAGAGCCAAATGAAATCTTAGATTTAGGCCAAAAATTCATGTTGACAATTTATATTGTGGAGTATTATTTGGGTGTTCGTAATGACGTCATAATAGCGTCATACTGAAAACGCAAGGCATTCACATATGGCAATATAGTTTTCTCCGTTTATAATTTTGTTAAAAAAAACCTCGGCACGGCCAACCCAAATTTGTATTATTGGAGTATCTTTGAAATGGGGCCAGGGCAAACTTACGATATATATTCAGCCCCTTGCCATACACTGACGTGCCCATCTCCACCTTCTTTGCAACGGCTAACAATTTTATGTACAGGCTACACAAATTTTGGGAAGGGAGGCGGGAGGGGAAAGGATGAGGGAAGGGAAGGGAAGGGAGGAGGAGAGCTGACGGGAGGAGTGGAAGGGAAGGGAGGTGAAGGGACGAGCAAAGGGAAAGGGAGGAGTGGAGGGGAAGAGAGGAGGGAAAGAGGAGAGCCGACGGGAGGAGTGGACGGAAAAGAGGAGTGGAGGGGAGGGAAAGGAGAAGTGGAGGGGATAAGGGGAGTGGAGGGGAAGGGAGGAGGGGAGGGGAAGGGGAGGACATTGAAAATTCTTACATAAGCTATGTTGTCGTGTAATACTATGTTACATGGGGACTTATCTCCCCGTTGCAACGCGTCCAAATACCCCAATAAATATACGACTCAAACTTTTTTTATGTGTGTGTGTATTACTTGATCCTTTAATTCTTGATATATGCAGACATTGCATTGGTTGAAAAACTGAGGTACAGAAGATGGTTCGCTATTGAATTAAGGAAAGATAAAGAACATTATAATTCTCTGAATGAAAATACAACAATTGAAAATTTGCGGAAATAGCTTCGTGAAATAAAGATTAAGTGACTCACCAAATGTTAGGCAACTTAGGATCTTAACGCATAACAAACCCAATCGGTTGTGCCGAAGCGCACGTAAAACGACTCTAGAAGAAACTCAGAACAATAGACATGAGAATTCGAACAACGCACTCAAAAATATTAGCTTACAGAGAACAAAGCAAATGTGCTTTAATTGAAATGAACCTAATTATAATGATAATTAAACTTTCGGCTGGTACATTTCCCTCGCCCGATGAGACATATACCAATATTCTCATTCAAAATTGAAATAGCGGCCCAAATTAATGAATCATTAATGTTGTCTCCTAAAATCCAATCAAAATTACTGACTGAGGGACATGATAAAATTCACCTCAAGCAAACCTTGAACTTCTTTACAAAATTATCATGCTCAATTGAATTCTAAAAAACACAACTTAGAAATTGGTCTTTTAAAGTATGAAGACCCATTTCTTACTTCTACCTGACAAACTAGTCCATGCCTGCAGGGTAAGCTTTAACGACCTTCCCACGGGGACATTGACCTCTTGGCACATTTTACGATGAAACCAAAACTAAGTCCCCAACCTGAAAATTACGCTTTAGGCGAGTCCATTTTTGCCTCAATTGTATGGTAGGTAAATACTCTTTAAGCCATGTTTTCCAGAAAATGTTTGCTAGTTAATGAGCTTGGCGCCACCTTCGTTTAATAATGTTATCTGCATGAACAAAAACTCCGGGTGAGAAATCAGTGTTGGTTTTAAGAAGAAGCACGTGGTTCGGGGTGAGAGGCTCTTCTTCCCTGGGTTCTGAACCTATCTGTGTTAAAAGCCTGGAATTAAGAATTGACTCAACTTCTGTCAAAACTGTTAACAAAATTTCATCAGAAACAATCTGTTCACCAAGAACAGCCTTCAGAGTCCGACGGACAGACCTGGTTAATCTTTTCCATACACCCATATATGACTTGCTGTGGGAGGGTTAAAAAACCAAGCAATCTCCCTGGGAGACAGAAAACCTCCAACCAACCTTTGATCAATCATTTTCAGACTTTCTTCAAGCTCACGTTCAGCCCCTCTGAAATTGGAACCATTATCCCTAAACTTACGATCGAGCTTCCCTCTTCTACTAATAAAGCTCCTTAAGGATTTAATAAACGAACTTGTATCTAATAAGTGTGATATTTCTAAGCTGACAACACGTTTAGCCAAACACGTAAAAATACATTCATGTCGCTTGACATGACTTCTACCGAGCTTAACAAACAATGCGCCAAAATAGTCAACCTCTACAGTCGTGAAAGGAGGATTGTCTGGAATGACTCTTGACGGTGGCAACTTTGTCATCGGCTGACGTCTCCGAGCGGGGCGTTACGATGCTTACAGAGAAAGCATTTACCAATCATCCGTCGAACTAAAGCACCCCCTTTCAATACTCAGAATCTTTCTCTCAAAGACGGCCATGTCATCCCTGCACCAGAGTAACCAACTTGTGAATGACGATGTATTATCAATAATTTCGTCACATGATGATGACTTAAAAAGATTATCGGATGTTTTGCATCATTTGTCAACGGAGCATGCCTCAACCTACCACCTACTCTCAAGAAGGTATCCACAAGGGTAGGATTCTTGACTTTGACTTTATTTACTTTTGATTCACCACTCAAGATATTAAATAAATCAGGAAAAGATATATTCTAAACATATCTAAATACAGCAGCTTCAGCCTGTTGAATATCAAGTGCAGTCAACTCCTTTCCACCAGACGATTTATCAACTGAGCCTCAAACAAACTTAACACGGAGATACTCTAGAAATCAACGCAGCCATGCCACACCTCTTAAGTGCCTGTTCCAAGACGAATAAATGACGATCATAAGTCATCAATTTTGCAATCTTCGACAACATGATACACCTGACCAACTCTCTTGACCTCTAGGTTAATATGTACCCCTCAGATGTGCTACCTTGTAAATTACCATCCACAGCTGGGACTAAACTGTCCAACTTTCCGCTTTGTAAGAGGAATTGCCATTTCCTGTACCTTCATACCACGTGACCTCTCATCTGCAGGATTACAACTAGACTTAACATATCTCCACTGAGACGTATCTGTGTTGTCCTGTATTTTGGCAACAAGATTAGCGACAAAAGTCCTGAAACGTCTACTTTTACTTCTTATATACTGCAGAACACAAGTGAAATCTGTCCAGAACACTACATCGGAAAACTCAAACTGCAGTTGCCTTTTAATCATTTGACTCAATCTAACCGCTAACACTGCTGCAGTCAGTTCAAGACTGGGTATAGTCACCACCGTAATGGGGCACAGCCTAGTCTTGCCGATGACAAATGAACAATGGATGTTTCCGTTATCATCAACCAACCAAATGTAAGATACTGCACAATAGTCAACTTCCGACGCAACTAAAAAGTCATGCAATTCAATCGATACAATTTTGCCGAACACCTTAGGTTTGAAACATCTGTCTATATGAATAGATGACAATTTCAGAAGACCACTCAGCCCATTCTTCCATTGAACTACCACTCCATTTGGAATAATCTTATTCCAACCTAAGCCTCTACGACAAAGATTCTGCAACATTTGTTTAGCAAAAAGAGTAACTGGTGAAAGGAATCCTAAAGGATCGTACAGTGAGCTCATCACTGATAATATACCCCTTCTTGTAAATGACTTCATGTAAATGGCAACCTTAAACTTAAATGAGTCACTCTGAACATTCCACTGGAGGTCGAGTGTACGCTCGGTGGACATACTATCTCTCTCTCGCCCTCTCTCTCCCTCGCCCTCTCTCTGATATAGGAATTGTGGTAAGGACATATCTATCATTACTAACTTAATTTGTTAGTCTAAAATCTCCAGAAGCAAGCATAACACGCAACTGTCTTATGAACCTGACAGCCTTTGACTTAGACCTTACTGACTTCAAACAGTCATCCACATAGAACTTGTTTAAGACCGTTGAGACTGTTTCTTCATCGAAGTGTTACTATTATCGATAGCCGTCATTCTTAAGGCATTTTCAGCACAACTGGGAAAGGAGGTAGCCCCAAAAATATGAACTAACATTTGGTAATGAATTGTATTTTTGGAACAATCACATTTAGGCCACCACAAAAATCTAACAGCATTACAGTCTTCAAAACGAACCATTATCTGGTGGAACACAGTCTCAATGTCCCCTACCATTGCAACTTGTTTCTGACAAATTCTGGGAGAACTGCTACAATGTTGTTCACATAATCTAGGCCTTGCAACAATGCGTTATTCAAATACATCCCCTTGTATCTAGAAGCGCAATCAAACACAACGCGCAATTTATCAGGTTTTGGGGTGCCTTACCCTATAATGTGATAAATATCAAATTGGACTGTCTGGTTTACTCGTCACGTTATCAAGGTTAGTATTAATCCCTCTTTTAACAGTTTAATTTGACATTCCCCCATTGGCCTAGCAAACCCCTTACTTATGTAACTTTCTACCGTGTCCTTATACTGATTATACAACTGTACATCTTTTCGAAACCGACCCTTTAGCACCCTTAATCTTGCCTCAGATAGTGACGTGTTATTAGGAAGCAATGGTTTTGAGTGGCACCATGGTAGCCCAATTTGCTAATGACCATCGACTTTCTTAAAGGCATCATCCATTATGGCCCTAGCTAGTTTGTCTTCTTTTGACTCTCCCTTTTTGTCATCAAATTTGAGATCCTCAAAATCTGTTTTCCAAAACCTTTGTACCTGGCGCTAAAAAATATCATCAGCAAGACGCACATAATTTACACATACTCTTTCCCTCACCCATTCTCTGACTGGTCCCATAAAGGTCCATCCAAGTAGAGTTTTTACCGCGTCCGCATATGGTTCTTTCCTCTTTCCTCGCCTCCCTTCATAGACCCAAAGCGCCTCTGGTGTATCACTACCATTAACTAACATGACTTCACACCCGCTACTACGTTGAAACTTTATCCCATTCAAATGAGGCCATTTTTGCAAATCATTTTGACTTGGCACGTTTTCTTTGGAAACCGGTAAGTGGTTTACTGTCCATACTTTAGGTAAATCAATTTCATTACTACCGTCAATTGCTACGGCAGTAAATTTTACCTCTAAGCCAGTTTCTTCACTACAGGCTTTTTTGACAGTAGAAAGATTGAACTTTTTACTTTCCTCAGTATCCAAAGTAAATCTACTAGATGCTTATCACAAAGTGAAACGTTGCTACTTTTATCTAACAAAGTTTATGTTTTTACTTCCCAGCCATTTCCATGTACCTTAATAGGCACAACTATTAAACATACCCCATTTGTCTTTTTATCATTCATGGCATTATTGACGGGGGATATGTTACATACACTAGCTTGTACATTAGCAGGAATGCATAATTCTACTGCTCTGATAACCCCAGCTCCGGTATCGGCGTTAGCATTATCTTTTGTTGAACTGGTATCAACATTGTTTCTATGAACACTGGAAGATTTAGGACCATATATGACTCTATTCTGCTGCCACTGGCGACATTCCGAACCGGAAAATGCAAAATAGTATGATACCTATTTCTACAAGTTTCCATCTCAAATCTGGACTTTGCCAAACATGCCTTTGCAAGGTAAAAGCAGTTCTTACACAGTTTGTTTCCACTTACAATTCTAACCCTTTCTTCTAGTGGTTTGCTTTTAAACTCGTTACACTTATATAACATGTGAGCCTGGTTGCATACAACACATTTTAGAATGAAAGGGTAATCATCTTGAACACTTTTGTGCTGTGAATTTACACTAGCTTCCTGAGTAATAAGCAGATAAGTGTCGTAACTTTCCCATAGCTAGGTTTGTTGTTCCCCGAGTTCTACTTTGGCTTAATAGTTCCACTTGAATTTTCTCCCCATTAAATTTTACCAGCATTTTGACAGTGCATGTTGCTAGAAATTTGAGCAACTTTTTCTACATACTTCATTAAATGCATAAATGTTGGTTCACAACCTGATTCCATCAAATTAAATGCCCTTCTGCTTGGAGATGAACAGGCAACAATTGTTGAATTTTCAACAGAGTATCAGTTATTTATATTTGGTACATAACTTAAACCATGCAATGTAATTTGCCACTTTTACATTTGACGGGCTAAATCCCACAATGCCCTTCAATCATTAGGTTTGATCTAAGGGCATTTCAGTACCTTATCAAGTAGCGAGTGATCCACGTGATGTGCTTAGCCGAATTGATCGCGTAAAATTGTTACTTGCGTTGGTATAACCAATGGATGGTTCCATTAAAATGCAATCTTCTTATACTATATTTTGCCTTGACAGCACAAAATTATTCAAGTACATCAATTTCATTTTGTCATCATTCATCTTGTTTGCAATACCTGAATCAAATGAATTGATACACATCCAATAGGTTGAAGGATTACAATTTATGGCTTTGGCATATTGATAGAAAGCATCATGGAATTAGGCGACTGTTTTAAGTCATTTCCAGCCTGTACATTTCTATTAGCAGATCAGATATGTTATTTCTGCTAGCCTCTGGAATATAAGCATCAGTAAATAGATTAAGAGACACATCATAATTTCACTCTTCTATACAACTATGAATATGAGGATCGTTAAATTCTTCACGTCCTTTACTGTCTCTGGGAACTAAAGTCTCTTTCTTGCTTGGGGAGTCCCTAATGCCTGTTACTGGCTCTTGCTTTTCATAATAATAAAAAAAATGACCGAATCTACCTTTTTCTCTTTTTTCTTCTTTTTTCCATAACTGCAGCTCCAGATCTGCGTAGTCTATGTCATCCATGGCATTAGAAATGGCCAGCCGCTAAAAGAATAAATTCTTTTTTGTTCCAGCTCCTGTCTTTTCCTTTTGTTGTTCCAGCTCCAGTCTTTTCTTTTCTTCACATAGTTTCAGCTTTAGTAATTCCTTTTTCACCTTCGCTTCTTTCAGCCTCAAACTTGCCGATGATTTCCGACTAGATCCAAATAAAATCCCTGAAATAATCTTCTCTTTATCAACTTGCGGTATTTTAGTAACATACACATCCACTCGTTTGAACAACTCTTCTTTGTTTAAAACACGCGCTTTGTGCTCTGCTTAAAACTCTTTATCTTCATCAGCAGAATTAATTTCTTAAAATTTGCTTTCAAACTGCTTAAATATTTCCACAATTTAAGTCATCTTCTTGGTAGCTTGATCTTTGTTGCTTTCAATCGCCATAAGGACTTCTATTTCTTTTTAATGCCGTGATAAATTTCCCAGATATCCATAGTATGACCTTGTCAATGTCGACGTGTCTTCGGTCTCCATTTCGGTACCTTTTGTGCGTAAATACCTATAAAAATGCGAAGTTTGTGTAACGCTATGTTACATGGAGACTTATTTCCCCGTTAAACGCGTCCAAATACCAAAAACAAAATACACAGCTCAAACTTGATTTATTTCTTTTTTGTGTATTACTCGATCCTTTGAAGTCATGACATATGCAAACATTTGCATTGGTGGAAAAACTGAGGTACTGAAGACGCTTCGCTATAGAAAAACGGAAAGATAAAGAACATTGTAATTCTCAAGATACAACAATTGAAAATTGAAATAGCTTCGTGATATAAAAATTAAGTAACTCACGAACTATTAGAGATCTTAGGATCTTAACGCATGACAACCCCATTCGGTTGTGCCGAAGCGCACGTAAAACGAGTCTACAAAAAACTCAGAATAATAAACATGAGAATTCGAACAACGCACTCAAAAATACCAGCGTAAAGGGAACAAAGCTAGTTTGCTTTAATTGAAATGAACCTAATATTAATATTAATCAAACTTTCTTCCGCTACATGTCGTACCGTACATGCTTTCTAAATATGTCAGTCGAAAAATTTCCCCTCAAATCCTGTGCCCTTGGATCTGGATTCAAACATCTTCCACCACCCCTCACATGGAACTAAAATACTTTGTTCTTGGTTCAGATCCTCATTAGAAATCTGAAATAATGAAAGTGCCCTCACTGGATTTTGCGCTAAATTCCTTCTGACACCCCTGCCAAATCTTTACCAGTCTTCGTTCGCTTGGGTATTTGTGCAAGAAATTGTTGCAAATTTGATGGAAATGGCGTAGAAAAGATATTTTCGAAGTTTGAAAGCACAGGCATCGTGCGTATATAGGCTAAAGCGTGGTGTTCAGTTGTGTACAAATCGTTGCATGTTTTCACCGATAAGATGATCCGAGTGCATGTTCAAATGCCCGGATGACCGAATACTCGAATTAACAGCTACTGAAGGGGTACCAAATGCTCACAGGGGCGCAAAAATTTTCCTGCGAATATAGTTTTATATACTTTTTATTCAAAACAATTTGTATCATTTACAAAACAAACGTTATAAATGTTTTCTCTCAAAGCTTTATTCTTACATAAAAAACATGAAAATCATCCCTGGACCGCAACTAATGTAACATGACTAAAGAAACATAATCAATGGGATCTTACATTTGAGCATTCGTTCCAAAATTTATATTCCTTTTACCTAAGATTAGTGTGGAATTGACACGATTTTAAGCAAATTTCTGCTACCAAAATCATGCCACAAAACGCTAAGCTTCCTGAGGCTTCTCCCCTTGCATGGGCGCCTACCAGACAGCCAGGATGTCAACCCTAGATATACATTTTTCTGCTATCAAAATTGCGAGAATAACGTAGTTTTTGGGGCTTTCCCTTAGGTTTGATACAATTTTAAACAAATTTTCTGCTATCAAAATCACGAGAAACGTATAGGACTTACTTCGACCAAGCGCTAATATCCTACAGCCTCGCCCCAAAGATTTGACACATTTTAAATCAAATTTCGGCGGCTATAAAAAACGTAGGATTCCAGGGGTCCCCACTTTGCATCTGGTATGCCTATAGATTTAACACAATTTTAAACAAATGTTTTGCTATCAAAATCACGAAGCTTTTGAGTGCTTCGCCCCTAGTTTTGACACAATTTTAAGCGATTTTCTGCTATCAAAATCACGAGAAACGTATATGCTTCCGGGACCTTTGACCCCTGTCCCCTACACATACCAGGGCTTCGCCCCTAGATTTCACCCTTGGAGTTGACACAATATCAAACAGTTTCCTGCTATTTGAAGATGCAGGGTTTCGACCCTAGATTTGACCCAAAATTAAGTAAATTTTTGCTACCAAATTTACGAGGAACATAAGATTAAGAAATATTCTGCAATGAAAACCACGTGAAATACAGCGCTTCCTGTGATCTTTGCCTCTGGAACCATACCAGGGCTTTGACTCTAGATTTGAATACTGATTTTCATTTCCCCGTCCCAGTGAAACATGACCCACCACGCGACTGCTCCGTAGGACAAGCTTTCGATTCACACAGGCTGGCCTAATTCACCTTTGAAAACTACGACGAGCGTTTTCGGAGGAAATTTCATACGGGTTTTTTGCGTAACCGGTACCTTACTTCGGCCCACGGTGTAACGTTAGGCTTTATAGACGTTAACGTTAGGCCTAACTTTATTCGTTAGCCACATTTGTATGTAACGAATGAAGCGGTTCAAAACACACATATGATAGCTGATCTTCCCAAATTTTAATCCTCATGCATGCGTGGCCTCAAAAAAACAAAAATAGGCCCAGACTAGTTGCCGGTACGGTAAACAGGTAAATGAATGAACACTTGTATCACGTTATATGTATACGGCGTTAACTTCAAGACCCGGCCGGACGGCCGCCTGTATGGTAACTATGGTGTTAGAGCTAGGGTATGGTTCGTTATCAAAACTGATCTACGTTTTACAGCCTTCCTATTGTGTATACTTTCTCCCTCTACGTAAACTTCCACACTAAGACAATCTCGTTTTTCTTTATATTCCCAAACCATTGCTTGCTTATCACTCTGTGTAATATTTATAACAGAATAGAAGAAAGCACAAGAAAGAAATGATAACATAATATTAGGTAATCTAAGAACACTGTCAGGTTTATGAATGGGGAGGATGGCTTATAAAAAATAAAAGCCATTTTCCTTTCATTTCTTGCCGGAAGTGTTAGAGTTTGCTGCATTCACTTCAAGACGAAGCTTGCATTTTTCAAAATTGGTAGCCTTTTGTCAGTCGAAGTCCCCCAAAACATATTACAACAGTCAAATTATTTGCAGAGGTAAGAACAAATTTGAATTCCAATTGAATTCCAGTGTGTTCTATAATTATTTAAGAGTTTTACTGTTAAATTACCTCTGTTAAAATAAAACTTCTAAAAGTACCAGTAAGCTTTTTCCTGAATAATGTCTAGTCTAAGCGTCAGAAATATCAAAACTTTGACTCAAAATATAGATAATTTGATTCTTTTTTTCCGAGATCAAGGTTTATATTCAAAATTCCTCCGCTACTTTCCAATCACAGTATGCTTAAATTTGGCCAAAGTTTGACGACTGCATACAAGTCTAACCGTGCGGTCTATTGCTAATCCAAAAAAATTGTGTGTTTACTTTTTGACAATCTATAGTATCTATAGTAAAATATCTTCAATAAGCAAAGTTAAATCAGTTTGATCAAGTACAATTTTCTTCTCTATTGTCCTATGCATGTGAATTGTACTTTAAAAGTTCTGAAAAGCGTTTAAAGAAAAAGATTAGATATGAATAATTTGTATATAATTAAAATGCATTAATTTTGAGAAAATCACACTTTGTGTTGTGTCATGCTATATGTTTGTGCACTAATATAAACATTTAAAGGTCCCTGTCATACTTTACACACATTTGAATCATCAGAAATATATAGTCATTGCATAGATCCGTTAACAAGCTTTAAAAGTCATGAAAAATCCCGAAAACCCAGGTTGACTCATTTGACCTTTTGACCCCTGAAATGACCGTTAAATGCAAATTTAGCGATGGCATGCACCCTCACGGTCTGTCCCAGCCTATGATCAATACATTTAGCATGGATGGTTCCATTACCAAACAATGCCGAAATATTTTTTTCTAGACGTATTTTTCATACCATGTTTGGCTGATATACTAATATAAACGGTTCATGCTTCGAAAGTTTCTAAATTGCAAAGTTTTCTAGACAATGGTGGCTAAGTTGTCATAACAGAAATGATGGGAAAAAATGTTTAAACTGTTAAACGCTGAAACTTTTCCTCACCATTGCCAACAATTTGCTAGCTTCGATCCAAAAGGTTCTGTAATTAGTATGAGAAATAATACCGTTAACGAAACCATACACAACAACTGCACTTGGAAAGGTACAGGCATATCTTGGCTATTTTGCTTTCAAATCTGCTTCAAAATATTTACGTAGCTTCCAATTTCTCCATAATTATTATTTTCTAAATTATTTCTAAATATGAAAAATTGTAAATATTGAAAATTGTGATCTGTTTTTGATATTTAACTGACGGGAAAGCACTGAATCTGACGAAGGTTTCTGAATCAACATCATATGAAAAAATACTATGATTCATTTTCAAATATTGCAGTTAAGGAAAGAAGTTAGAAGAATCACATAAACATTTTAAGCTATCTTTTTCACACTTCACATTTTTTTCAAGTGGAACAATCCTTTATTTTAATGAAGGTTAACTTATTCTGGTTTTAAAGGCAGTTGCCAACAAATTGAAATGCTCTCTTTAATCTGTTTATTTTGGTCCATTTACCTTTGCAGAATATTCTTGAGAGATTTTTATAACGCATGAAAAACGGGAGGAAAGCTCAGTTTAAGATCATATTTGAATGTTTGATGTTACGATTATCGAGGCTCAACTGTGGAAGTATTATTTAACATGGAATTCATGAGCTACAATGATCTTTTTGAAGAACTTTTTTTTCTCTTTAAATGAGATTTAATTACAGTGGATGTTGACTACAAGGTATTCTTTCCTGCTTCTGTAACAATTCAATCGACACATTTGATACATGTTTCTAAAGGTATGTGAATATTTTTTTGGCCATCCATTTGACTCACTTTTAAAGGTACTTTGATGGGTTGTTTGTTCAAATATTTATAGCTTCAGCGAATCCCTATATTGTCTGCTTTCTGTGTTTTCAACTTGTTCACATTCAGCTAGGTAACTGCACAAATAGTAATAGCTTCAGCGAATCCCTATAGTTTCTGTTTTCTGTGTTTTTATCCTGCTCATATTCAGCTAGGTAACTACTGGTTGAAATGTTTCTTGCACAGAATAGCCGGGCACAACCTCTCTTAACATTCTTACAGAAAGCAAAACGCGACTTAAAATTTAGAATGCTTAGGAGCAAAACACAAGCCTAATTTTATGTATGTGACCAAAACATGCACACAAAGAAGATTGACAGTCCCCGAGCACTACACTTCTCTCCGATTCTGCTTTTCGTGGTAATTCCCTACAATTTCTTTATTGTTACTCCACAAACTTTGTTTCACCCTCTTTTATTATTAAATTTTGAATTTTTTTGGAAATACAACACTATATATATATATATATATATATATATATATATATATATATATATATATATATATATATATATATATATATATATATATATATATATATATATATATATATATATATATATATATATATATATATATATATATATATATATATATATATATATATATATATATATATATATACTGCGTGAGAAGAGACTAATAGTTTTCATCATATTTATCTCGTTACAAGTAGTCGTAGAACATCATCTAAATGAACATGCAATACATCACCAATCTGCATAGCTATCCTAACGAATTACTTATTTTCGAGATGTGTTCAGAAAGTGGTTTACGATCCATCCAAAGATATTTTGATATTCTATGTGTTTCATTCTTGATCCAAAAAGGGTTGAAATAAAGTGCAATTAGTATGTCAGCAAGCAATCTTAGGACAACATGATTCAGGGCAATCTTTGTGTCACTACTAACAGCTCAATTATATCATTTCAGAAATGGTGTATCTTTCACGGAAGATCTTTATGTGTATTTACGGAGTGAATAAAAGCAGGTACGAGAACGTTCAGTTCTAGCAGTTAAGTGACGGCTAGCAAATGGATGTTGAAGAGTATTAATTCTAAACAAATAATTTGTTAGAATAACTGAAATTGTTAAACTTCTTATATCCTATGTATAGGGTGTATCGGGGGTGTATAGGCCTTTTTATTAAAGTAAAAAAATCAATAATTAAAATGAATTAATTAGCGTCAATTAGCCGTGTCCGCAGCGGCACGGACCCTAACGTGTTGTTGTGAGTAAGCACCGTGTCGTTGGAACCAAGCTGGGCTGTTTACCCCCAGAAATGTCAAATTTGTAGTATTTTTTCTTTTTAAGGGCAATGAGACTTCAAAACCTTTCGATTGATGTATGAAAATCCATACTTAGTTTTAATTAACTACCTCTAATTAGCTGTACATACAACGGCACAGTTGCACACACATTAAGACAACGGGGTTTCAATCTGTGAAAGCGGGAGGGAGTGGATAATTATGAATACGGGGGTTATTGGCCCCGTTTGGTGCTTGATCATCATCATCATATATGTTTATTTGATGCTGCAAATTTTGCTCTTCAAATTCAGTCATCAATCGATAATGTCCAGAGCTTCATTCCCTTTTTTTTTTAGGAGGAGGAAGAAAGGAAAATAGAGGGAGGGGGGGAATCACCAAGCTTATCAATACTTAATCAAAATCAACAACAGTCCTCGCAACTGGTGGGGGTGGTGGATTTGAAAGGTATTGAGACACGAAAAGGATAATCTAAGCAGGTGGCATTATTTCTATCATTTGAATTTGCGTGGAGTTCGTGAGTTTTGCTATGCTAAAGATCATGATCTCATTCTACCGTAACCTTGACATGGGCGTCTTACTTGCCTTCTCATTATAGGAAATACCCTTAAATGATGGAAATTGGAGAAAGATTTCTAAAGAGTTGAAATAGGAAACCCCTTTGAGGATGAAACTTTATTGATTGTATATCTTGCCTTAGGGAATCTGACAAAGAGGCAGTGAATTTAGGCCTCTTTATCATGAAAAGTGAGACCACAATGATTAAGAGGAACAGTGTTTCCTCGGCTTTTATTGGCGCATTTTGGAAAATGTTTCTTAAAGCAGATATCAAAATGATCACAAAGGGGTTCCCTTAACACATTTTGTAATATCACATCCCTCATTCAAATCCGTGTGAAGAATTATATATGCTTGTTCGCAGCTATCCAGGCTGTATGTGACTCTTTTTTTTCTTTCAGTATTCAAGATTTTATCTTCTTATATTTTGTGTCATTCGATACGACTGAACAACTTACAATTATAACTCAAAACATATTTGAAAATAAACCTTGTCAGCTTGTGCGGATAATTTTGGCTGACATGCATTTATATTTTCATGATAAATAAACTTTAACTTAAATTTTAACAATTTAGTTCACTGCCAAATTTAAGCAACTAATAAAGAGTGTTTTTAATCAATAGTAAGAGTATGTTGAATACGTATAAACAAATCTATTTATTACACAACTTTGTATTTTCGGAAATACACAGTCATTTGTTACACATGCGCATTGTAAATTATAAGTATTACCAGATGTTTACACAGCATTGTTGACTAAAGGCAACATTAGCTAGATTTAAATGCAATCTATTGACAAATCGGCAAATAGCAGAAACGTCTAAGTTGATCTTCAGTAACACATGATGGACTTTTTACAGCTGTTTAAACCTAAAAGTTGAAAAAGTGTATGGAGAATTGTAATGCCAACAGCTGAAGATCCATTGGTTTCCAAACTCATGCAAAATCTATACAATGATATCAGTGAACTGTGACAATTTTCTTCAACGTGTACAATATATTTAGTTGTTAACCTTCTAAATAAGAACTTCTTCTTCTTATCGAATCCACATCGCAACAGCTATATTTGCTTCAACCATAGCTGAACACATTGATGTGCATTGTCATTATAATCTGCGAGGTCATCATCAGTACATGTTTCTTTCAACAGGAGATATTTCAAGAGGTAATTTATTGTGTGTGGCTGTGTACCACAGTCACAGTCAATTGGGTTGCATGTATATCCCCATTTATTCAGGATGACCTTGGCACGTCCAACCCCTGCTCCCATGTTGAGTCTGCACCAGTTATAAGCTTATACTTTTTTGCCGTCAGCCTCATTGTAACAGGCGGTGGGAGGTCAGCGAGTCTTTCTTCCCAATTGGTGACAAAATCTTCAAGAGGGTCATACATTTCAGGAAGTTTCTCCTTGACTTATGGCGCCTCCGTGCAGGCATGTATCCATACATAGAATGTCGTTCATCTGTTTCTTGCTGATGTCGTGAGCTTTCTGACGATGTTGTTACGTGCTCAATGTTGCTTTGGTCTTCTCAATATGGGTCTTGAAAGAACTAAGATATAAACGACACACATACGTGAATAACTGCATAAATATTAAAAAGTCTTTTGATCAGCGAAATCTAGAAATTAAATATGTTTCTTTAAACCTTAGAGAATGTTTCGTTTATAATTTGATTGATATTCTTTGAGGGTTTTCGTTCCTTTGCTGAAATGATTAGAAAGGTTTTAGTAGACATTGACAAACTTCAAAGGCCACTTATGGTCTCTAACGTGGAGGTAAATATAATCTAATTCGTGTGTTTGATTGGTCTAAATGCAATGGTCCAACGTGCACTTATACTGATACGCCAGTCAGTAATCGTTTTCTACTCAAATGTACACCGCCACATTTTAATCACGATAGTTAAGACCAAATATGTGCAATACGTTCGACCAGGGAACCTATGAAAGACGTCGAAAATTAAAGTATCTTGAGATGTAAGCCGTCTTTCGCATTTATTGATAATCATCAATATCTAAACAAATTATTAAGTTTCTTTAAACAATGTTCCCTCAACACTGAATTGTATTATCTTTCTATTACGACATAAATCTAGCTACAAAATTAGGGTGTTTCAGCTGACGTCATGAGGTCACGTGATTTTGTTGACATCGCAATTGTGTCGAGCGAGAACGATCGTCTGCTGTACACTTATTTGAACTTATAAACGCTTGCATGTTGTTATATAAGATTATTTTTGTAAGATGATTATGCCGGAATCTTGCTGTGCCGTTGATTGCATTAATAGACGTGTGCCGGGGAATAAAAAGACGTTCTCTCGATTTCCTTCGGATCCTGATCGACGTTAAGTGGGTTTCTGCTGTGCGACGCAACGTCTTTCAACCTCCAGTATAGGATGTGCAGTGAGCACTTTGTGTAGGCTTTGTCTGCGTATGTAGGCTTTGTCTGCGAACACTGGTATGTAGGCTTTGTCTGCGAACACTGGTATGTAAGCTTTGTCTGCGTATAACGAACAACCAGATGGCGTTCCCGTTACTCTTCGTATACCCGGTGATTATATAACAAGTTAGGAAAATATGAAGTAAAATCACAGCCGCGAGCAAAAACAATCAAATTCGCTGAACTGATACTGGTAGGTTAGCAGGCAGTATGTTTGTTGTACGTGTGATGTGACTGAGCTGTGTGAAGACGTGTGAAACGCAAGGACGCTTTCCCGACAAAATGGCTTCCAGACGAGTTGGAGTCACGTGATGAAATCCCTCTATAAATGGTACGGAATTTTCGATATGTATATATTAAGGTTCAACGTTTCAAGGAGTATCAACTTTTGAATTAAACCGAGCTTCACTTTCTGAGTTAAACTGTCTTTTTATATTACAAATAGTATTTTTAATTTTCGAATTAAGCCTGATCAAAGTTTGCCAATTATACAAATTTACTTAATATTTTTGGTGTCAAGTTGAAAGGGGAAGGAAGCTTTGAACCTTAATGCTATTATACATATTTCTTCCCTTAATTTCAGTCCTTTAGCTGTTAAGAGCAATGTGAATGCCAAGTTCTTCAATTAGATGTTTGTGGATTAATTAGTCGATCTGCTCCTTGAAGTTTCTAACAGTCAGACCCGACCTGATAAATAACCAGGTTGGGTCAGATTTGTCCTCTTTAGTTTCTATATTCTGAAAACCTTAGTTCTTGTGGACGTTTGTGCTGAGTGTCATATTAGCAATGGATGAAGTCCTTATTGTGTGGTTATTTTAATCAAGATAAAGTGGTCTCACTATTTGCTATAGTAAGTTTGTGGTTATCATTTGCTGGAACAAATCTTTAAGTAGAAGGACAAGTTATGTATAGCTACATTCCACAAATTAAGGTTCAGCTCTTTCATCTGAATAATTATGGAACTGGAATACACAAATGGAACTTTTGGATGAAAATGTAAGTATCTGTCCGTTCATGTATGGCAAACTTGAATATAAATATGCATACATTTGTATGCGTTTTGATCGAATTGTATTCATAGTCTAAGAGTTAAACATGGTTTGGCAGATATAACCTATACACTGACATGCAATTGTAAACGACAATATGGATGAAAGTTTCAGTGGAATGAGTAGTTGGCTGGGCTACATGACATTCTACTTCTAATTCATGCGCTCCTAAGAGAATATAGATGAATCAGTTTTGTCAGTCACTATACATTTACAAATACGAAAAAGATTAATGAATATCTTTGTTATTTCGTGTTAATCTAAAAGTGGAACAAGGCAGTAATGTCTGAATGTAGAGTATTAATCGTCAAAATTAAGCCCGTTTCTTTGACTGTTTGATATGTTGTTTACGTTATAAGCATTCGATTGATTGATTGTAATATTTATACATGGTCATGAGCAAATCTAGAGGGTATAAGGGGAATGTTAAATCACGGGTCCTAAGCAAAATATATGGGGAACCTACTCCAAATTTCCAAGATTGAAGATTTCGGCTTAGTATTTTTCTAAGCTGTATTTCTATTCGGGTTGCCATTTAGAAACAATAAATTATTCATAATTAATAAATTAATAATTAATTAATCAATAATTAATTATTACTTATTTCATACTAATTCGGTGAAAGTATAGCCCCAAACTTATTCCTGGTATAGGTTATACACACTCGATAACATCTTTTGAATAAGTTTTGCATTAATTCATTACTGAATATCTCGACTTCTCTGATTATGCGCTTGTGTACAATGTTACCTTGCAAAAAGTGTAGTCATTACTTTAGTGCGCTTGTTCACGTTTTTGTATCTAGTATCTAGTTGATTGATTGAGATATAAAATAGGCAATATGAGTTTTTGGAAAAATGCCGTTGCATATCAGTAGGCACTTCCTACTGTCAAATGTGTATGTATGTTAGATGTAAATCTATACATAGAGCAAGCAGAAAGCCGTATCAGGCTTCGAAAGATGCAAATCCGCATTACTCGTTGACATGGTTGATGGGGCACTGACTTGAAAATCAGTTTACGCAGGTCTTTTTTCGTACAAATGACAGATTATTAACTTTACACAACGTTGGCCACACTTGCATGTTTTCGGTATTTGAATATCTTTTAATAATGTTACTTTGTTGCTTGTTAATTTCATGTTGCTTCCACGTTAAAATTATGTAGTTACTTATAGTGAATGTTGTGTCATATACTGAACAAAAACTTCTATGGAAGTATTGAAGCAGAGTAAATGAAATAACTCTAAAGTACATTTTAGAAACATACAAATAACCCCCAAATGAATCAAATTGGTTGTTGTACATTACATTTCTATTTTCGGGTTTTAATATCCAAACATTGGTACAATTGTTTGGCATGTGGCGACTTTGAGGTATTTTCTTATATAACAACTGTCCTTCTTTGAATGGTCTGCTATACTCTTCTTTGAAGAAGAGTTGCGATTATAAAAGAGGTTTTGGATCAACCCCCCCCCCCCTCCCCTCCCGCCTCCTTTTAATTCCTAATACAATTTCAGAAAACCTTGACCCACTAAGCTGCTAAGTTTTATCTCCAGATAATCTCCTCCTCACTGCCAATCAGTATTACCCAATTGCGTTATATCTGGGTTAACTACCTTCTGATTGACTCCATCCAAGGTTATATCATTGTTTTCAGTTTCATTTAGGCTAAGCATTTATTGTTTAAGTTCCTCTTAGGAAAATTCACATTCCATCATTTTCCTTTCATGTCAAAAACTAACTGATTTGATTTTCTTTGATACCCAGCCATTAGATTTGATTTTCCTTAGAGTCCAGAAAATGGATTGTTTGGATTTCATTTCACAGCATGAAGTCATTGCTCAGAACATCCTATAGGAAAATTTCAACTATAACAGATAAAGGCTTGACAGATCTTATCCCAATACATCCCCACTCCTCCATTTTTAACCCTTCCTTGTTCCAATATGTGTCAAATTTAAACCACTTTTTCCTTAAGCAATCACAAAACCACACACCAAATTTAATTAAGATAGAATGATCATTTCAAGAGATAAGTCGATGGCAAACAAACAAACAAAAAAACACAGGCGAAAACATAACCTCAGTTCAACTTCATTGGCGGAGGTAATTAATGACGTTGGGGAAGCAATCAAATTTGATATCATGATTTCCAGCTGTTTCCCAATCATACGTCATCAAGCTTGCATACACTCTAGTGACGACAAAAACATCCTCAAACTTTTGTCAGCCAAATTGGACTTTTTTTCTTTCCGAAATTCAAAGACTGCTGTTTTTAATGTGTAATTAATTGCATTGGCGCGCATGGACGATATTTCTTTAGAATGCATATTTGCAACATGGTATTTCTGCATGGGAAATACATGACATATAATGAAATTGAAGACCTGCCTTCCTGCGCAGGATCTTTATCAGTCCGACAAAAACCTTGATTTTATGGATGAATACGGATTTTAAGTGTAATGGACGCCGCCATTAAGTAACATTACCCACAATGCTCCATGCATGGTCATATCTACGTGTAGTGTATAGACCACCTTCAAACGGTTGTAGAAAATTTCACATGCATTGGAAATAAAAAGGATAATTTTTGAAATAATACAAAACTGATAAAAGAGCCAGTGGTTCAGGAAAAGATCCGATTTCGTTAAAAAAATATCTCTTTTAATCTGGAGATTTAAACGTAAGCTACCGTATTCGGCACATTAAGTGCCCCGGTTCTAATAAGCGCCAACCCAACATGTATTGACTGATATCAAATTTATTTGATTAATTTGATGACTTGAGAGACTCAAACTTTTGTTACATTCTTTGCTTATTTTGCATGGGCGCCTATTAGGTAACATCTTTGGGCCCCAAAAGTGGTACAATTCTATTTTTGTAAGCGCCCTGGGCGCTTATTACTTCAAATACAGTATTTTCAAAACAATCATTTGTAAATAGATTTCAAATAGATCTTACCCTCTATTTGCATAATGGTTAGCAATCAAAGAACTGGTATAAAGCGGTATAATCAGTTATTGTAGAATCCCTGAAAAACAGGAATATTATAAGAAATTAAGTTATTAAGAGAAACTGCGTGATCCTTAGAATGAAGGTTTCTGCCGACTATTCATATACGTAACTTAACACTGCAGATTCAGTATTGAATCATCAGAAAATTCTTTTCCAAGTAACAGTTGATTGAATTTAGGATATGTAGGTCGAAGTTTAAAACCTTACCTTGATTCAGCTGCGCTAATATTCATGGCGGTTTAAAAACAATGATACAGAGAAACTCGTTCAAGTGATAACATCATCAACTTGTACATTTTCTTGAATGATTTATCATCCTCTCGGTAAGTTGTCAACAACATGATAAATAGAACACTTAAGCTATCAATATCAACAGGTCAATTTTCTTAAAATAGGCTAAATAAATTGCTCATTTAAGCGGTGAAGAGGTGGCATATGATTCACCGACATATATTCACTTATACTGTCTGTGGAGATGAGTGTGTGGAGTTACTCTTGCATTTAAGTGTTGAATGAAATGTATCTTAATTTATTTGATTTATGAGTTTGGTAGGAGTACGTGTAAATTTTTCACTTTTTTTTTATTATATATACTTATTAATGATTAAAAATAGGAGTGCTTTATTAGTTAAGCTCACCGGAGTGTTTAAAGCCCTTCCTCTCACAGCATCCATTATTTTAAATATAAACTCAGTTTACAATGTAAATTTCCTTTTATTTGAAAGTTGTAATTTCATACATTGGTTTATTTACTTGTTCGTATGTATTTATGTTGTGAGAAACAAATAAATGAATAAAATGAAATTATTAACTCAATGAAAATCAAATTCTATTGTGATCTTCATCATTTTTAATTCATGCTAATTAAGATAGATGCTATAGGTGTTTGTAGTCCCTGATTCTCTGAATTGATCAGGTGCAATATCAAAACTAGTATGTTAATTGCGATAATAAAATCGATATTAATATCTACCTACTGATATCGTTGGGAATTATTAGTAAGATGTCAACAACATGAAATTAGTACACTTAAACTATCATAATTAAGAGGCATAAGCGCACGGGACGGGGAGGGCGAGGGCGGGCAGCATGTGCCAGTATCTCCTATACGCAATTTTTCAGAAAATTTTTAACATTTTTTTGATAGATAGATAAACGTACGAAAAAAGTGAAATTAATAAGAATAATTATTCAGAAACGGTAGAATTGAAAATTCAGATTTTAACTTTGCGTTTTGAAATAGTAAAATCAAATCATGTGCGACAAATTTGACCGTGTTTATCATTATCGACAAATTTTACTTCATGATTTATATATATATGCATGGCAGGAATGCTAAATTGTCTCCAAAAATTCGTTGCTGACAGCATTGACCATTTCAGTAATACGTGCGAATTATTTGATAAGGAAGTAACGCACCGAAACCACAACACTTAACCACATTGACCACTAAAATTAAAAGTTGGATTTTGTAAATAAAAGATGTCTTTTTATGCTGCAAATACATGAAAGCTAATTCAAATTGTCATGTTAATGAAAAAAAAGTATGAATAGATGAAATGGTTGTTCTCAGTTTTCATTTTGGGGGGTTTAGTTTTGGGTATAAATTTATTCAATAATATTTAACCTTCGGTTTTTGCATCATGTAGGCTACAAACATGCAGTGGCGCAGCTAAATGGGGAGGAGGGGTAATCCCCCCCCCCCCTCACGGCCGGAAAGTCCCAAGAAGTTGGAAAATTTGCACAATATAGAAATTCAGTATGTTGGTTTGCTTTGGTAATCCTGATGAAAGTGATCGGTAGTAGTAAGACCTAAGGACCCAGGGGCGTCCCCCAACGTCATCCACAGGGTACAGAAAAACCCACCCCAGAGGAGGGTTTTCAAGAAACCGTCGAGGAGTGTGGTTTACGGTAATTTTGGAGTGGTTCTGGTCAATCTGTGTGGCTTAGGTCATTGTATAAGTACGCTAGGTTCTCTGTGAGTACTGTGGGTCTATATGTTTTCTATGCCGTAAGTGGTGTCTGTGGAACAACGCACGTAGGGTAGGAATAGACAAACACGACTTGTTAATCTTTTTTTTATATTTTAATTTAAAAAAATAATACATTTACACTACAAAATTACACTACATACCACACCCACAATTTATGGGGTGGGGTTAATACCCCTTTCTAAAAAATAATCTTTTAATAGGTTTTTTAGAGTTTTTATTTCTATCTATCTCCTCAAACATTACAGCGGAAACCCATAGGCTCTGCTAAGAAAATGAAGAAAGAAAAGTAAAACATTCAGCTAGGCGAGTACGATAAATGTCACGAATGATGTATTTCAAATGTTTCAATTAACGTTTGCAATCAAATTCATATTCGAAAACCAGTGATAAGCACAGGACCTATAAACTATGAATGACTCGAAGAAATGAGTGTTTCAGTCAAAATTAAGAAAAATAACAATGTACTCACTTTATAGATTATACATGCTTTCCTCCCATTGCACAACTTTCGCAAATGCATTTTTGCATCCAATTTTTCACGTCACAGCAAACTGAAAATGAAGAAATTATTCTTAATCAACAATTCTAATGTGACGTCATCATTATCAACTCCATAGCACTATCTGAAAGAACGAAACCAACCATAATGATGTACTGCTTACAGGTAGGTACTACTTACACCAGGTATTACACGGTTTCACATAGGCAATAGGTGTTTATCATCAACATGATTATAATTTTACAAGTTTATCAGCTGGGCAGCTTGATTACCATGTAATATGACCGTATTCATTGTGATAATTTTAACCATAAAAAAAAAAAAAACTGATCACATTGCATATGTACATAACATGACTCTTTTTTCTAAATATCATTTAAGAAATAAACTCTTTCTATATGTTTGTATTGTATATTCCTAAAATAACTAAAATCATATCAAAATTGCAGTTTAACCAGACAGATATATTTAGAACACTTACAGAGGGTGAATTAATAGTACAAGAAAAAATTGTTTTACCTTGTTATTTACTCCTTTTTTTCTAACCTTCTTGGCAGCGGTACTTCGTCACTGAAGGAAAAAAAAAAAAAGAAGGAATAATCGTTCCAAATTCAATTGAAATCAGCATGGCTATACAGGGCGATCAATAATTATAGGTGAACATACGTTATCAGGCTTCTGTACATTACCCAAATTTGTTCATGCTGTGTAATCTTTTTTTCTTTCTTTTTCTAAACAATTGTCTATTCATGGGTTGAAAATGGGTCACGGATGTGTCGATTTTAATAACGCACTGTTGTAATTCTTGCTTTCTTGGCACATGTCTGTTCTGCATGCAGTCTCATGAAGACAGGAAGAAATTAAACCAATGTGATTTCTGTTGAAGCATCTTAACCACCATTCATACATGGACACCCTTTAAAAAGGGCTGTCGAGGCATTTATTTGTTTTGTATGGGTAGTAATAAAGACAGCAGTGGCGTGTCTTCAAGGGACGGGGCTTCGCCTCCTAAGAAAATAATAGCCCCTCCTCTCGAAAGAAAACATTCTTCAACTTCTGCGAAATTTTCATGAATTTGAAAGAATCTTCGTCAGTTTTTGAGAAATCTCTTTCATTTTGAAGGAAATTTCCTTCATTTTCGTGAAATCAAAAAGCTTGAAGCTCTTTCTTGAAATTTTCTTCAATTTCGAGGAAAAGTCTTTACTTTCCAGTAAAGCACTGTCAATTCGAGAAATTCTCAAGAAGTGTTGTCAAATCCGAAACAAAATTTCCAACAATTTTATGCATTTTCCTTCAATTTTATGTTAATATTTTCACACTTTCATCAATATAATGCATGCATGCAACCGCATATATTCAAAAGTTACAGATAAACGTCTCTATTATGCAACTGTTGTATATTTATATATATATACATATATATATTTATATATCTATACATATATATATATATATATATATATATATATATATATATATATATATATATATATATATATATATATATATATATATATATATATATATATTTATATATATATATATATACATATATATACATAAATATATATATATATATATATATATATATATATATATATATATATATATATATATATATATATATATATATATATATATATATATATATATATATATATATATATATATATATATATATATATATATATATATATATATATATATATATATATATATATATATATATATATATATATATATATATATATATATATATATATATAATATATATATATATATATATATATATATATATATATATATATATATATATATATATATATATACATATATATATATATATATATATATATATATATATATATATATATATATATATATATATATATATATATATATATATATATATATATATATATATATATATATATATATATATATATATATATATATATATATATATATATATGTGGGTTTTAATTTATTAGAATAATAGAATAGATACAATAAATAAAGACGATCTGCAACTTGATTAATTCTCTTGAAATAAATTCTACCCACGCCGCATCTGACAGGTTACAAGATTACAGTGTGTACGTGATGGACGCTAACCTGATGGACGCTTGGTTTCGTTTCTTAACCTTTTAACTTAACCGGTGTAGTCAAAATTCTGACTGTATAGCCACTATATGGGTGCTATGCAAGTACTACAACTATTGCCTAGCATATAGTGCCTACTGAGTGAGGTGTTTATCTCACTGCATCCGGTGAGACTAGCCTCGTTCATTTCAAATTTCAAATAATATTGTTTTCCTTCACTATCTCTTTGTGACTCTTCAACAAATATTTTGGTGTAATAAATATTTTCTATTATGTTTCTGAAATAGTAAAAAAATCTAAATAATACTAAGCTTCATATCACTTTTTAGACCTGGCTATTAAAATATTAGAATGGCACCGAAGGTTTTCGTCTACATTCCTCATCGTTGCCAATTTACATGATTTTTGCGAATAAAAACAACGTCATAAATTTCTTAATTAGCATTGATGAAATTAATTGTAGCATAGTAACCACTAAAATACAACCTTCAATTAATAGCACTTAATTTGAAGTCCATATTCTCTTCATTTAATAAAATTTAAACTATAGTTCTCAATCAAAAGATGGCGAATTTTGAGCATGGAGTTTACAATACTGTTTATGTCATAGGGGGCTGATTGGACTAAGTGACTGTATACAGAAATATTTCAATTCTTGTCTCAATTTGACATGTAGTTTTGATGAAGCTTCAGTTGATAATTTTGTATTTGTCTGTTCAAAATATACAAGGTTGAAGGCTTTGGACTTAAGACTTTCTGCTTGTAGTTGTATCGTTCAAAAGATTAATGCTAATGTGCAGACTGAGTTTTGTGGCTTAAATGTGGGTAGATGACATGTGATGTAGATAGTTTTTTAAGTGAGGAATTTGATAGGGGTTCTGTTCAGGTAGATAGTCTTGGATCAGATTCTGTTGACAAACCTGATGTTGGGTTGTCTGTAGTTGATGATTGTACAGGTACCATTGGTGGTGAGGTTGTTGATTCATCTGGTACGTTGCATGTGGATTCTGTTAGGGATAATGTGTTGTGGATAGGGGATTCACTTGTTAGATATGTTGACTCAGAGTTTTGTGAAGTAGATCGTAGTAGAAGGATTAGGGTGTATCTTCCAGGGGCTAGGGTTGATGATGATAGTTCTCGTGCTGAGACTTTCTGTCAGTCTGTAAGGGTGAGGATACCGTCGTAGTTTGAATTGGTATAAATGATTTATCAAGGAAAAATGCTGATTCTGTTAGGCGTAGTTTCATGGATTTGTTATTTAAGTTGAAGGACACAGCTTGTAGGGTTCTAGTTGTTGGTCTGTTGCCGCGTAGAGGTAGTTCCTTCATGATAGATAATATGTTGTTGATCAATAGTTCGGTTTTGTAAATTTCTGGCATAAGTTTAAATCTCAGGTTGACTGGTTCATGATAGATGATTTGCATTTTACTGGGAAGAGTGCTTGTCTTCTTGCTAGGGGTGTCAATAAGGAAATTAAAGATCTGAGTCCTTTAAACTAGTCACGAGGGTGAGAGTTTAAACTCACCTGTCAGGCATATTTCTGGGTATAGGGATTGTTCTAGTGGTATAATTAATGTTATGTTTTCAAATGTTCGTAACATTTTTAATAAGCGTGATGAGCTTCTGGCTGAAGTTTCAATTAGTAGACCTGATATAATTGGTATTACTGAGAGTTGGATTTATAGTGTAATTAGTGATTCAGAGATACATATTCCAGCTTACTCAGTTTTCAGGCAAGATAAATTTGATACTCTCAATGGTACAGGAGGTGGTGTTTTATTGTTTGTGAAAGATAGTTTTAATTGTATAGATAGGACTGCTCAGTTTTCTTTTGCTTTTTTGAATTGCCTATTGTGTGATCTTATTGTTAATGGCGATGTTGGTAGTTCAGTGGTAATTAGTGTTATGCATAGATCACCAAATTCTAGTCCTGAGAACAATCAGAAATTGCTTGACTGCTTCAGGAAAGTTGCTTATAGAAGGCTTATTGTTTTGGGGAACTTTAATTTTCCAGACATTAATTGGAATCTTTGTACTAGTAATCCACATGGTAAAGATTTGGAGGAAACTGTATCTGACTGCTTTTTTATCCAGCATGTGTTATTTTGTATAAACTGTGGGGATTTGATTTTCAGTAGTGAAGAAAGTATGGTTAGAAATGTGCTAAGCAGCGGTAAGGTAGGGTGTAGTAATTATGACCTCATTAGTTTTGATCTGTAATGTTTCACAAAGGTTCCTCCAGCTAATAAACTGGTTTTAGATTCTAAGAATGCTGACTTTGCCGCACTTCAAGATGATTTTTCATTCGATTGGACTTCTTTGTTCCGTGAATTAGATCCTTCTAAAGCATGGGATGTTTTCCAAACTATAGTTTTGATGGTGTAAATAAATTTGTTCCATTAGAGAAAGTCTGTAGGCGTAATCGGCCAGTGTGGATGTCCCGGGAGGTTTTGCAGGCTGTTTGGAAAAAGAAGAAGTTGTGGCGTTGTTATAAATGTAGTAGGTGTCCTGCCGGAACTTGTTAGGTATAAGGATCATGAAAATTTACAAAGGGTTTAATAAGAGATACTAAAGTGCTTTTTGAAAAAAGTTTGTCCAAAGAGGTCAAGATTAATAATCCTAAGTCATTTCATTCGAATGTTCGCTCAAAGCAAAAAACCAAGAAGCTTGTTGGTCCCGTTCAGGGTAATGATGGTGTTACTATCAATAGTGGTAAGGAAACGGCTGAGGTTTTTGGATGACTACTTTGTGCCTGTTTTTACTAAGGAGTCCCTCGCTGATGATGTTGTGGATTATCTTAGTATGCACTCTCCAGTATCCATTAAGATTGTTAATTTTTCAGTTGATGTCGTGTATAAGAAGTTGAAGGGTTTGAATTCAAATAAAGCACCTGGTCCAGATGGTATACATCCTGCTGTCTTACGTGAGTGTTCTGGTGTTCTTTCTGTTCCCCTGAGTATTATCTTTTCAAAGTGCTTTGATGTTGGTGTTGTTCCTACTGATTGGAGAATTGCTGATGTCACTCCTACTTTAAAAAAGAGTGACCACAGTTTACCTTGTAACTATAGGCCACTGAGTCTTACTAATGTTGTGTGCAAGGTCATGGAGTCCATTGTTAAGGATGTTGTACTACATCATTACTGGTAAATGATTTGTTGAATTTGTCCCAGCATGGGCTCTTACATAAGAGGTCTTGTGTTTCTAATTTATTGGAATTTCTTGTTGATGTTACTAAACAAGTTTATTTTGGTCATAATGTGATGTTATCTATTTAGATTTTCAAAAAGCATTTGATAAGGTTCCGTTAGGCAGGCTCATGATGAAGGCAAGAGCACTTGGTGTGGAGGGAAAGTGTGCCAGTTTGATATATTCTTGGCTAGTTGACAGGTCACAAAGAGTTGTTGTTAATGGCGGAGTATCTCCATGGAAGAAGGTTACAAGTTGTGTTCATAAGGGTTCTGTATTAAGTCCGCTTCTTTTTTAAATTTTCATTAAAGATATTGATGTTTCCCTTAGCTCCAGGATTTGTAAATTTGCTGAAAACACTAACCTGTACAGGATTGTTGATGATGTTAGGGATTCTTTACTTTTGCAAACTGATCTGGATAAGTTAGTTTCTTTGTCCCAAACATGGCAGATGTTATTCAATCTTGATAAATGCAAAGTTATTTATTTTGGTCATAGCAATTTGGTTTTTGATTACTGCATGAATGGTTTAAATCTTGGTTGTGTTGATCAAGAAAGGGATCTAGGTGTTGTCATTACTAGCAATCTGAAGCCTTCTAAACAGTGTGCTTTAGCAGCTGCAAGGACAAATAGGATATTTGGTTTGATTAGAAGATTTTTTTGTTTTCTTAGTAGAGAGATTGTTCTTAATTTGTATAAGCAGTTAGTCAGTCCTCACCTTGAGTATGCTATTCAGGCTGGGAGTCCCTTTTATGAGAAGGATAAGTTCATTTTGGAGCAGGTTTAGCGAAGAGCCACTAGGCTTATTCCCAAAGAAAGAAATCTCTCTTATAAATCTAGGTTGCGAATTCATAGTTTGACCACGCTTGAGTTGAGAAGAGTACGTGGCGATATGATTCAGGTTTTTAAGTTTCTATCTAGTAGTGATGCTTTGACTTCCTGTTGTGTCTTGCATGTTTCAGCTAATCCTCATGTGACACGTGGTAACAGTTTGAAGTTGACCAAAGAGTTCTCGCGGATAGATATTCGGCGTTTTAGCTTTTCGCAAAGAGTTGTTAATGAGTGAAATGGTTTGCCTGCTTGGGTAGTTAGCTCAATTCTGCTCACAATTTCAAGGTCAACATTGATGAATTCTTCACTAACTCTGGGCGTCTTTGATATTTTTGTGGTGGTGGTGGTGTTAGTTTGGGATTTTTATGAAGTGAGTAACCCTTCTTAACCCGTAATCTTGTTATGTTATATGTTATTTTATGTTGCGTCCTGAGGGCCACGACAGAAAAGTGATGTAGTCGAAAGCCAAGTTTGTATTGCGCGATTCATGCGGAACTTCCCCACAGGCTATGACGAACGAACTTGATGATGTGGATCGACCAAAAGCTTGTATTATTCAACCTGGATCACTTATCATTGGTTTTCTGAGACTCCAAGCTGAACGGACGTCTGCGCCCTCGATCGTAATTGCTATCGTATTTGACCGAATTGGATTGTATGTGTTTACAAACGGATCGGATTATCATTTGAAAACCAAGTTGGACGAATAAGAAAATGTATGGACCCCAATATAATACGATAAGAGCGTAATGTTTTATCTAAATGAATTGAATTTGATCGGATGTCGTACGGTGAAATCGGCGAAGAGTTAGCCATGCGGCTCTTGTATAGCGTCGGCATATGTCGTAGGGTGGAATCGTTGAAAAGGTATCGATGCGGCTCTAATGTAGCGTTGGTGTAGGATTCTTCAACGTATTTTACAGGACATACATTTAAGAATGATCGACAGAAGAAGCATCACACAGATTTTTTGAAGTAGACGTGGTAATGACTCATAATGATTTGACGAATGAACCGTCGAATGCGCCGAACCATTGAATATAGAGTGATGGGGAGCAATAAAGCAATGTCTATGGGAGCAATGGAAGTCCTGTTTGGAGTAATACAAGTCACGTGGGGAGCAATAGAGCAATGTCTAGGGGGCAATGGAAGTACTGTTGGGAGTAACATAAGTCACGTGGGGAGCAATAGATATCATCGATAATCTTGACATTAGCTGTGGCGATATATCGATTTTATTGATACCTATTACAGTTTAATCCTTTTAAGTTTTAACTTTATTGACAAATCTAAACTTCTAATCAACAGATCATCATGTTTTATTTCTGGATGTTCACTGAGGAGATGAAGACGGCCGGATGGAAGATCCAACGGAGCACAGCACACCAATAGCTGTATAATTTTAACCAGATCACAAACGAGTACACCTGCAGCGGTGAACGAGGTTAGGTGACTACTTTATCTTCGCCGGACGCCTACAAATTTTTGAGAGATCTTGCCAACGACGGTTGGGCTCTCGACTGGGACATCACCCACCACCAACCCATTTACCGGTACCATGAACCTACACTAAAGAGGCGTCATACTGACGATGCAGAAGTGATGCTAAAGCGTCGTCGTGTGAATGAACTGCCAACCACCGCGGAGATCTTCAATCCGGTAGACAGCAAAGGGGACAAGTTAATGCATGATGCTATGACTAGGGGTGGACTATCTATGCATCGAGGACTGTTACCATATGACAAAAACTCGTACGCGACAAATCCGGCGTTTCCGATCAGAAGCCATCGAGCTTGTCGTACGGTTCAGCGAAACGTAGATTGCTACCTACATCAATCAACGCGAAGATGTCAACTGGGTGCTGTTCGATGTCTTTCTACATCTCCCGATTCTTTGGTGTCCACCTTGCTCTCGAGTGGATTTCAAACTTCATGTACCAACCTTAGATACACCTATTTAGGTGGCATTGACCCGTCGCGACCAAGTCAACGAGGAATGGATCCTGACGGCGATCTAAAGGGTCATCTAATCCAAAGATCGTTTATGCTCGACGGTGATGTAGACATCCAGGTCATCCCTATTGCCATACCCAATGGACAAGGTCAAACCAACTTAATCCCATGGCTGACAAAGAAACGTTACATCACACAGGTGAAGAACAAAAACGCCCTTTGTCTCGCCCGTTCCCTCGTCACCGCACAAGCCCAAATGCACAAGAACGATGGATGACACTACCATCAACTGACAATATTCGTCAGGGTTATGTGACGAGGAGCAATTGGCCCGAGAGTTACACACGAGCCGGCGTCCCTATGGACCCTGTAAACTGGAAGAAGTCAACCAATTCCAAGCCGTGATGCCCACCTACCAATCGTCATTGTTACCAACAACCTCCACAACCTGTTCCTGACTGAATTAATACAAAAAGCTGTTCATCCTTTACCATCAAAATCACTTTAACGCCATCACATCCATGCCTGCTGTTCTCAACTCTAACTACTTTTGTGGTCGTTGTTAGAAATAGTATGACCATTTCGAGCATCATAACGTTGTAATACCATGTGTGACTGTTGTTTGAATGCCAAAAAATACGCCTGTTTCCTGGACACATGGATTCAGTGCTCTAACTGTGACCGGACCTTTAAAACCAAGATTGCTATCAAAATCACAAGAAGACACGTAAACGCAGCAACGCTACCATAAAAACCAGGACGAAGCACACTACCATCCACAAATCGATCTGTCAACGCATTTGACGGTGCTCATCCTGTGGATTGAATCACAAAGACCGGCACAAGTGTGGCAAGCGGTACGTCGCAACTGTCAGAGTCAACAACCATTCGATCATCTCTGTTACATGCAGGTTATTAAAGAGACAGACGACAAAGAACCCCTCGAGGATACAGAAGGTATAACGAGTGAATACGAACCGGTGCTACGTTACGTGTTCTTTGGTTTTGAGTGCACCCAGGGACGCATGTGCTAGCGGTGGTAATCTTCACGTGTCGTACTGCTGCATTGCTCAACTGCTCAGTATGCAAGAAGTGTATGGATAGCGACGATGTGTCTCAGCCCTGTGAGGTCATCGCGCACAACATGAAAGACTATGTCAGACAGTTCATTCTTGATTTTATGGATCGTCGAGACATATGTCCCAACGTTATTATGAACGGGTCGAAATTGTTTTAATCGAATTGAAACAAAAAGCCACGAAGGGTAGAAAAGTTATGAAGAAACTAAAAATTATCGATTTGTTTAATTTCATTCTTGCTACCGTAGCCGCTTTTACCAAGACCTTTAAATTGTGCGAACTAAGAAGGTTACTTTCCCTACCTCTTTAATACGCGTGACCAACAGACCTACGTTGAACCTTGGCCTTCGGCGAAGCACTACGTATCCGATCAGATGATGAATGACAAACGGGAAGCATATTTTGGATGGTTAAAGTGACTAGAAAAATAAGACGTTTGACATAGCTAAAAAGATGAAAGGTGTACTGTCGCAGCAAAGTTTAGCTTCTCCGACAAGGTTGTTTGAAAATTCCGTAAATTGTTATGGAAATAACAATCGAAGATCCATTCTGATACTGTTTGACCATTGCATCTGCATGCATGCGTGTCTTCCGAAAAACCTTTATGAAGCCAAACACCATTGCCATTGTACCGCACAATGGTTACGACAACGACAAACAGTCTGTCAAAGGCACTGAAATGGTTGGCCTGGGTTGCGCATCGCATAAGGAATCGAATCGACCACGCACGGAACAGCGGTAAAAAGCCCATCGGCAAATACAAAGTCAACGGATGGAATAAGGTATCGAAGACCGTCTACGAGTTCTATGATTGCATCTGGCACAGTTGTCCGATCTGTTACCCGCAAAGAGATCAAAAACTTCCACATAGTGAACAAACGATGGATGATGCCTACACGGCACCGACCAGACGTCGAACCTATTTGGAACAAGAGGGTTATACCGTCGTGGAGATCTAAGACTGTGTTTCAGTAAAGCCCTGGATGACAAACCTGACATGTAAACCTTTATCGACACCCTCAATATTCCACAACCCTTCAATCGTCGGGACGCTTTCTTCGGCGGACGGACCAATACCGGGAAGCCCATTATGTTATCGGAGAAGATAAACAAATTCGGTACATTGACGTGTGTTTGATTTACCCTTGGGTCAACATGTATGGCACATACCCTATCGGACATCCTACTATCATCAAAACCTCGAACACGATCGGCGTGGATAAATACGAATGACTCATCAAATGCACCGTTCTACTTCGACGATGGCTGTACCGCTGTGCTCCCGTATCGATGTCGTGAAAAACAATTGTTTCCGCTGTGTGTCACTTGTGCTCAAGATCGTAACAGTATCCCTGTGACCACACTGACGACTCAGTGGTACTTGGCTGAGTTGTGAACTACAAAATGGCCGTAAAATGGGGTGCAAGGTGCTGCATATCGAGGAAAAGTGGCATTTTTACAAAACGGTACAATACCACCCACAAACAGGAGAAACCGGTCTATTCACGGCTTGAATCGATACCTTTTTGCGCCTCAAACAGGAAGGCGAGTGAGTTGCCAGGCGACTGCACAACAAAGAAGAGCAACAACGCTACGAGGAGGAATTGCGATGCTCGTGAAGGAATACAACTGGACCCTTCAAACATTATAAAAACGAAGGAAAACGCGTTAGCGAAACTGATGCTTAATTCCTGCTGGGGAAAATTTGGTCAGCGGAGTACATTGTCCAAAACCTCCTTCGTCAACTCGCTCGAGACATTCTACAAGCTGCTGTTGGACAAAACCAAAACTATAAAGTACGTACACTTCATCAACGATGCACGGCCTAGATCCAATGGGAAGAGATTGAGGACTATATTGAGGTGTCGCCTATCACCAATGTGTCCATCGCCGCTTACACCACGGCTAGGCCAAGCTCAAGCTCTACCCTACCTAGAGAACTGGATGAGCGCGTGCTCTACTTCGACACCGACTTCATCATCTACGTTCATCGACACGGCACCTACGACCCACGCCTCGGGAACTTTTCGGCAACATGACTGGGGAGCTCGAAACATCGTACGGAAGGTGGTCGTACATCACCGAAATCGTATCAGGAGGTCCAAAGAACTACGGGTTTCAGGTGATGTCGACAAAGAAAGGGAAAACACCACCTGTAAAGTGCGGGGCATTAGCCTCAAATACGATACCAGCCATATTGTCATCTTTGATGCCATCCAAAACATGGTAAACCACATCAATTATACGACAGGATGTGCGCTCGCCGAAAACAAACCAGAAGTGACCATTCCCGTCCACTATACTTACCGCATCCAGACAGTCGGCCCTGGCACAATGATCACAAACCGTACACCAAAAACTTCAGGCTAGTCAACAACAAACGGGTCATCCAACCTGACAACGCTACCCTATGGGTTTTAAATTCATCACCTTCTCATTTTCAGTAGTCCCCTTACAAGGGCGGAAGGAAGATCATACCACTACCATGGTTGCCTCCTACGGTACATTGCGTTGGTTGGTGGAGGTACGACTACCCCTCAAAAAGGTTAATAATCATAACTATAATAAAGACATCAAAAATAATGACATAATCTTAAGATAATGGATCTATTAATAATAATAAAATATGTAAATACAACAAAATTAGGTTATAATTTAAAATATATCAAAGGATAGGGTGCTCCAACCAAACCTGACGTCCTTGCCCTACGGGCTAACGGGAATTAAACTCAGTCCCCGTTTGTATTAGTACTTCTTGTTTGTATTTGGGCAACAATGAGTGGTGTTCTAAAATGATAACCGGGCCGCCTTTGAGTGGATAATACCAGGGTAAAACACCCTGAAGGGACCCATAACCAAAACATTTTCAATTTTTACCTTTGTTATTTCTTCTTGTTTTACACCGAAATGGCAAGGTACCCTTGGGACAGACGCGTCACTCCTCGGACACCACTTACGGCATAGAAAACATATAGATCCACAGTACTCCAGAGAACCTAGCGTACTTATACAATGACCTAAACCACACAAATTGATCAGAACCACTCCAAAATCACCGCCAACAACACTCCTCAGACGGTTTCCTCAAAACTCTCCCCCTGGGGTGGGGGTTCTCTGTGCCCTCTTCAAAATGACTACAAACAACACACCTTAGACGGTTTCCTGAAAACCGTCTGCGCCCATCACTACTATCGGTTTAGTTGTTTACCAGCCATCTTGGGAAAAAGATCACAAATTCCGAAAACCGAAGGTGTTTTTTTCTTCAAAAAAACCTTTAACATTTTTGTATTTAGGCCTAATAATCCTGATGAAAGCGATCGGTCTTAAAAGTTCAGTTGTATACCAGCCATCTTGGGAAAAAGAAATACACACTTTCCGAAAACCAAATTTAAGCCTAATTTAGCTGTTTGGAGTTACCTGGTTAACAAATTTCCGTAAAACATCTGGCTTTTTCCTCCAAATTTCTCTCAAAATATGCGATAGATTTCTTCAATCTTTCCCAAAGTTTCCCTCAAATATCCGAAATTTTCCTTTAAATTTCTGAAGTTTGTCCTCAAAATATCCGAATTTTTCTTCAAAATTTCCAAAGGTTTTCTTCAAAACTTTAAAAGTACTCACCTCCCCCTCCCCGCCCCGCCCCCTTTTTTCTTATTGAAAACATTTCCCGTAAGCCTATGTAAAGTGGTCAACCTTCCCGGTCAGTTCTATCAATGTAAATAAAGTGATCACCCAAGTCTTTGAAAATAACATCGCTATTATATTTATGGGCACACATACTTCTGTACTTATATTAATAAGAAGAGGAACAAGAATTACTCAGCAGTGACGTAAGAACCGGGCCCCTAATAATTTCATTGCAAAGCCATGTACCATTTTGGCCCCCCCAATAATGAAGGTCTAACAAATTGATTTTGAAGAGTAAAATTCTATCATGGCATCTTTTTGCAAAAATCTTCAATTTTCAAGAAATCTTCTTCAATTTCGGTAAAATTTGCTTCAATTTTTAAAAGTTTTCTTCCTTTTCGGGAATTTATTTTGAGTTTTTACGAAATTTAATTAATTTTCGGGAAATTTCCTCAATTTGGAATATCTTCTTCTTTTCGGGAAATTTGCATCAATTCTCGGCAAATTTCCTTCAATTTTCGTAAAATTGTCTTCATTTTCGAGAAATTTCTATCAATTGTTAAGAAATTTTCTCATTTTCAGGAAATATCTTTCTTTTGGGGAAAATTTGCATCAATGTTTTAAAATGTTTTTCATTTTTTTGGAATTTTTTTTCTAATTTCGAAAAAATTGCATTAATTTTTGTAAAATGTCCTTCTTCATTTTTGCGAAATTTCTATCAATTTTGGAAAATGTTCTCATTTTCGGGAGTTTTCTTCCTTTTTTTGAAAATTGCTTCAATTTGCATTAAATTTGCTGAAATGTTTTTTATTTTCAGGATTTTGGCTTAATTTTTGGAAAATGTTTATCAACTTTTCGTTAAATTTCCTTCATTTCGTAATTTTTTATTCATTTTCGGGAAATTTCCATCAATTCGCGTGAAATTTGCTTCAATTTTCGAGAAATTTCCCTAAAATTTTGTGAAATTGCCTTCATTTTCAAAAATTGTCCTCATTATTGGAAAATTTTCATCAATTTTCGTGAAATTTCAGGAAGTTTTCTTTATTTTCGTAAATTTGCTTCAATTTTCGTGAAATGACTTTAAACTATTTTTGGGAAATTTTACCCAAATTTCCAATAATTTTACAATCCCTCCCACTCCCCACACTTTTACAAATAGTTTTACTGTGATCAGAAACTCATACAATTTGTGTAGATTTTTGGGACAAAAATCAAATCTGACAAGAATGTCAAAAATCTACCTACGCCGCTGCTAAGGGTACAAAACAATCATGGATATAGAACATCTGAAGAAATTTGAAACATTTAGAACAAATTGAAAGATGATACAGATGAAAAATTGTTGTGTATTTGTGTTACTGTAACTTGAGCTTAGTGGTCGAGTATGTCGCTCCGCTTATCTAAATCGATAAAAGAGGACTATAAAGGGATAAAATGGTAAATAAACGCATATTCTGTCCTAAGTTTCTTGATTTCGGTTTGGTGATCAAGAAAGTTATCTTATATGAAAGAGGGCCAAAAAGGTACAAAATGGGGAACAAATTATTCTAAAATTGTATTACGTGAAGGAGATACTCAAATATAAAGTTCTGTCAGATGTAAGTATCAACAAATTACGAAGTGGTGTCAGAGTCTCACATTCTTTAAAGTCTCTGACAAACCTTTTTCTGGTTTTTATCCAATATTTTGCGATGGTAATAGATTAAGCCAATAGGCGTATACTGTAGGATCGTTAAACCTTTTCATTGATTTTCATCATTTTTCCAACTTGACGTGGCTATGAGGAAAACATACAAAAGGGCGGATTGGAGGAGTCGTCGTTAGAACAATGCAGGTTATCAATGGGGTTTTTAATACGCATTTAAAAGATCTACACGTGTTTCTAATTTGAAATGCGTAAGATCTTAAGACTTAAACATGTTAAAGAAAAAATTTGTTATGTGAGGAAACTTTCATTATCCTAAACGTGATTTGTCTCCAAATAGGTCACCTGAGTGGACCATGGATAATGTTTTAGGTATTAATTGCAGATTAAACATATAATACGAGTAGATGTCTGCATTACGGGA
>JAIGNY010001753.1:945000-1145000 GCA_020152595.1 Chiridota heheva | reverse complement strand
GGTTTTTGGATGCACCGATTTCAGAAAAGTCCAAAATCCAAAATGCCCGACTTCGAGATAAAATTTCAAAATGGCCGCCATGTGGCCTCCTATTTGTCCAAATTTACTGTATGGCTAAACATCGCCGTAATTATGATGTCTACTTGTAGGTTTTGGATGCACCAATTTTAGAAGTGTCATTTTCTAAATCCAAAAGAACCGACTTTTATGGCAAATTTCAAAATGGCCGCTAAGTGACCTTCATTTGTCATAATTTACTCAACATTGACCGATTAAAGTAATCATCTTGTTTAGTTCTACGTTTGTGGATGCACCGATTTCACATCGAACGATGATGATGATGATAACGATGACGATATAGATGACGACGAAAATGACGACGACGACGATGACGATGACGATAACCGAAACGATTAACGATAATAATAATAATAATGATAATAATAATAATGATAATAATAAGAAGAAGGAAAAAGAAGAAGAAGAAGAAGAAGAAGAAGAAGAAGAAGAAGAAGAAGAAGAAGAAGAAGAAGAAGAAGAAGAAGAAGAAGAAGAAGAAGAAGAAGAAGAAGAAGAAGAAGAAGAAGAAGAAGAAGAAGAAGAAGAAGAAGAAGAAGAAGAAGAAGAAGAAGAAGAAGAAGAAGAAGAAGAAGAAGAAGAAGAAGAAAGAAGAAGAAGAAGAAGAAGAAGAAGAAGAAGAAGAAGAAGAAGAAGAAGAAGAAGAAGAAGAAGAAGAAGAAGAAGAAGAAGAAGAAGAAGAAGAAGAAGAAGAAGAAGAAGAAGAAGAAGAAGAAGAAGAAGAAGAAGAAGAAGAAGAAGAAGAAGAAGAAGAAGAAGAAGAAGAAGAAAGAAGAAGAAGAAGAAGAAGAAGAAGAAGAAGAAGAAGAAGAAGAAGAAGAAGAAGAAGAAGAAGAAGAAGGAGAAGAAGAAGAACAAGAAGAAGAACAAGAAGAAGAAGAAGGAGAAGAAGAAGAAGAAGAAGAAGAAAAGAGGAAGAAAAAGAAGAAGAAGAAGAAGAAGAAGAAGATGACATAAAAGAAGAAGAAGAAGAAAAAACTTAGAATACTTAGAAGACTTAGAAGAAGACTTAGAAGAAGAAGAAGAAGAAGAAGAAGAAGAAGAAGAAGAAGACTTAGAAGACTTAGAAGAAGAAGAAGAAGAAAGAAGAAAGAAGAAGAAAAAAGAAGACTTAGAAGAAGAAGAAGAAGAACAAGAAGAAGAAGAAGAAGAAGAAAAAGAAGAAGACTTAGAAGAAGACTTAGAAGAAGAAGAAGAAGAAGAAGAAGAAGAAAAAGAAGACTTAGAAGAAGACCTAGAAGAAGACTTAGAAGAAGACTTAGAAGAAGAAGAATAAGAAGAAGACTTAGAAGAAGAAGAAGACCTAGAAGAAGAAGAAGAAGAAAAAGAAGAAGAAGAAGACTTAGAAGACTTAGAAGAAGAAGAAGAAGACTTAGAAGAAGAAGAAGAAGAAGAAGAAGAAGAAGAAGAAGAAGAAGAAGAAGAAGAAGAAGAAGAAGACTTAGAAGAAGAAGAAGAAGAAGAAGACTTAGAAGAAGAAGAAGAAGAAGAAGAAGACTTAGAAGAAGAAGAAGAAGAAGAAGAAGAAGAAGAAGAAGAAGAAGAAGAAGAAGAAGAAGAAGAAGAAGAAGAAGAAGAAGACTTAAGAAGAAGAAGAAGAAGAAGAAGAAAAGATAGAAGAAGAAGAAGACTTAGAAGAAGAAGAAGAAGAAGAAGAAGAAGAAGAAGAAGAAGAAGAAGAAGAAAGAAGAAGAAGAAGAAGAAGAAGAAGAAAGAGAAAAAGAAGAAGAAGAAGAAAAAAAACAAGAAGAAGAAGAAGAAGACTTAGAAGAAGACTTAGAAGAAGAAGAAAGAAGAAGAAGAAGACTTAGAAGAAGAAGAAGAAGAAGAAGAAGAAGAAGAAGAAGAAGAAGAAGAAAGAAGAAGAAGAAGAAGAAGAAGAAGAAGAAGAAGAAGAAGAAGAAGAAGAAGAAGAAGAAGAAGAAGAAGAAGAAGAAGAAGAAAAGAAACAAGAAGAAGAAGAAGAAGAAGAAGAAGAAGAAGAAGAAGAAGAAGAAGAAAAAGAAGAAGAAAAAAGAAGAAGAAGAAGAAGAAGAAGAAGAAGAAGAAGAAGAAGAAGAAGAAGAAGAAGAAGAAGAAGAAGAAGAAGAAGAAGAAGAAGAAGAAGAAGAAGAAGAAGAAGAAGAAGAAGAAGAAGAAAAAAGAAAAAAAAAAAAAAAAGAAAAAGAAGAAGAAGAAGAAGAAGAAGAATTAGAAGATTTATCGATTTTTTTTCTTTATTGTATTCTTATATAAAGTACAAAAAAACATAATTTTAAAGTATAGTTTTTTAATGCGATTATCACAAAAACATCAAGTACATCAAATGCACATCAACATTTGAACAATAAATGTATAAATACAACAAAAATGTGGATAAAAAACCTACAGCAATTTCTCAAAACTCATGATACGATATACCAATATTTTGTAAAACACACTTAAAAAGATAAAAGTGTTTGTCACACATACCAATATAAATATAGGAATTACATATAAAGTTTAAAGCGAGAAACTATTGATTCGTGCATAAACATATAGATCTTTAACCTAACTAGTCATATTAGGGTTACCATACGGTGCCGATACTTTTTCAGAGTTCCACCAATTAATTTCGGAATTTTAGCTAAAACTCTCTTATTTCTCTTTTACCCACTGGAATTTGAAGTGAGGTCTTCTTCTTTTGCGTAATTGTTTTCCTCCCACTAATTCCCCCTAACCCTGGTCAATATAATCTTTACAAGAAATTCATATCTATTCAAATTTTCTTCCTCAATAGCTTAAAAGTCTTTTTCAATCTCTGTCTCGAATTTTATGTTTTTCCTCCGAACCTAATACGAGCTCATTAATACGATCCGGTGGTGGAAAATTGTTAAACCACATAAGATCTATTACAACTCGATAGTCGTTTGCCTTAAGAAATTGTTGAATTCTTCGATCGAAAGATTCCCATGTGTTTCACGCGTATAGCACACTGAATGTTTGATATTCTCCTTGCAATTTCAACTTGTTTATTTGTGTGTTTCTAACTTGCACTATTCCTCAAGAAAAATCTTGTTTGCAAGCTGATTCATTGCTAAGTACTGTTTTGCAAAGAAACCTCTAATTTCCAGTTAATTGCTTAAAAGATTCAAGAAGAAAACAAATCTGTTCTTGCTCGATAGAGTTATTGTTAAAATTAATTGACACATTGTCATTAATATGTTTTGTAATGTTACGTACCATAAGATCTTTGCGTGCTTCTTTAGCTTTAGCTTCTTCTTGTAGACGTTTTGACCAAGGACCAAGACCACACAATATTAAAAGCAAGATCTTTCCGAGGTTATGCAATATCTCTCAATACCGTTGTACAACTTGAATCAAGAATAAAAGTATAGCGAAATAAAAGGGGAAAAAGCTTTATATGCTCTGAAGCATTCCTTTTAAATAATAAAAGCCATACAATTTATTTTGTAAAAATGTATTAGACCTCACTATTTTTTGACAACGTGATTGAATAGTGTTTTGTGAAAGCTTAAAGATCAATTCTCAGGATTTTCTGTCAAAGTTCCTCTGTAAATTTGAAAGGCATTTAAGAAATGTTTCATGTGTAAAACAAAACAGTTTTAAACTCCAGTTCAAATTCAACTACTAAATGTATACAAAAAATAATAAACGAGTGAAATATACTGGACATTCAAAACTCCCAACAGATAAAGTAGTAAATATTTCAGAAAGTTTGTGTTCTGTGTCTCCAATTTCAAATATAAACGGATACTCAACCTCTATGTGTTTATCTCCAAACACTGAATAAAATACAGACTTAAAAGAAAGAATAGTTTCTGAATGAATATTTACCCATTCGGAAGGGATGTTCAGATAGTTAAACAATGTCCCACTGAGCTCCTTTACTGTTTGTGCGCATTTAATTGGATCAGGACGATTACTTTCCAAGTTAAAAAAGTCACTATGTTCTCTCAAAATATCAACACAAACTTAAGGTTCCAATAATCTCTTGATATTTTTAACCAAGTCTTCAATACCTAGTTTTTAAAAATCAATATGTGTAAATTTTAAACTTCTTTTTTCTCCCATGCTAAAAATTGTTGTAATAAGTCTGTATGATCTTCTTCAATTTATATCAGGCTATAGTACCAAATTGGAGCCAAATTTTGGCGGGAGTTTGGTAACTAATAGAAACGTCAAAAAGTTATTGTCACCTCGCATATGATTACAAGCACGGCGGTAAGTTCCAACGCTGAATTTGGCAGGACTTTAGTAAACTTTTGAAATCAAAATATTATTGTCACTTTACATATAATTATAAACAAAGCGGTTCGTTTTCGTAAAGGACGACGTTTCCACGAAACCAGGTTTTTTTTTTATCTTAAAGGGATATTCAACTTCAAATGTTTTTTCTACTCTTTCTTCATTTTTGTCAAATTGCCAAGATTTAGCACTTGCAGGTTCTACATGTTTGATGACTTGTCTGATACTGTCAAAATTTATTTTGTTTGAAGTTTCCACAATCAGTGTTGCGCCCTTAACTCTGCACTCAGTAAAAACTTTACCTTCTGCATTCACACCTCTATAACCATAATTTTTCGGACCCCCAGATACAAATTCAGTTATAAAAGATCCCAATCCATAAGGTTTTTTTAACTCATCAGTCATATCTCCAAGAAAAGTCCCCAGTAAAGGAAGGGAGGGTGGGGCGGGGAGGGGAGGGGGGAGGGGTAATTGTTACCACACTTATGTGTACCACAGAATCGGTATCACAATAGAGCACATTCTGTCCAAGCTTATCCAGCTATTCATAAAGTTTTAACCGAGCCTGTGCCGTTGTGAATGCGGCAATGAAAATATTTGTATTTTTGATCTTTTGTATAAAATCTTCTGTTAACTCAAATTGCACCATTGCTCTATACTTCGAAGGAAAATTAATGTATATTATACTCTTAGATTTATCTGAAAGAAGCTGAACATTTTTCCAGCATCATTTAGGTATTCAGTTTTTGGGCCGGTCAATCTTTGTCCAAATTTTCCCCAAAATGAATTAAGCATAAGTTTTGCAAGGGATCTTTTACCTTCATTTCTCTCTATAGACATAATGTCAAGAGAAATATTTTCCTTTTCTTTGTATGCCTGTACATATTTATCTTTACTGTCATCATTGTCACAACCTTTGGGCCATCCATCAGATTCCTGCTTTTCCTTGAGAAATGTGTTAATGTATTCAGAACAATATTTGTTTCACTGTTTATTTAATATTTCAGAATTTAGTCTCATCTGTCTTGATCATATTATTTTAAGTAGATCTAGATTATATTTAAGCTATCGAATATTTGTGAAATGGGGATATGCAAAGGAACTTTTGACTCTTGGAGATACTTTGTAAAGCACATTTCATAAACAAAGCATTTCATTCTGATTGGTAAATTTATCGATGACGTCGATGCGTGCTGAAGGTTTTCTTGTTTTTGATTGGCTAGCCATATGCTATTTAACGGCAAAAATTGGGCGGGGCTTACAAGAAAAAATCACTTTTTGATCAAAAAATGTCTTATTTTCATAGATTTGAAAAAGTGCCTGAGAATCATCGAAAATGAAAATGTCATTTTGAGAAGGGGAAAGTCTCTTTAAATTTAAAAGAATATTTTTTTTCGATTTTCTACCAATCCAAATTTAGATCCTTACTGACGTCACTTCATCTACATCAAAAGATAAATCATATCCTAGAAAGTATCATTTTAAATTTTATCATTCTTATATGAAATTTAAATACAATATAAAGAAATTTACCACAAAGCCGTCTAAAACTGAATTAGAATGGCAAATATGGAAAATGTCCTATGTGTATTATTTTTTCCTAAGCATCTCCTAAGTCAAATTTTCCTAAATATCTCCTACTTACTACTAACGCTAATCGGTCCTAGACCTCCCAAAGCAAGGTTTCAAATTTTGCCGACTTGTGGGAGAATGTTTGGAAAAGTAATTAAAAAAAGATTGCTTTGTTGAAATTTAACGGCACTGCGACAGTCAGAGTCAAATGTGCCAAGAGGGTGTTGATAGATAATGGTGTAAGAGTAAGGCTAGTGAGAAGATGGAAGGTTTGTAATGGATATAAAAGGGGAAAATTGAATGTGGGAAAAAGTTGGGTGAAAATAAAGGGGTGTGTAAAGTTAGGTATAGAAGGGTAGGAGGGGAGGAGGTTATATGTGGTGGAAGAGCTTGTTGTTGCGGAGGAAGTTGATGATGTTTGAGGAAGAATTGTTTTCGAATAGGTCCGAGAATGAGGAGAGTGAAGAGAGAAGAGATCTAGAGTTCTGGTATAGGGGACAGATCAAGAAAATATGCTTGATGGAGAGATCGATGCTGCAAGTGGGGCAGAGAGGGGCAGGGAAGCCGGATAAGAGATGGGAGTGAGTAAGAGAGGAGTGGCCGAGGAGAATGCGGATGACAACGATGTCTTCCTTCCCTGCGGTTGCGATTATACAGAGGAGTGTTGGTCCCGACTTTGGGTTTGATGGTGTGACGTTTATTACTGGTTTCGTAATTCCAGGAGTTTTGCCAGGCTTTGTTGATGTAGTTGGAGATGGAGAGACGGAGGTCTGAGTGTGGAATAGGAAAAGGAGAGATGTTATTTGACAGAGATTTGATAGCGCCTCGGTCGGCTCTCTCGTTGCCAGGGATGCCGACGTGGTTGAGAATCCAGACAAAGATAATTTTCTTTCGTAGGGAGGAAAGAATGTAGAGTTTGTTGAAGATATGAAGAATGATAGGGTTGGGCTAGAGCATGTTGAGGATGCCAGTGAGGACGGATTTAGAGTCAGAGAAGATGACGAAACGGGGGCGGAAAGAGAGTTCTAATTAGTCTAAAGCTAGGAGGATGGCCTTCGCCTCGGCAGAGTAGATAGAGGTGCCGTCGGGTAACCTTGAGCAGAGGGTGAGGCGAGGACAGGCAGCGGCGGCTGCAGAGGAGCCTTCCCGTGTGAAGCCGTCGGTGAAGAGGAAGGAGTAGTCATGGAAATGTCTACTGAGTTGACAGTATTTGGAGTGGAAGAAGGCTGGGTTGTGGAGAGCTTTTGCGAAGGGGAAGAACAGGGGAGAGGGGGAATAGTCCAAGTGGGTGTAGGTGGAATTAAAAAAGACGCTTATAGAAAAAAATTGTGCAAATTTCCTGACATTCTAAGGGAGCGCGCAGGGATCTGCCCTAATTCTCTAATATTTTCAAGTAATGGAGCCATTGTTGCACAAGTTCCTGCATCACAATCAGTAATCCATGGGTATTTTTCATTATTTTCAAAAGGAAAATTTCCAAAAGAGGCACGTTTCAAAATTGTCACTTTTACTTGCAAAAGGGGCACTTTTTACTTGCAAAAAAGGCACTTTTGCCGTTTTTTGGAAAAGTGGGGCAACGTTCCCCCAGTGCCCCTTGGTTTTTACCCCTCTAAATTGTTTTATACCATTTTCCTCCTCCCTTCCCCATGTGGATACTTCCAACTTTTTTGCTTCCAGCCATAGTTGGGATGAAGAGGGGCATTCTCCCCACTTTCTTCCAAATTCAATCTTTTGCATATTGATTTTGTGTCTTAGTGTGAATTATAATTTTTACCCCTCCCCACTTTCGATAGGCATATTTCATTTGCGACTTCTTCCACCACACTTTAAGTGGGTAAATCCCGCCCGTGCTTCCTTCAACAATGATGATGAACGTTATCTGTTGCAGTTCTCAAATTAATTTGATTATTTGAAAATCACAATCATGCACACAAATTCATTCTGTACTAGGCTTCAGCACAATCTCATGAACATAAAACAATGGCATTTCTAATACAATCTCAGCAACGCAAACAATATTATGGCACAGTATTGTCATTTTTCTCAGCAATAAATACTTTCCCTTGGATTTTTAGTCTCTGTAATAACTGGATAACGATCTTTGGAAAGAAAATATTCCTCGCCGTCACGAAATCAAAACAGTGAGTGAAATATCGGGCGAGGATGAGAATAAAACCTCCTTTATGACTGCATCAAAAGGTACTGCGGGGCAAATCTATGTAGGAAGGTGATTCGTCATCTACTTTTATTGATACCGATATTTCATATTCTGGTGATAAGCTCCATCTCAAAGTGGTTATGTCTAAATAGCATCACATCTACTGCTCCGTCAAATTACAAGGCTTTGTGAAAAGTTTGAAGCCTCGGGGTGAGAAGACAAATATAGAAACATTATGATGCTCGATTGAGTATAATTTTGTGGAAATTGACAGCATTCACTTTGTTTGAAAGCCAGAAAATGATATCTTTATGATTTCATACTGACAAACCGGAAGATCCGGCAAAAATTCTCAAACAGTCGAAAGTTGTAGTGGGACTTGTAGGAGGGGGCTTAAATCACAGTTCCTTTAAATTACAAGCTTGATGACAAGTCTGACAGTCTGAAGCTTTGGGGTAATGAGACAAGTATAGAAACATTATTATGCTTTATTGATGTATTTTTGTGTAAAACGACAGCATTCACTTAGCTTGAAAGCCAGAAAATAATATTTCGTATAGCTGCTAAAAGTGCCATCTCCATCAAAAATTCTCGACAGCAGGGGCTTTAATCCTTATACAGTGCCTTTTACTGATAATGTAGGTCTTTCAACCCAGTCTAAGTACCATCTAACAACAAAACTATACAACGGAATTTTAATTAAGAGGAGCTCAGACTTTTAATTACCCATTCAATATTCCTTTTAGCATGACACAATATCCAAAACCTTTTGTTACAAGTGTTTAAAGTATCCATTTGCTCCCCTTGGCAAGAAAATATTTTATAATTGCAACCATTTAGCCTTAAGTGTTGCTACCTGGAGTTATGTATTCGGCAAATAATCAAGAGCTGATAAGTTAATTAAGTGACAGTAACATACATTTTGCAAAATACAATTTTTAGATTTTTCAACAAGGTGACCTACTTATTTCTCGAGGATATTTAAGCTAGTCTTAATCATCATTGGAGTAATATTGAAACAATCAATTTTGTCCCAAATCTTCTCCATAACAGAATGATGCAACTAATAACGAGTCTGCGGAAAATTAAATTACTTTCTAGATAACAGTGATGGTAAGTACAATGTGTAAAGTGTGGGAGCTTATTAAATATGATACATTAGAGGTGAGGTAGAACTGAAAGTTGTGAAACCTTAGCCAGGGTCATAGGTCCTCTCACACAAAATCATAATTTGGGTGTGATATTTTCTTGAAATGACAAAATCGATTTAGGAATCAAAAATTTCCAAACTAAAGCAAAATACTGCTAGATTATCTATAGCTAGAATAATTGACACTTTGTATCTGTAGAGTGCTAAGTGTGAAATTTTAGTTATGGTGTCACCACATGTGCAAAAAAAAAAGTGTAAGGGGGGGGGGGGGGCATTGACTTAAACATATTAAAGTAATAATAAAAAAGGTAATATTTTATTTTAAAAGTATATATCATGTATTTACTCTCATTTAAGTGACAAAATACATCAAGGGAATCAGTAAGAGAAAATGTTTTAATCAAATACAAAAATAGATGATTTGATAGCATACATTCTTTGAAAACAAGTTATATTATTTACTGCCAAGGGTAAAAACACTTATAACAGGTATATCACTTTTGCATAGTCACCTAAAATCGGAGGATATCACACTTTTAACATGTGTAAAAGAGTTTCCACTTACTCACATTTTCATACATGAAATATATCGAATCGAACATTATATTTTCCATATGAGATCATATACTTTTTTCACCTTAGGGTACAAATCAGGGCCTTTTTAAAGAAATTCTTAGTTGGGGGGGCAATGCACAAAAGGGACCTTTCTGGTAAATTTTTGATTTTCTTCGACTCCTTAATTTCTCGATTTTCAGAACATTTTCTTTCAATTTTTTACAAATTTTCTTTCATTTTTAGAAACTTTTTTTCAATTTCCAGGATAATTTTCTTTAATTATAGGAAATTTTTGGGAATTTTGCTCACTTTCTGGAAAATCTTTTAAATTTCGAACAATTTTCTTCGATTATAGGAAAATCATCGTCAATTTTTGGCAAATTTCTTTCCTTTAAAAAAAAAATGCAATTAAATTTGTTTGGTTTGATATATTAGGACCAAACTGGGGGAGGGGCGAAAGTGCTCAATTGGGAGGGAGGGAGGGGGAGGGGAGGGGACTTTGCTGAGTGAGGAGCCCTGGCCCCAATTAGTGTGTTAAAAAAGGCCGTAGTACAAATTCAAGTATTCAAATATCATTAGAAAAACCATACCCTTCTACATCATAATTTCACCTAAAAAAACATCGAAATTCAAAACTATAAATATTCCTCAACAGGTATACAATTTCTTTTCAAATCAAATGTTTCATGGCAGTTGGGAGTCTCTTATTAAATGCTATGTATAAAGAAATACAAGTTCTAATACAAAATAATTAATTAGTTCCATCAACTACTGATACCTGAGCCAATTGAATCCACTAGTGGTTTTCATTAATATTACTTCTATTTCCCACCGAAACCAATCATTAATTTTTGCATTACTCGAAATCTTTCACTCCTTTTAATATTTTTAAACAGTTAAAATGCATTTGAAAACGCTACTAGCAATTTGCTTGCTGCCCATCGTAAAGTTGAAATAAGTTCACCAAAATATTTTTGAGATTGACATATTGAGTGCCGCTTAATGTCAATTGAGGGCCCCCATTTACATTAGGGTACATTTTACTGGAAATAAAAATAATTTAAAAAAACAGAAGAAAAAATGGGTAAAGCTTTTTTTCTTTTAAATATTTTCTGAAAACGGATGGACATATCCACCACTGCTGAATGTGGTTTGCCCTCTGCAAACAAATTTCTCATGCCCCCTTCCACTAGCCGACATTCCATCAGCAAAACAAAATTTAACATCCTTTTCTACGAACCTACATTCTTTATTTTCAACACAGCAAACATTGAGAACTTAACAGGCAATATATCTTTGGCAAGTGTAAAATTGCGCATCACGAGGGAGACACAGTAAATCAAAAATACAATCAGTAAGCTGTCTCATCAATAATTATACGCACCAAAGTGACTAAGATTACAATTTTCTGTCATATTCAGATGAAAGAATGATAACAATAAATATTAAGTTTATTACTATGCACTAATAATTATGTGACTATTCTTCAGGTCTACATATAGTTTAATACTAATATCTCTTAATGGGTTTGCAGTAATACCAATCAATTTTCATGACAATAGTCAAGTTACAATATCATGAAAATGTGTTTCTCAGATTAAGATGATATAAATTGGAGATTTGGTACACATAATGCAAAATATGTGTAGCAAGAGTTAGCTAGGTATCCTAAGATAATTTCTTGTTCTTAAATTCAAACTCACTATATCTACATTTCATAGTAACCTATGCACAGATTAGGGTAACTTTGCTTTATTGCCTAGAAATGTATCAAAACCATCCATGAAATAAGGAAAAAAACATTTCCTCATAAGTAGCTAAAACTGACCATGCAGGACATTCATGAAATGTTGGATGTTAATATGTAAACTTATACAAATTTGATGCACAAATATGGGTTGACCTGTTATTACATAACACCAGTTTTTTTTTACTACAATATGTTCTAGGAGAGAAGCTGAATTTGATTGTATTATAAACATACATAGCCACACCATTAATGATCAAATATAAATACATTTGCAAAGCTTTGTGACTGACTGAAACTATATAAAGAAAATATTTCAAGAAGTACATAAAGATTTGGGTTCTCTTCCATTTCATACCCTAAAATTTTCAGAAATATGAAATATTTCAATATTGAACCATAGTAACTAAAAGTATAAATTTATGTGATATCTTTAAAATTTAAAAAATTGCTCTACTATTTGAAGCTCTTTGCAACAGAAAATTTCAATATATAAGTTTTTTGTTATGTTTCATAGACCTTCAAAACCTGCAACTGCTCACTTTAATCAGGTACATGTTAAATGGGACATAATCAAGTTGAAAATAAATTTAAGTCAGCATAATAAGTTCTTAAGTTCATATCTTTGAAAAAAAATGAGCAGAATATTGGCATCTTTAGTAATTGGTTCTTTTTACTACATTTTATGACTTTTTAGATAAATCAACCCAACAAATTTTAGTTTATATGACTCAAATCATCATTTTTGAATTTTTCCTTTTAGCTGAAGAAAGAGGCATCTCTTTTAAATTGAGAAACTTTACAAAAAATGGTAAGAAATATTATGACAAGACTATTTTATTACAGCAGTGGGATGTTATCCAAATAACTTAATGTCATATCAAAAGAATATTTTCAAATCATTTAGCATTTTTTTGCTTTTGCTTTATTTATATTATGACTAAATTGTGTTTCATGTCTCTGCTCAAATTAGGAAAGATTCATATTTTTCAGGTTTCTGAATGCCTATTGGAAATCGTCATGACATGTCTTCTGTTGGATAGATTCATCCTGATGATTTATGATGAATACTAAGACACCTACATCTCTGCTTGATTTCCTCATACTGTACCTGTAAAACATGGCATTAGTTCCGAGTGAAACCGTCTTTGAAATTTGCACAAATTGGATATGGCCAAATTAAAAAATATTATGCAATTCATGACACTTTATTCTATAGATCTCAGTGCTTTCAAATTTTCAAAATGCCTCTAAATTCAAAACCAACAGATAATCAAACATAAGAAAGCGTGAAAGTGAATTTCAAATGATACAAGCACTCTTTTGTCACAAAAGAAACTGAATCTTCATGAGGGATATGAGATTTGAGATAATTCAGCTCAGGAAAATTTAGTTTGGAATCAAGTTTAAAACCAATGCATAACAAACGCAAGAAAGCGTGCAAGAGAATTTCAAATGATACAAGCACTCTTTTGGAAAAAAAGAAACTGAAATTTCATCAGAACAGGGTTTTATCGAATCACACCACGCTATTTATCGAAACTTTTATCCCACAGAAAGTATGCAAGTGGATTATTTTCTACAATTTCAACGATTAACACTTGAAACTAAATATGACTGATGCAACTCTGCATATTCTCCTACAATTAAGATACAAAAACAGGTCTCCATTAAGGTTTTGTGTTACACAAATGACTCTTGTAACTATTTGGACATAATTAGAAGCCTAAGTTACGATGAAATTGGAACAATTTATGGGTAATATTACAAGCAATTGATCCGTTTGGCTTACTTATTACACGTAAGCTTAGTGCCACTCTGTGATGGTGTATTTCACTACACACTTAAGATTTTGAGCCACACTTAACAGATTTTAAAGTTCTTTGGTAATGTTAATTGGATTTCCAATAACCAAAGAGCAATAACAAGTAGAAATTGATTAATGTGGAAATTAAGCACATCACATTTAATCTAGAAATACACATTAACTTTTTAGGCACCTCAAACATTTTATGTAAATATCTCAATATTACCCAATGAGATGCAAACTAACAGTTTGAGTGAGTGGGGAGGACAAGGAGGGGGCATTAACATCCATCCTGCCCATAAGCTTGCCATGTTTTCTAATGAGGCCTTCTCTTATATACTTAATCTAATACTTAAAAAAAAAGTTTTTAAAAGGGTATTAAGCTTTTTGGCTGCAGATCAAGCAAATCACTGATTTTTGTGTAAATGTTGTTTAAAATTGCATGCAAGATTCAATACAAAGGAAATCAACTGTGAGATATCAAAATTGATAAATGGGTTATAAGAATGTGACACTCTGCTCACTGAATCTACAAGTGTATATGGGGAGCATGACTATGCTTAGGCCACTTCAATTTATCATCAACATTCTCTCATTAGTTCCACTATATAGTTCATGCCATTTTCTGCATGCTGCTTATTGGAATTTAAATGTTTTATGTCCAAAAAATGAATTGTGTTCATTGCAGTATGTTCAAGAAATCCAATCACATACTAAGTGTGCAGCTATAATAACATCAAAATGATGTGAATCAGTTAGTGGGTCAATCATTATGACTATATCTTGTATCATACAAGATATTAAAATACAGGGAAAACTGAGGGAACAAAAAAGACTGCAAAAAGATTGCTTTAATACTAATACTAATCATTATCCTCTGCATTTATATGTTCTATTCACCAAAATACCATAGTACTTACAACAACCAGCCATCCACACCCACCAAACTCAAACATTTGGGTACTAAACTATGCTGGGGCGTCCTGGTGCAACCACAACGGCACAAAAAGCCACTAAGCACAAGAAATTATTCCCCTGCTCTGTCCTCTTAGATGTCGAACGTCAGACGAGGAAGCAGCAGGTGCCATTTTTAACGTCTTTGGTATGACATGAACTAGTGTCTCCCGGCTAAAGGTGCACATTCACAGTAGTGCCGAGTGGCTATAACCGATTGGCTAAATAATTTGTTCCATTTAGGCAATACCAAGCTTAAAAGCTGTAACAGCTAGGCTGTATGAAAATGACTAGTGAAAAAGTCGACAATGGAAGAGTGATATAACACCCTTACTATCTTAAAATTTTCTAATGTATTTCATTTCAAATAAATTTAAAAAAAATCACAAATTGAACATATTTCTAAAGATATGTCTTATATTGTAAATCAATGCCTTACATTACAAAACTATAATTATAACACTCATGGCGTATGCAATTGTTGTAAGTCTCCAAATCTGCTTCATCAATCAATTTTCCAGGATGCTTTTTTTTTTTTTGATGTTGATGATGTAAACAATTGCTGTAGTGAATCTTCAAAAGGCACTCTGGCCTGGATAAGATTAATTACTTCTAACCAGGGTTCATATCATACGTCTGGCTGCCGGGACAATCAAGAAGCTAATCTGGGCAACCATGAATTATTACTCAACTTGCCCGGACAGACCTACATTTTAGCAAATTTGCATTGCATGTATACAAACAAATTTCACGGGCAACCTGACTTACTTTCAGGACAATCACAAAATCATATATCCCTGCCTGGCGGGAAAGTTGATTTGTCGATTCCTATTTTCAACTTTTTAAAAATCAGCCTATATAGATTTGGGTGTTATAGAAAATATTCACAATAGCCAATTCATGACAAAAAATGATTTTATTATGTACACTATGAAAGTCTTTCAAAACATTTGCCTTAAATGCCTACCCAATTTAGCTCAGTAACCTGCTGATGTTTAGATTGAAACTGAGTTTAAAATTCAGCTGATACTTTCATAGATACAATGTAAACTATCAAAAACCCTTTGCTTATGTGTATGTGATATAAAAAACTTAATAGCACGCCTTATTCACATGGCATTTTCCAGTATTTACAAAATGCAGTCACTTGCGTACTTGATTTTGTCAGTTCTGCTTTATACTTCGTTTTTTTGCAATGGTTAATCACGAGCAGAGAAATGCTGTCACGACATGGTGGAAGAGATGTTTGTTTGTGGAAGAGATATAAAATAAGATTAACAAAAGATTAACTAAGTAGTCACACTGTAAAAATATTTTCTGGAACAGTACAGCAAAGATTAAAAACTGCCACCTGGACAGTTTCTTAGTTTTTAATTTCTTTTTAGAAAGGTAGGTAGGTTGACAGTTAAGGTATTTGACATCCCTTTCTCAACAGCTAAGCTTATATAGAGATGTCCACATCCGTTTGATAAACCAGTTGTGAATTAGCACTTGTGAATCTATGTGAGCTTTTTTATATATATTTTTAGATAAAATGCGAGGTGAAGAATAGTACATAAGATATGATCAGGTCAAACACAGGTATAGGCAACAAGACACTATAAGAGATGTCATCATGACAGACAAGACACTAAAGAGATGTCCTCAAGGGCCAATCAATGGTTCACAGCGGCTTAGGGATGGAATGAAATAATTTGATGCTATGGTGCTGAGAGATGATGATGATGTACCAGAGTCTTGAATGATTGGACCCCTTTGGCTTGAATCTCTCCAACAGCACTGTCTGGGAGACTGTTTTAAGCTTGGACTGTAGTGCAGATGAAACTCTTTTAGTACATCATGTATTTGTTGTACTGCACATCATGTATCTGAGATCAATCATATAAGTGAGATAAATCATGAATGTGAGAAATATCATATATGTGAGATGTATCCCATACAATATGTGAATATGAGATACATCATGAAAGGTGGGAGCTAATGTTTAAGTTTCTATTCACTTTTGTTTGTTTTTGGCAGCTTTTCTATTTTTGTATTTTTATTATTTGCTTCCTCTTTGTATTTGTATTTCACTCTTAGGTATATGCCGGGGAAAGCACATGTAAGTCACAAAGAATTGTTTTCAGTGTGTACCTGATGAATTTGCCAGGGTGGAAAGTGGATGAATACCAGGTTAACACCCTGCTCTTTTCTAGAAGTGTTCAGAGAACCAGGCAAGGAGTGAAACTCCTACCATCAGGACCAACAGCTTTACGTCCCCTCTGAAGAACAATGAGCGCCACCCAACCATTGGCCACTTTTTACAAAGGTGGGGTAGAGGAATAGGTGTGATGCAGAAGACGGATCTCTGTGCTAGATGTCAGCGTATGTCGTTCTACATATCTGTGGAAAAATCACTGGTTAAATAATCGTTGGACTCGGACCTGGAACCGCCAGCATCTCAGTCGTACGCTCAGCCGACTGAGCTACCTGCCACTTCAAGTTGATTGTTGTAAAAAGTAAAAGAGTCATGTTTGCAGTGCATATTCATTAATTAATAGATAGTTGGCTTGGAGCATAGCTTAGGCTGAAAGATTACAACAATACTAAGTTTACACAAAGAATAATGTATAGTGGTTGTACAAACACTAAGTTCAAATATCCAAATGCATCAATTAACCTAATTCTTATTAAGATTGTCACAAATTATCAAGTCTTTACTTGTCAGATTTGAGTACTTTTTGGAGATAAATGAAACGTAGCATTTCCTTGATCTAAAGGTAATCCTCAGGATGGAAAAAATGTTTTCAATGTTTCTTGAATTGACATGGAACGATTCTGGAGTCTGACGGTAAATTCCAGATTAAGAATGATGTCACTAGACATGTTCAAACAAGTGAGAAAAAACTAGGGAGAAGGTAGAACTAAGGTGTGTAATTTATTTTGAATGGTGCATTATATCAATTTATTAATTAATCTTATTAATTTATATTATATTTCATGTACAGTGCTTATGAGCATGTTTTTTCCATGAATTTTAGCACTATATTATTCGGTATAATGATAATGATAATAATGTATCTTCCTAATCCATGTCACATGAAATTCATAATTAAGTATTTCTTGAGCAAACGATAGATTAAAGATAAATAGTTTCTTTACATCTATGCATGTTAATTCAAACTAATTTACAAAAATATTTCAAACTCACTTCTGAATAAATATATAGATAAATACTTTTCTACAGTACTTTGCACAAAAGGATTTTAATTATGTATTAATAACAAAAGTTACAGATAATATAGTCTTTCAGTTAAAAGTATCCTTGTTTACAAAAGTAAACCATTTCTTCAATGCTGCCTTTTTCTGACGATTTCTTTTAAACAAAATGGCTTCTCCTAATCGTCTTCTTTCTTTTTCTTTTCTCGTCTCCTCTTTCCGAACATCTTGAACCATGTCTCTGCATCCTTACGGTCTGCTTTTGTGATCAAGCTGAAGTCCAGATTTTTCAGTCGGGGTAATTTGGCGATTATGTACTGTTTGTATCCCTTTTGATCTTCAACTGGGTTTCCATGCAAGGTTAGAGTCTGAAGGGCGGCAAGGCCTGCAAGCTTATCAACCTCAGACAAGTTTATGATGCTGTTGCCATGGAAATAAAGAAATTTGATGTTTGGGAAATCGCAAAGAACCTGTAAAAACAAGGATATAAAGATCAGATATTGCTTATGAATGCATGGAAAATAAAGGATTAATGTCATGAAGAGGTCAAACCAACATTTACACAAAAGCTTGATACGAATAAAAGGTTGTACGTCCCACTGAAATCTTTTTATTAAATCTGACAACACGTGATGAACTAAATCCACATGGAAAAGGCTATAACAGCTTTTAAGCACTTAAAGTCAACTTCAAGTCTTCTTTAAAGCAACTTGACTCCAGGAAATGCAAGATAAAAGAATGTAATTGCTGGTGTGTTTGTCAGATTTCTGCTATTAAACTTCAGCAATTTGTTTTTCATTGGCTAAAATTGTATCATCACAATGGTCACATTGAATCAAGACACAATCAATACAACATGTCTTGTTTGATATTTATCTCAAAAGTGCAAGAGAACCACTAATACTTTTGTTGCCATTTGGTATTCAATAGCTTAGAATCTACAGTACAGTAGCTATACACCAGCAAATCATGGCTCAAAATCTTTGAAATATTACAGTGACATACATTCAAAATGGGTAATGTCCTTTGGTGTAAGGAAAGTAATTTCCTCAACGTCTAGTTCATTTCAATGTGCAAAACTAAAAGTATGAAGCTTGTGAGTAAAAATGATATCAAAGGTCAGGGGTCATATCAGGGTTGAAAATATACTAAAAAAGTCACTCGCCAATCATTTATACAACTTGGCGAGTTAATTAGAGTGTCACAGCATAATATACTATTTCTACTTCCCACAATTGTTTTTCGCTCGCCTATGGCGAGCAGATGAGTAATTTTTGCAACCCTGGGTCACATGCAGATACTAGATGAGTACTTGCATCATATGTGAAACCAGAAAACCAAAGGTTTTGAGGTTCCTATTCGGAATTTGATTTTTAAGTTTGAATTGTATAATAAGTCTTATAACACAATGAGCTCAACATTACATGACAACCAAATGACTTAGTTCACAAGAATGAAATTTCACAAATAATTGAATTCAACAATTTTATTCAATTAAACATGCATATGCACTTGCTAACAACATAATTATTTTGAATATGAAAGAAAATAGACATGCGGTCCATGGTTGTTAAAATATGAACATATAGATTTTAACTTCAAGCCGTCTTACTCATTAACATGCATAGACATTGCCACCAAAAACAACAGGCACACATCTGCAGTCCATGGACAATCTGTGTACCACATATGACCTGTATCCCACATAGTGTTCTTGAGATGCTGTGTTTACAAGCTCTCTTCAACAAAATCATGTTAAGCCCCACCCACAATGCATATTAATGAAATTCACCATTTTGTACCCATGAACATGTAGACACTAACCTCATAACATAATCAAACCAAATATAAAACAAAACCGGTATGCGGTTGTTGAAATATGAGCATCTTTTTATTTTAACATTAAGCCCCACCTATTCATTAATATGCATTACATCGCCACCAAAAACAAGAGGGAACATTTGCGGATCATGGGTAACATGTATCTGTGTAAGAGCTGAACCCATGTATAGTGCTTGCAATACTGTATCTACAAGTTTTTTCAATAAAATCATCTTATACCCCGCTCTCTATGCATATTATGAAATTCAACATTTTGGAAGGTTAACACAGTATCGTAAAACTATTACATGGGGTTCAAGTTCTTACACAAATAGCCCATGGTCCACAGATGTTGTATTTGGTGGCGATGTAATGCATATTAATGAGTAGGCGGAGCTTAATGTTAAAATAAAAAATGCTTATATGTTAACAACCGCATATCTGTTTTGTTTTATATGTGGTGTAATTATGTTATTAGTGTCCATTAGTTGTTCTGCTCCTCAAAGTGTCAATTATGTTATTAGAAAACCTAAAGACTACATAGATGAAGTCATGTTTTTTAATTAGGGTCTCACAATTTGCTGTTGTGTGCTAATTTGCAACAAATTAATATGCATAGTTCATGGGTACAAAAATGTTGAATTTCATTAATATGCATAGTGGGCGGGGCTTAACATGATTTGTTGAAGAGAGCTTGTAAACAGTTTCTCAAGAACCATACATGATTTTCCAGTCATACATGGTACACAGATTTCCCATGGACTGCAGACATTCCCTACTGTTTTGATGGTGATGTCATGCATATTAATGAGTAGATGACTAAAAAGTTAAAATCTTAAAATACTCATATTTTAACAACCGCATGCATGTTTTGTTTCATATTTGAAATAATTATGTTATTAGCAAGTGTATACATGGTAATGGAATCAAAATGTTTGAATTTAATTCAATGTGCATTCCATTCTTGTGAACTAAGTTATTTGGTTGTCATTGTAACGTTGAGCCCATTGTGTTATAACATTTATAACACAATACTTAAAACTTAAAATTCATATTCCGTGACAGAACCTCAAAACCTCTGGTTTCTGGTTTGGAAAAGTGATACTACAATCTAAGACTTCAGGTCAGTGAAAAACTTAAATGCCACAGATGAAAGTGGTGACATCGGAAATCTTAAAATTACAGAGAACCCCATATGTATTAAAGACTGAATTTAAAGGAAATGTATCAATTACAAATTTGAATAAAAGCTACGTATTAATCTGTCACAGATGATCATTTCCCTCAAAATCAGAAAGGGTTTGAAAGAGGCTGTGAAATTAAGTGAGGTCCAAAATAATTCCATAGTTTAAAAGGTCTGTAAAATTCTCATATAATTTGGTGGAAATAATTTTTGTCAAAATATGAAATAGATTTACATGGAGATGTATGATTATATGTGTTGTATACAATTTTCATTGGCAATCCAAGAAGGTGCTATTAAGCAATTATTTCTAGAAATAATTGTAACTATTACTTATAAAAAGATTGACTTGATAAAAAAGTTTTTGTTGTGGAATGTGTGTTGAGTGCCTGATTACAGATAATGTTTGTGCCAGCCCTTCCATTCTTAGTACTACATCTGTGCTCTCCACAATTCATATAGATATGGGCTTACCACTGATAAAAGTTTAATAGCAAAATATTTGGAAACATGGACAAATTGTCATAAAGAAAATATTTTGTCAGTATGTGACCCCTGGCCTCAAATACACACTTATAACACAACAAGATTACCCGCTAAAAAAGGTTGGTCACCCCATAAAAAGCCCAAACTAACACCATCACTACAAAAAAAAAAAAAAAAAAAAAGCCCAGAGTTAGTAAAGAACTTATCAATGTTGACTTTGAAATTGTGAACAGAATTGGAGTAACTATTCACTCAGGCAAACCATTCCACTCGTTAACAACTCTTTGCGAAAAGCTAAACGCCAAAAATCTATCCGTGAAAACTCTTTGGTCAACTTCAAACTGTTACGACATGTCACATGAGGATTAGCTGAAGCATGCAAGAAATAACATGAAGTCAAAGCATCACTACCAGATAGGAACTTAAAAACCTGAATCATATCGCCACATACCCTTCTCAACTCCAGCATGGTCAAACCAAAAATTCACAACCTAGATTCATAAGGGAGATTCCTTACTTTTGGAATAAGTCTAGTGGCTCTTCGCTGAACCTACTCCAAAATAAACTTATCCTTCTCATAAAAGGGACTCCCAGCCTGAATAGCATACTCAAGGCAAGGCCTGACTAAGTGCTTATACAAATTAAGAACAACCTCTCTACCAAGAAAACAAACATTTCTTCTACTCAAACCAAGCATCTATTTGCCCTTGCAGCTGCGCTGCTTAAGCACACTGCTTAGAAGGCTTTAGATTGCTAGTAATGACAACACCTGATCCTGTTCTTGATCAACACAACCAAGAATTAAACCATTCATGCAGTAATCAAAAGTCAAATTGTTCTGATCAAAATAAATAACTTTGCTTTTAAAAGCAAATTTTTACTCATTATTACTCACCACAGCTTTTATTGTTCCGTATGTCATTGAAATAGACTTCCTTTATTTTATCTACTCCTATCCTATGATTCAGCTATTTTTATCAACCAACTTCAGAAATTTCATTTTAATATTGCAGAAACGAACTTCACTTTGAGAAACTTTCTGTACTTTTCACATTAAATTTAACTACTTCCATGCCTGCATATTGCCCTTGTTCTGGTCATTTGTGCTAACACGGTTTACGGCATTACAATAATGACATTGATGAGGAAATTACTTTTTTTGTAGATGGAACATCACTCATTTTATGTTGCACATTAACTTTGTCATTTGATGTACTGTCATTCTTAATCACTGCAGCTTCATTTACTTCTATTATTGCAAGGCACAATGACATTTCTGCTTTTCTTCACATCAAGAGTACTTATTTGATGTCTGCATAATACACAGGCCCTTTACTCACTGACTTTTTACTCATTGACATCAGTACTTAATATGGCATTTCTTACCCCTAAACCAGAAAGGGGCAGGGTGACAAGGACAACCAGAAAACCAACCATTTTAAAGTTCCGATGCAAAATATAAAAGTTCCATGCTAGATTGTTTAAAATGCATAAAAAACAGCAAAAAAGAATTAAAAACAAGAAAAGTTTTTTTTTTTTTTATTTTAAAGTTCAAAAACTTCACCTGTTTTAAAGATGGACTAAACTAACTACTACACGTTGTGCATTACAGGAATGTAATACACACATCATAACAATGCATACACTCCATAGAAATTGTATAATCGTCCATAACAACGCACATGTGCACAATACGTGCATGACCTTTGTACTGTACATGTTCTTTAGTCCATTCAAGCCTACGTCTGTACGTGATATGAGCTTAATTGTGGAATTTCAAATGTGCATAAAAAACATTTTCGCCAAATTCACAAAACTGGAAAATTGTTTCAACATATCACAACAAACCAACGGATTACTTTGGATTAACAAACACATTTACAGGTCCAGAAAAGTTACATGCTTCAAGACGCTGTTTGCGGGGTGTGATTTGACCGGCATTCAAAAAGCATTGCTGTTGTTTGCTAACATGAGACATTGGAGTCGTCACGGTTGGTGCTGCCAGTTGCAACAGCAGGGGCTGTGAGAAGTTCTCGGTTTGTTCAGACCTGGTGCACAGGAAAGGGCTGAGTTTCGACACCAGCTTCATTCATTACACATATTACCATTGTCATTAGCGTAATACTACTACTAATACTACTTATGCTCTGTATAATGAAATAATACAATTCAGACTTTATGTCTTTTTCCATAATGCTTTTGTATTGGATGATAACCAAAATAACTTCATAATGCACAGAATTTTGCTTTGGAATTTAATTTCCATCTGTTCATCTGATAAGTTTTGCTTAGAATATTTTTATTTATTTTGGGCCTGTGCCTACACCTTTTTCATGACCTGTATAGATAATCGTTTCAATTTATATTTCCATTTCCTTAAGGAATGCGGTCTGTTTATGAGTTTTCACAGGTGTTTTTTACTTGTGTATATAGCGCTGGCAATGGACTGCACTGTTCGAGCATTGCAATTCCAACGCGTTATGCGTACTTTGCGCTGGGAGTGCAAAGTATTCCAAATATTGCGTACGCTATTTTCAGAGGCGTAATATATCTTATTAGTATATGCGCACATACCTCGGTTTTTCATGCTATTGTTGAGAGCGTTATACAATTTTTAACAAACTGAGAAAAAATTGACTTTTTTGCTTTCCTTCGAAATTGTACCATTTGCTGTTATTGTTTCTCCCCTACTATTACAATAGCAACTGGAAACAAACTAACATAGCGTACAGTTTTCAATGTGTGCCTGCATTAAATGTATCGTACACACACTTTTGACTTTCTTCCACTTTCAGTAGGAAAATCCCACCTATAGATTTGAGATTGGGGAGCCAAGACCAATGTTGACAATTATCCATCGGGTGGATAGGTAAAATGCTTCTTTTAAAATTGCTGATTTCAAATTTAATTGAGGGCATGCTTCCTGCCACCAGCCCTCTGTGTCGGCGCTCCTAATAAAATAACATGCTTTAATTGTGTCAAATAAATACTAAATATATGTAAAAACTTCTATGTATTAGGTAATATTTGTGAGTGAGTGGATTTATATTTGTTTAAAAGTTAGTATAAGTTTCAAAAGGGCGCCTCCAGCCTGGTCCACCCCCAACTTTTAAAACAGCACCTTCTGCTCTCCTATTACTTTAGGGCAAGGGACAGTGCCGCCCCCCCCCTTTTGCCACTGTGCTTCCGACATCACTGCAAAGCGCCAAAATCTCCACTTTTCCCCAGAAATCTCGTTGCCCTACTGCGTAATGAAGCTTTAAATATCGTTTGAATAGGTGAAAACTGTTTTTCAAGTAAGCCTACAAAAACTTAAACCTTAACAGCAATATGATGCAAATCTTATTAACAATGTTTGCATTCGGGGAAATCATAAACAAGACATACTAACAACAAAGTACAGTATGTTTATATTCAGTGACAAGCCAATGTTATTATATATGCTAAATTCATTCGGATTGCGCTGAGCAAAATCCGAACAAAAATCAGGATTTTGGGCTATTAAGCTCAAAAGTCCTTAAAGGGATTGTTGAGCTAAAAAGCCTTTAAGTTATTCTGGCATTCGTCTCCAACTTCATTGTTTTAGCCTACACAACCTACTGATTTCATTAAATGGTCTCAAAATTGGCATAAAAACATGAAATTGACATGGTAAAGTCGGCTGAAAATAGTTAATGCTTTTATCACAATGAACATGCAATATTCCCCAAACAGCTATGTTGAGCAATCCTTCAACTTTTAAACCCAAACAATGCCAAGTTATAGAAAACCCAAATGAGCTACAGTATTAACTAAAGCTATTGAGTAATATACTGTACTCCAATTTAGTTACACTGTGGGACAGATCCCAAACGGGATATTAAGCCGAATTAGCGCATGTGTCAGACTGTATTTTAAGGCTCGAACCAATGAAAAGTTTTCTTTCTATCGGAGATAATCGGTGGTATTTGCAGAGTCAATCTTATTATATAAAGCTAAATTCATTCAATCGAATTTTGGAGTCATTTTTGGTGAGATTTCAATGCAAAAATCTTCAAAACTATGCACTAATGCAATTTTGAAGTTTTCTTTCATATAAAACTTACTTGACCGCTGAATTAATCACTTAAGATACCCATCATTGATAACGGTGATTTCATGCATCAGTTATTAGGCCTACAGGCTTGTATCGTCTCCACACAAGGAGTTGTTATTGAATGCAATCAAAAGACTCCCTGTGAACAGGAAGTTGCACCAGGCGATGCATGTGATTTGAAAGAGGTTTTTCATCAGTGAGTTATTTGCACTTTAACGATTTTATATTCACAACATACTCAGTTGCATTATATGATTTAAAGGACCTCTTCAGGCTACTTTAGCCATTCTTAAGGTTTTATTATATTTCAAACCCAAGTTATAGCTCAAACGAGCTATCAAATACAAGATGATTACATATTAGAAGAAAAAAATTCATAACTTTGTTTTCAAAAAGCGCTGGTCCTTTAAGGGTTAAAGGTTATGTACCTGTAGAGGCAACAATGGTTACATGAATTGCTTTAGATAAAATTTAAAAAAATGGAATATATTGAAAATTCTTTATACTTCAATCAGCAATAATTGTTTTGTATGTACTTCTAGGCACATGCCAGGGAAAGCACGCTAAGTCACAATTGACTTTTTTTCAGTGTAAACCCAAGGACTTTGCCAGGATGGGAAGTGGATGAACACCGGTTAAAGGAGATATCGACCAAAAAGCGAGGGCATCTTTTTGTGATAATTTGTGGCCATTTTGTCCACATCCAATCAAATCACGCGATCTGTTTTTTCATGGATTTATTCTCAATGGAAGTTCGTTCACTCGCTGAGTGCTCTCGAACGTTCACTGTGTGTGAAAGTTTGCACAAGTTAAGCTTTCCAATCCTCTCTTTTTCTTCTGGCACGGTACTACAATATTTTTAGCCAATAAAGAAGCCTGGGCCTAGGAGGATTCGGCTAATACTGTAGCAACATATGACTATGAGTATTTGATTGTAATGTTAGTGTAATAAACCCCATCATGTCCTAATGTTATAACACTTGCCTAACAAGACAGTGATACTTGATGTACAAAGTCATCGCTAATTTATTACCAAATGACCATTGAAATGCGTTCCAACCTTGAAAAGACGCCAACTAAAAGCAAAGTTTATGAGGTGAATAAGTTTACAAGAAAAAATAGTAACTAAATAAACTTCCTGTGGATTTGTCAAGTCCTACCAACCAGCAGAGTACCCTTCACAGCTAGGCCTATATGCATGATCGACAGCACAGCTAAGCTATGAATATTCAAATCCAAGGAAGCTGTATGAAAAGCCTATACAAGACACGCACTACATTACTTTGGATACTCCAATAAAATATGCCCTCAATTTTCAGTCGAGCGTTCCTTTAACACCCTGCTCTTTTCACGAAGTGTTCAGAGAACCAGGCAGAGAATGACTCTCCCAACACTGGAACTGATGGTTTTACGACCCCTCAGAAGCACAGTAAGCACCACCCAACCATTGGCTACTTTTCCCAAAGGTCGGGTGGGGGAAAAGGTGTGATACAGAAGACAAACCCCTGCACTTGATGTCAGCGTATCGTTCTTCATATCTGTGGACAAATCGCTGGTTAAAATCGCTGTTGGACTCTAACCTGGGACCTCCAGCATTTCAGATGTACTCACAACTGACTGAGCCACCTGCCTGCCTAAACAATACAAAACCTATAGAGTTTTTTTTCCAAAATTCAAATTGTACTCATAATTTAAAACTTTTACTATAGAATCCCATAAATATTTAAGTATACCCTTATAGAAATATTAGCTTGCAGCACACTTCCAACAAGCTAACAGTTTTAGCTTGGGTGCTGCAAGCTTGTGCAAGCATTCTGCAAGCTCATAACAAGCTTGCTGCAAGCTCACACAAGCTTGCTGCAAGCTCACAAGCTTGCTGCAAGCTCACAACAAGCTTGCTGCAAGCTCACAAGTTTGCTGCAAGCTCACAACAAGCTTGCTGCAAGCTTGCTGCAAGCTCACAACAAGCTTGCTGCAAGCTCACAACAAGCTTGCTGCAAGCTCACAACAAGCTTGCTGCAAGCTCACAACAAGCTTGCTGCAAGCTCACAACAAGCTTGCTGCAAGCTCACAACAAGTTTGCTGCAAGCTCACAACAAGCTTGCTGCAAGCTCACAACAAGCTTGCTGCAAGCTCACAACAAGCTTGCTGCAAGCTCACAACAAGCTTGCTGCAAGCTCACAACAAGCTCGCTGCAAGCTCACAACAAGCTTGCTGCAAGCTAGTATTTGCATTTGGAACAAATACTAGCTTGCAAGCTGTTCCAAAATACAAGATTGCAGCAAGCTTGCTGCACACTTGCACAAGCAAAATATGTTAGCATGCCGCAAGCTGAAATTTCTGTAAGGGTACCCTAATAATTGGTAAAGAGAAGTTACCCACTGGATTTATTTTGGTGATGTCGTTGAACGACAAATCCACAGATGACAGTTCCGAAGGGTCTTCTATAAGGTTCTGCACACACTCGTCAATGCCATTGATGTCCGTGAAAGTGTTGTTGTTGAACTTAATTGCTGTTGCTCTGATCTTACCCTCCTCATTTTTTTTCACTCTAGGGGTACTTTTCCTGGGGACCTCATCTTGCACATCTAAAACAAAATATATGCAAACATTAAATCATTATAATCAGGATTTGTCATTCTCTCCAAAGCCCATGGAGTTTCCTTATAAATAAGGCAGAATGACAGGGTTTGAAATTCTTTTACATACATACTGTACACTGTACAGAACCCTGCTTATATACTCTAGCTACAGTATGGCAGACTCCTTGTAAATTCTTCATGAGCTTACATCGTGCTTGCAATTGGAACCTTTTAAAAGTCGTAATTTTTTAAACAAGCTCACAAAAACAAAAACAACCTCATTTGAAGCTCTAATGAATTTTCTGAAAGCAGGTTACCCTTACAGAAATATTACTGTAGCTTGCTGCAGGCTTGCAACAGGCTCGTGCAAGCTAGCATATTTTTCTGCAAGCTAACATATTTTATGCTAGGTCTGCAAGCTAATCTTAGCTTGCAGAAGCTAGCAAGTTAGCTAATTGTTCTCATTACTAGCTCATAGCACACTTGCTGCAAGTGAGCTGTAAGCTTGAACTTGAAGAGCTCTCTGAGAACCCATATGAAAACTACTGTATGTGCTTAAATTTTCATAAGTCAATGAATATCATCATCTTTACCATCCAAATTCAAAATGAAATCTAGAGTACTTGAAAAGTTAGTCCCAAATTCCCCAAACTGCTACTACATGGCCAATGTGAACATATTGGCAGGTTTTTTTTGCTTTTATTCATGGTATGCTAACAATCTAAAATGATACAGTATGTTTTATTTATATATATATATATATATATATATATATATATATATATATATATATATATATATATATATATATATATATATATATATATATATATATATATATATATATATAGATATATTTTTATGTATATATAGATATATTTTTATATATATATATATATATATATGTATATATATAAATATATATATATATATATATATATATATATATATATATATATATATATATATATATATATATATATAAAACAAATTAGGAAAAAATGACAATGTCTCTAGCCAACAGATTATTTTAAAAACCAAATATTTCAAAACTCCTGTTTCCTTCTTCAGTGGTATGAAGTTAAAAATATATATATATATATTCTAATGTTTAATTGAAAAAATTTACCTAATACATATTATATGAATTAATGTCCACTTGTGGACACTACCAAATTCTAATTAGATTCCCCCAAAACAAACAGACTAATCACTTCAGGGTGTGGTACGGCTATTGAAACCTTGCAGCATTTACTGATGTGTTCCTTAGGCCACTTTCCCAGCAAGCCAAGTCCTACATAAAGGACACCACTGATTTCCTTAATAAGCTGGAAAGCTATTGTCATTCTATTGACATTTCAGATTCAACACTTCTGGTTTCATGGGACATAACAGCAATAATCCCAAACATCGACAACAATCTTGGCATTAAAGCAGCAAAGCAGCCCTTAAAAGAAGAAAAGACAAACACCCAAGTAACATCTGTATTCTTGAGGCCGTAAAAATATGTCTCGAGTGTAACAATTCAGCATTCCGCAACCAAAATTATGTCCAAATACATGGGACCGCTATGGGTCCCAAGAATGCATGCAGCTATGCTAACTTAGCAATGAAATACATTGACATTATCGCCACCACCCAAGGTCCGTACAAGCCTAATAGTGGTGGCATTTCCGTGATGATATTTTTCAGTTATGGACTCATGGAGATGAAGCCTTGACATGCTTCACTGAGTTTATTAATTCAATTTACAATACAATACAGTTTGTTGTACGATACCCTAACTAGAAGCTTGGATAATTGGATGTCATGATTATTTTAGCTGGAGGCAAGATATCCACTAATGTTTATTCTAAACCCACTAACAGTCATGCGTATTTACACACAGGAAGTGCCCATCCATTTTGCACTAAACAGAGCATCCCTTAACAGTATAGCGCTCAAGACTCAAACGAATATGCTCAGAACATACCATCTTAATTCAGAGCTATGCTGAGTACAAGGAAAACCTGGTCGAAAGAGATTAAGATTCGGCTTATGTGCAAACCCAATTTGACAAAGCTGACCAAATTTCTAGATACCAACTACTCAGGCCTGCCAATCGCAGAATCAACTTTAGAAAATTCCCATTAATCATTGATTACAACCCAGCCCTACCAAATCTCAACAAAATGATCAATTAGCACATACATATACTGCATAGCTCCCGAGATATTCAAAGTTTATTCCAAGCCAATTCAACTTTCCCTGCCTACAGAAAATGTAAATCTGTGAAAGAAATACTTTCAAAACCCAGCCATGCGGCCATAAAGATTAATTCCTCAGACAAAGGTTGCATTAAGTGTGCTTGAAAGTGTAGCAATTTGTGTATTAACATTCTATTTGAATCTATTTATTTTTCCAGCTTTGTAACCGGAAAAAAGTACTTCACTGAAGACCACTTGACGAATACTTCAAAAAACGTAATCTATTTAGCCCATTGATTCAAATGCAAATTACAATATGATGGGTCAACTTCAAATGAGCTCAAGGTCAGTTTCAGAAATCACAAGTGTGATCTCCATGGTAACAGCTCAAGATGCAAATTGGTCATTCATTTCAAATCATCATTCCATACTTTATCTGACATCAAATTCATTATTATGGAACAAATACAAAACAGTCACAACACTGATTATTTCTTAACAAAACGTGAGAGATACTGGATCTCCCAGTTACACACATTACACCCATTTGGTCTCAACAAAAGATAAGAAAGGAGTTCAACTCAACTAAAAGGATTACTTATTTATAACTTTCAGTCTCAACACCTGCTGGAGTGATTTTCAGGTCAGGTATTGAACTAGTAAACCCTATGGTTGCCTACTTATGTCAGTCAAGTTTTTTTTGTGTAATAGCTTTCCCAAATATCATTTCCCTTGCCTCATCACATCACACTGATAAAGACTGACAAATAGTCTAAAGCTTCGGTTTGGTTTGTTGATGTTTAATGGTACCATGACAGACAGCTTTGTGTTCTAGTTCTTTTATTATTTTCAACATCTATTTGAAAATGTAGTTGGTTGCTTTCTATATTCTGAAGTACAGTATGTATGTGTGTGTGTGTGCACACGCCAATGGTACATTATGGGAACCTGCGTAAGTTCCAGAGATACATTATGGGGACCTGATGCATTACGGGGCCCTGAGTCAGGTCCCCATAATGTTTTCAATGTATTGTGTATGGAAATTATGGTAAAAACATGTGTGGGTGTGTGTATGTGTGTTTTTATGTGTTTTTTTTTAATACTTTTTCATGGTACAGTATATTTATGAAACTTTAGGTCTAGTTTGGTTTGTTGATGTTTAACGGCACCGTGACAGTCAGTCAAATGTGCCAAGAGGGTATTAAAAACTAAGGTGCTTGAGTCAGGACAGCAAGGAAACAAAGGTTGGACAGAGGGGAGAGAGAGAGAAGTTGAATAAAGGAAAGAAGTACTAAAGGAAGTTGAGGAAGGTATGGCAGAGAAGGGAAGGAAAGGGAGGTTTAGATCAGGTGAAATAACTTGCTGTTGCGGAGAAAGGTGATAAAGTTGGAGGTAGGATTGTACTTAAAAAGATCGGAAATTGAGATGGAGGGGGAGAGGTGTGATCTGGAGTTCAGGTATATGGGACAGGTTCAGAGGATATGCTTGATCGAAAGATCGGTGTTGCATGTAGGGCAGAGAGGAACAGGGAAGCCAGAAAGTAGGTGAGAGTGGGTGAGAAAGGTGTGGCCGAGGCGGATGCAGGTGATAACAACGTCCTCCCTGGGGTTGCGACTGTGCAGGGGGGCGTTGGTCCCGACTTTGAATTTGATGGTGTTTAGTTTATTACTGTTCCCAAGAGTCCATGTCTTACCAGGTCTTACTAAGGTAGCTGGAAGTGGAGAAACAGAGGTCTGAGTGCGGGATAGGAAAAGAAGAGATGCGATTCAACAGAGCGTTGTCAGCTCTCTTGTTGCAGGGAATGCTGATGTGGCTGGGAATACAAAAAAAGATAATATAATTTCCCTGAGGAAGGAAGAGCATGAAGTTTATTGAGGATTTGTAGGATGAGTGGATTGGACCAGAGCATGGTGAGGATGCCAGTGAGAATGGATTTAGAGTCGGAGAAGATGATGAAGCGGGGGCGAAAGGAGAGTTTAACAAAGTTTAAAGCCAGGAGAATGATCTTTGCTTCAGCAGAAGAGAATAAGACTCCATCGGGCAACCTTGAGGAGAGAGTAAGGCTGGGACAGGCGGCGGCAGCTGCAGAGGAGCTTTCCCATGTGGATCCGTCAGTGAAGAGAAAAGAAATGGTTTGGCCGGTTTGTTGATACTTAACGGCACAGTGACAGTCAAGAGTCAAATGTGCCAATAAATAATGGTGTAAGAGTAAATATAGTGAGGAGATGGAGGTTTGTAAAGGAGATAAAGAGGAAAAGCTGAATGTGGGAGAACATTTTAGGTGAAAAGAAAGGGGTGTGTAAAGTTAGGTGTAAAAAGGGAGGAGATTATATGTGGTGGAAGGGGTTGTTGTTGCGGAGGAAGTTGATGATGTTTGAGGAAGAATTGTTTTTGAATGGGTCCGAGATTGAGGAGAGAAAAGATCTGGAGTTCTGGTATAAGGGACAGGTTAAGAAAATATGCTTGATGGAGAGATTGATGTTGTAAGTGGGGCAAAGAGGGGCAGGGGAGCCGGATAAGAGATGGGAGTGAGTAAGAGAGGAGTGGCCGAGGTTAATGCGAGTGACAACGATGTCTTCCCTGCGATTGCGACTCTGCAGAGTGGTGTTGGTCCCGACTTTGGGTTTGATAGTGTAAAGTTTATTACTGGTTTCGTAATTCCAGAAGTTTTGCCAGGTTCTGTTAATGTAGTTGGAGATGGAGAGACGGAGGTCTGAGTGTGAAATAGGAAAAAGAGAGATGCCATTTGACAGAGCTTTGATGGCAGCTCTGTCGGCTCTCTCGTTGTCAGGGATGCTGATGTGGCTGGAAATCCAGAAAAAGAGAATTTTCTTTCCTTGGGAAGAAAGAGTGTCGAGTTTGTTGAGGATTTGTAGAATGAGAGGGTTAAGCCAGAGCATGTTGAGGATGCCAGTGAGGACGGATTTAGAGTCAGAGAAGATGACCAAAATGAGGGCGGAAAGAGAGTTCTATGAAGTTTAAGGCTAGGAGGGTGGCCTTCGCCTTGGCAGAGTAGATAGAGGTGCTGTCGGGTAGCCTTGAGGACAGGGTGAGGCCAGGACAGGCGGTGGCTACAGAGGAGCCTTTCCCAATGGAGCCATTGGTGAAGAGGATGGAGTCATCATGGAAATGTCTACAGTATTTGGAATGGAAGAAGGTTGGGTTGTGGAGAGCTTTTGTGAAGGAAGAAAGACCAAGGTAAACCTTGGTCCAGGTGGGTGTAGGTGGGATGGTGTGTCTGGCAATTGAGAAAATGTTGATTTTGGCTTTGGAGAAGTGGGAATGAATCCGGATCCCGAAAGGTGGGGGGATGTGTTTGTTGAGATTGAAAAGGTTGGTGAAGGAGGGAGAGCGGATGGAATGGAAACAGGGGTTGCTTGTATTGGCGAGGATACAAAAGGCAAAGGAAAGGCCGGCCTTTGTGCACTGGAGGTCAAAGGGGAGTTCGTTGGCCTCGACGTGGGGACTGGTGATAGGGGAGGTGTGAGTGGCGCCAAGGCAAAGCCTTAGGGCAGTGTTCTCAGTGACCTCCAGGTGTTTCAAGCAAAATTTACGGCTGAAAGCGAAGATGAAATTGCCATAGTCCAGCCTGGATCTGAGGAGGGAGCGGCATAAAGTGAGCAGAGTGAGCAGGTTTGCTCCCCAGTCAATGCTTGAGAGAAGATTGAGGATTTTGTGGCAATTGGTTTTGAGGGTGTTGTTGTGGGAGAAATAGGAAAGTTAGAGTTAAGAGTGATTCCGAGGAAGCGAGAACTGTCTTTATTGGGGATTATGGAATCTTTGAGACAGAGATTGGGGTGGAGGAGGAAGGAGTTGTTGTTGTTGAAATGGATGAGAACAGTTTTGTCTTTTGAGAAGTTAAAGCCATTGAAGTTGCTCCAGTGAGCTAAGTTGTCCAGGCAGTGTTGGAGGTTATTTTGGAGAGTTTGGAAGCATGGGGAGGATGAGAAGATAGCAAAATCGTCGAAATAGAGGGAGCAATTGTTGTTGGGGAGGGGGCCTTAGTGATGCTGTTGATTTTCAGGATGAAGAGTTGGGGAGAGGATACTGCCTTGGGGGACACCCGCTGTTGGGAGTAGGTGTTTCCATTGCGTACTCTGAATTGGCAGGTACTGTATGTAGAAAGTTCTGGATGAGGGTGGGGAGGAGGCCTGTGAGGCCGGAGGAGTAAATATCTCTGAGGACACCATACCGCCAAGTGGTGTCGAAGGCCTTTTTGATGTCGAAGAAGATTGAGATGGCATGATGATTCTTTACGAAGGCTTCACGAATGAAGCTGTCAAGTTTGAGGACGTGGTCCAGGCAGTTTTGGATTTTTCTGAAACCATTTTAATTAAGTGGGGGAAAGGATGTAGTAACCTCTCGAGGTACCAGCAGAGCCTGTAGTTGACCATACCTTCCATGATCTTATAGAGGCAGGAGGTAAGAGCAATGGGTCGGTAGTTTTTTGGGGTTGGATCTGTCTTTCTTAGTTTTGGGGATTGGGGTGACAATGGCCTCTCTCCAGGTGTTGGGGAAAGAGTTTGAGGACCACAGGTAATTGTAAATCTTGAGGATAATTTCTAGGGAGTTCCTGGGGAGATTTATGAGTAGATTGTAGTGAATGTCGTCAGGGCCTTGAGAGGAGGACCCAGATTTTTTGAGGGCGGAGGAGAGCTCGGAGTAGGTGAATGGGAGATTGTAGTTTTCCTGATTGTTGGACTGGAAATTAAGTGGGTTCTTTTCAGCCTCAATTTTCTGGTTTCGGAAGGAGTAAGAAAGATTGTCATTAAGGAGGTATTGGCGAAAGTGGAGGCTAGGCAGTTGGTAATGTCTTTGAGGTCGGTGTTGTTATGGATGAGGTGAGAGATGTTGTTGGAGGAGCTTTTCCCTTTGAAGTCATAGATCATATTCCAGACCTTGGAGGGGGCAGCCTAAAATGGGATCCCGTGTACCCTAGAATGGGGATGGAGTCGGGGGAAAAGAGAAAGGTTTCTTGTAGGCAGATAATGCTGGGGTTGAAGGTAGAGATCAAAAGTTGGTTCTTTGAAGTTGGCGGAGAAACCGTGACAATTCCATTGTATGATGTCTGCCATTAGAGGTGATGACGGTGGGGAAGGAGAGGGTCAAAGAGGAAGGAAGTATGACTGAAGAGTCTCCCCTGTCAATGTGGGTTGATCTGGGGGAGTTGGTGTTGAGAAGATAGTATTTTGAGTTGGGAAGATTTGGTTTGGTTTGGATTGATGAGGGTTTTTTGTTTGTGTTGAGTTGGGTTTTTTGGTTTGAGTGGTGGGGGATAGAGGGTAAGGATGAGGAGGTTTTGGGTGGTCCGTGCCAGTTGGCGGGGATCTATGGATGTTTTGGGTGTTGTCTTTGGTTATTCATCAATTTGAGGTCGTCTTGTGAGAGTTGAGATCTTTTGGGGGAGTGTTGTTAGTGAAAAGGTTTTCCCTGGGGTGGGAAAGGGATGCAGCATGGTGGTGAGAAAGGCCTGAGGGGTTGGTGGATGAGGAAGAGGTTGAGGGGAGGTGGACATGGATGGGGTGGGGAGGAAGGAGCATTTTTTCCCTGAATGGAAAATTGATCGATCCAGGTTATGTCAGTCTGGAAGCCCCTGGAGATTTGGAGTCCAAGATCTTTCTGGCCTCGGGATAGGAAACACTTTGAATGGTTTTAGTCCTGAAAACCTCCTTCTCTCTGAGCCACTTGGGGCAGGAGTTTGAGGAGGTGGGGTGATCTCCAGAGCAATTTATGCAGCTGGGTTCATTGTTGCAGGTTCATTGTTGCCGGAGGAGTGTAGGTCTTGAGGATACTTTATAATGATAAAATGAAGATTATATTGCATCCAGATGTCCATATATATATATGTACATTTAATATAAAAATATCATTATCCCCCATCCGTTTAATATACTTTGATCATCATTTCAAGGGAAAATATGTTACTGTACTGTATGTCTAAAACCAAATTTTAGATAAAGGAAGAGGAAGGAATCTTACTAACCTCCTTAGAAACACACTCACATTTCTCAATGCAAAAACAGAGTACTAACATCTTTCATAATACTGTTAACAACAAAAACTGCCTAGTAATTATCAGACAAAGTTTCAATTTGCATCATGAATTCAGAAATCAAACTCTGTCACAGGTAAGATTCTGTCCAACAAAACAGCCTGTTCTTGAAACTCTTTCCGACAGCTTGGCTACAGTAGTTAAACAATTTCACAAATTACCCACGTTTGGATAATGTAGCTCTAAGAAACCTGATACTTTTCTTACTCTCAAATGTGAATAAAATGTTTGGACTAATTGTGAAACGAACCCAGTTTATTAAAGGTTTCAAAACATATGAAAAGGGAAATGGTAAGAATATTATAATGCAAAATGTTCTTAAATTACTCATCAACTGTATCCCCCATAACTTATGAAAGTGACTTCCAAAATGTAATTCAATCAAGCAAACATTATCAAACATTCATGTTTTTCAACTAAAAAAAAATAAGTCTGAAAAAGGAGGAATAATATACTGTATTCCAAAGAGGAAAATTTGGAGCTTTTAGAGAGCTTGTACTGTACCTCTCACAGCATTGTATGAGTTAAGTTGGTCCAGCAAGTTCATCTTTTATTATAGAAAACAATGATAAAGAAAAGTAGATATTAAAGTTTAAAACTTTTTTGTAGAAATGACTGATGTGAGACTAGTTACAGCATCACAACCTCATAAATCTTTCAAATTGTGTATTTCATAGTTATTCTGTTGAAATCATGATGCATACAATTAAAATTCTTGTGAATAACTGTAATCTACAGTATAATCTGAAGAAAGTTTGAAACAATTATTTCCATTTATTGAAAAACATGAAAATAGTCTTTAAATAAATTCATTATCAAATTTTTAAAACAAGCATATGAAGTGACTTCATACACCAGTCATTATCAAACAAATTTAATTGTGACATCTAATAAAACTCACTATGTACTCAACAGAACAAGATATCGAAGTACAGTAAGTCTTCAAGGTCAGTCATGTTTGTTTTTCAGTCCTCTTTCTTTATAACTAAATGTGTCTGACCTCTAAAGAAATCTTTCTAATTGACAAATGATTATTGATTTTGGATGGTTATCTTTTCCCTTTTAATTTTTTTCTTCAGAAAAATACGACCTTGGGGGCAGTTTAGTCAAACTCCCCATTTTAAGAGGTCTCACATGTGACCTTGAACTTGCCAGTGTATAGATCACCTCAAGTGAGGCTTTAAAGTCAATACAAAGTTAAGTGCTTGAGGACTCAAAAGAGGATTGCTTAGAATTCAGGAATGCAATTTGCAAAGAAGCACTAAAGAAAAATGTATTTAATACAGCCTTGAATATGATATAAAGACATGGTAAATAGAAGGAATAGAGGAGCAGCGTAATTTAAAGTTAGGCTGAGAAGATGACATCTTTGTTTAACATGCTTTGGTAAACATTGTTTGTAATACAATATTTACTTCTGAAAAGAAAAAGTCAGGGAGTTTAGAGTTTAGAGTCCAGACCCCTCCTCTCCAGGAGCATTATCCTTTACAACAAACATATCTTCAGAAATGACTGATTTTGGTGAAATTTTCCACCCATACCATGGAATTGCAATGTACATTATCTTGTCCATGGAAAAACTACTTTTCATTCATTGACAAACATTAAAACAATGAAAACATAAGGACAGATACATGACTTGTCCTTCTCCTTAAAACTTTGTTCCGGCAAATCATAACCACAAACTTACTGCAGCAAATAGTGAGACCACTTTATCTTAATTAAAATAAGCACACATTAAGGACTTTATCCATTGCTAATATGACACTCAGCACCAACTTCCACAACAACTAAGGTTTTCAGAATAAAGAAAATTAAGAGGAAAAATCAGACCCGACCTGGTTATTTATCAGGTCGGGTCAGACTGTTTGAAACTTTAAGGAGCAAAACAACTAATGTATCACCTTGTGGAATGCTTCTTCTTTTGGCTCAAGAGCACTAGTAAGTAAAGGAAAGGCTCCTTATGTGAATATCTACAAGAAGAGAGCCTACTTGGTCATTTGTTAATCCACTAAGACACGGGTGAATCCAACTTGAAATATTTGCCCTCACTCAAAAGTTCTAAAAAGGCTCTGCAGGCATGTTTATCAGTACACATAATCTTCAGAAATCCACAATAAAATTTGGAAATTAAATACAGTAGATCTATAACAAAAATTGTTTGGATTTATGAAAGTCATTTCTGTTACGGCCTATGTATGATTCTACAAACAGCATATACCTACAATGTGAAAGTAAATTAAAAATCAGGAGAGAAAACGAGCATAGAATATAACAGTTTACAAAGATGAAGTTTTGGATAATCATAGTAATTTGATATATCTGTGAGCAACATTTTGTTGTACCCATACAGTTGAAACATTTTATCAATTTTGTTACTATACAAAACATTGATCACTTTTCCCTTTCCACAATACCTTACAGAATGGTCTAAATAAAATGTATTAATAATATATATTATTATTTATATGATGATTTATTTTGTTCTATTTGTATCCTTCATGGCAAATATATAAGAACAATATTCAGCAAATACATGACTTTTCTAGGCAGTACTGAAAATGCATGAATACAGGCCTAGATAGTTTGTACATAAAACACATATCAACTCAACATACAGTAGTCACACCTTTGTGACAACCACGATGTCTAATTATCTAGTATCTTAAGATGAATCATAGGTATTCCATTATCGTCATGTTCTAATTGTCGGATGACATTCAAGCACCTCAAAGACATAACGAGGGCATGCTGCCATGATACGACAGATAAGGGAAATGATAGTTGCAATAGATACTCTCAGGGAATGCCATTTGGCGCTGACGTCCATTTCCAAAACGTACAAAATAATGTCGTTGAGATTTGTAGGGTGTCCATAACTTGTACGTTCTTTGCTTGTACGTATCATCAAAGCCCTGTCATTACAACCAGTTGGGGCTCGCTGCTTCTATGCTCGATATAAAATGCCGTGTTTATTATGCACGATACACACAAGCACTTGAATTTGTAGAGGACTTACCAGTAAATGATGTGAGACACTTGAAAGAAAAGTCAATAGGAGGACCATAATCATTTTTAGCATCAATAGACGGTGAAGTGTTCGTATCGGGTGGCAGTTTTGATGTCATTCTCGAATTTGAGATATTTTTCTGAAAAGAGAAATGTGATGTGAGTTGCATGGTCGGTAAAATAAAAAATAAAAAGAATTGAGATATGCCTGAAAACATTTTCGCATTTAATGGAAGGCATTTCGCAATCCTTTAAGAGCTTCTTTGAAGTTTGAAAGTGTGGGCAGAAACATCCCCAGGTGTTGAGTAAATCCACTCTCACTTCAGTGTATTTATTGGCTTGAATCATGCAAAACATTTTGAATTGGATTGGTCATGTGTGAGAAATGCGTGAGAAATAAGATAAAGGTACACATAAAATTAGGAAGTGCTGTAATAGATGCATTTTCTTTTTTATGGCCCACGGACATTTTGTAAAACTTACAGAACTGATGCTTGACAGAAAACCACCACCACTTTAGAGTACAATGTCAGGCTTTACATATTACTCAAGTAAGTTAAAGCAAACTACAAGGCACTTCAGATTATTAAAGGATTACTCCATCTTATATGAAAGAGGACTTAAAAGGAAACAAAATGGTGAAGAAAGCATTCACAAATCTTATATCGTTAAGGAGATATTCAAGTTTAAAGTTTGGTATCATTTGTGTATAAACAACTGAAAATAGACTAGATCCTGTGAATTTGTGGCTAAAAAACCATTGGATATGTCAGAAGTCGCAAAACAGAATCTTGTAAGGGTAATTATAATTCACCACCTGAAGATAGTTTGAGGAAACAAAATTCAAATTTTAAAAATGTGAAATAAATGTTCTTCAAAATACATTAGCAATTACTAAGAATGTGTGGATTAGGGCACCAACCATAATAGACTTACTACACCAGTCATTTTTACACAGGTGAGGAGAGTTTCAGTCTTAAATATCTCCTGAACGTAATAAGAAATTTAAGTAGTTTCTTCACCAGTTTGTTTCTCTCAAAGTCCTCTTTCATATTAGATCAACTTGTTTGATAACTGAACTAGCCCTTTAAAAAATAGTACTGTATGTGTATTTGGTATAAGAAAGTCATTCAATTTTATGTATACTTGAATCAGGAAGTAGATGATTAATGACTTTCAGATTGGGGATCAATGAATACTCATCAAAGGATTATGGTATAAACTTTTGTGAATGTGAAGCAGTACCACCCTGTAATTGTGGAAGAACTCAATATCTACTGTACTTCTCATACAATGTATTGCTGTTTTACCATACTATAACAAACATACTCTACTCTTGAAAATGTTCATATGGCTGCTTAAGGTATGTGACAGTATGGCAACACAACATAATATGATTTCAAATTCAACTACAGAACAGTAAATACCATCATGGTTCGCCTGTCCATGCAATTGACACCCATATCATATGACCCGGCCAATTATAAAAATGGCATTTCACACTGAAAGTCCCACATGGCATCCCATGTCCCACAGGGCATCCCACCCTATGCCCCACATGACATCCCATCCCATCTCTTGTCCCACATGGCATTCCACCATATCTCACACATGGCATCCTAACCTATGTTCCACATAGCTTCCTACCCTGTGTCACACATGGCATCCCAACCTATATCATACTTGTGTTACTCGTGGCATCCCCCCAATGTCATCCCACCCCACGTCCCACATGACATCCCATGTCCCACATGACATCGCATCCCATGGCATTCCACCCTATGTCCCGCATGGCATTGCACCATATATCCTACATGGCATTCCACCCTGTTCCACATGGCATCCCACCCCATGTCCCACATGGCATCCCACCCCATGTGCCACATGACATCCCATAGGCTCCATAAGAAGTCTCATCCTAGCATGTATAAAAGTGTCAGTTCATATAACTTATATGCAAATGAATTGCTGAATAAGACAAAAAGGCAGTCAAATAATTGTGCTTAATATAGCCCTTTGTGTATACACACATGGTATGTATTATATCATGTCCCGCATGGCCCCCATCCATGTCCCACATGGCATCCCCCCTATGCCCATATGCAGTCACATCCTGTTACACTCCCTGACTGAGTATAGTAAATAACTAGAATAGTCGAAAGGACAGTATGCTCGACTATTGAACCGACTATTCAACCGACCCTATTCTACATGTGCATGCCAATCCACCCTAACATGCCAACACATCCTGACCAACATCGCACCCCACCCTGCCCTACATACAATTCTACCCTGTCCCACATGACCTCATCCTAATTCCTTTAGCTACTTTATCATTATGTCATCTTCTACCCCACATTCTGCTTATTGTTTATATTTCTCAAAACACTAATTTAACATTCTTTAGTAGCAAAGAAACTTTTATTTGCTTCTTTATTCACGGCAAGAGAAACATTTTGATTGCTATTCATGTCTAAATATTACTTTCATAACTAAACTAGAAATATGAAGTTAGTAAGTCATAAGCCATATTTTTTTGATCTCAGGTCAAACATATTGCAGCAAATGCACACTATACCTCACCATTAAGTGTGAACAATGTTCTTCACATATACTGTATAATCATTTGTTTAAGCAAAATCATCATACCCACTTTAATTCAAGATATACCACATATACAAATATTTTCATTGCTATGCAAATAAGCTAATTATTATGCACACACAATCCCCCAATAATGCTCAACTGAACAGTGCCAATGCCCTCTACCACTGGACCAAATAGCAAGTTATTATCTCAGGTTAAATATTTTATGTGAAAGTCTTTGTTATGCAAATAACTAATATACATTACACCTCACCATTAAGTGTAGACAATGGTGTTTAAATATATGATCATTTGTGTAAACAAAATCATCACTCCCATTTTAATTCAAGAGATATCATAGATACAAATATTTCCATTGTTATGCAAATAAGCTATAAGTATGCACACATAACCCCTAATCATGCTCAATTAAATAGTACCCTATGTCAAGTTACATGAATAAACAAAATTCATAACTTCAGTTATGAAGAATTTAACCAAAACTTTAACCTGACAAATATTTTTATTATTATGCAAATAAGCTAATTAGTATGCACACACAACCCTCTAATCATGCTCATTTGAACAGTACCCATCCTTTACCCCTACGCCAAGTCACATGAATGTACACCATTCATAAGTTATGAAAAACTTTAACCAAAAACTTTAACCAAAACTTTAACCTGACAAATATTTTCATTGTTATGCAAATAAGCTAAATTAGTATGTACACACAACCCTCCAACCATGCTCATTTGATCAGTACCCATGCCCTCTACCCCTATGCCAAGTCACATGAATGTACACCATTCATAAATTAAGTTATGAAAACTTTAAGCAAAACTTTGCCAGATGCAGACGCCAACGCCAACGTCGGGTAGTAGAATAGCTCTACTATTCAAGATCTACTATTCTTCGAATAGTCGAGCTACTAACCACAATAATAAAGGTGGAGTTTAATAATCATGCCTAATACAACCGTTGGTGCCCAAATGTTTTGTAGAATTTTAAATCTCCAGTGCTACGAGAGAGATGCTTGAGGATCTCTGAAGAGTATTGGGAAATTAAATCATTTTACAGTTATCTTCTAGGCAAATATCAAACTGGTTTTGTAGACTTTTTAAGGAAACTATATTCTTCAATCTGTCTGAGTGTCTCTGAAAAACTGTCAACATTTTGTAAGGAAATTCTAACATTCCATAAGGATATTTAAAGAAACTTTTAACTTTTTTTTTCTGAGGAACTCTAAAGAAACTAACATTTTCTGATGAATTCTCATAAAACTGTGGATGGTCGGACTGGATGAAATCACTTTTACATAGGTTCACATTATGCTTCATATGCTCACCAAAAAGGGGCAGCGTGCTAGATTTATTGAGGGGGAACATTAATGCATGCGCGAATCACTGCGCCTTCAAGCGTGGAGTCAAGGGGCTTAACAGCTCTGGAAGTTTACTTATAATCATACATCAAAATGAAACTAAATTCCGACTGATAAGGACCATTAATGAGCCAAACAGGACAATTTCTTATTATGCTATCATTCTGTGTTATGTATCCATGTAGGTACTTCATTTATAAGGTTAATTAAGATTATTCAGTTCAAAAAAAAAAAATTGAATATAAGAATACATTTTTTTTAATAAATTCTTTTCTGATGAGGGGCAGGGCAGACCAAGGGAGGGGGGGGGGGTCAGGCCAACTGAGGGGTGGGGCAGGCCATATCTCTGAACATCAAAGCTAGGGCACTGGCATTTATTTCAGGTATAAATGGTTAGACCCATCCTGCAGTGGCATAGCTACTACTGTAGCTATTTCCAGGAGGGCCCAAAACATGAATTGCTATCAAAATGTACAAAATTTCCCCCAACCCCAGCCCCTTCAGCTACACTACTGAAACATCTCTACTTTCTCGTGTAAATCTTGTCTTATATCCCTCAGCAACAATTCTTTGAAAGCAAGTAGCTTTTCCAGCCAGAAAACTTAACTACACCTCCAATAAACATTTATAGCCAAAGTCCTTCTCTCTCAGTATTTTAATTGAGACTGGGATTATGGAAACAAATGTAAAGATTTGAAAAAAAATCTTTTGAGCTGTCTGCCCACATAAACATCACAAACCTTGCGAAAAGAAGAAATCCTCATAGTTTTATCAAGGATAATTCAAAACTTAAATATGCTATCTTCAAATCTCATGCTAAAGATTTTGATTGATTTTCCATTTCATTTGTTGCCCTGCATAGATCTTTAAAGGTACTGTATATAAAAGGAAAAGTTAATATTGACCAGTTATAGGGCATTATAAAGCACCTGTAGTTTATAGCAACTCAGTCTGAATACTTCTTAGTGTATACAAAAGTTGTGATGTGATATAGGGAAGCTCAATGTAATTCTTTCAATTTCTGTTCTACATAAGGCAATTTTTTCCTTAGGAGAAAAAGGTCCGTCAATCATTCACAGTTAATGACCACATCACCTCAAGCATATAGTACACAAGTATTTTAATCACCAGTTTGCAAACAAATTTCTCCCACTAAGACACCTAACACGGGATGAGCGATTTCACTCACAAAAGTGCCTGATTACTCAGCACTGGCTTCTGTAATCTTATACACACAAATAACCTTAGGCTACTTGGCTGTGGTGTGCATGGGAATGGCAGATTAACAATCATTCTTTGGAGTGGAAACACAATACACTGAACAGGAAGTTGCATTGATAATTGCCATACCGGAGTTTCAGGATTAACTCGGGTGTCGGGTGCGGGTAGGCTTAAAGAGAAACTTTTCAGCATGTAAATTTTAGTCATCAGACTTTGTTCCTGCTAAATTTTGATTAAGGGTATGATAGAGATTTTTGGTCATATTCAACTTATCCCATTCAAATAACCTGGTGGAGGATTGAAAAACAATAGGTTACCTTTATCAAGAAATTAATAGATTTTCTTGTTATGTGACAAAAAATTATAAATTTTGCATAATTTATTTCAATTAACCTTTACTCTACTCTACCAGGGCTTTGAAAAAAGCGACCCCAATTTTTGTAACTTTTTTTTCATATGCATTTTTGACAACTTTCCTTTTATTTTCTTTCGTTACAAGTTTGGTTGGAAGAGATGCTAAGATATTTATCTTTTGATTAATTAAAACCAATTTAGGAAATATTGGACAAAATTATGCAAATTAAGCAATTTTTGGCTAAATTTGGTCAACAAATGGTCAATCTTTGCAGAAGTATAATTTCTTGTCAGTATTGAAAACAGAGATTTGTGTTACATATTTAGATTCTTTTTGAAATTTCCTTTCCAATGATACTAATCTATAATTTTTAGAAAGAAAGGAAAGATGAAAACACATCAAAAATGATAAAAGTCAAACGACCCCTGAAAGCTGCAGCAGAAAAATAATTACGCAGTGGTCACGGTGAGACTCGAACCTCGAGCGCTCGCATTCTAGTCGCATACATTCCCTCTGCACCAAGTAGTCATTCAAATTGGGAAGGTGTAATACATTTCTTATAAGGACAGATTCTAAATAGAGGGGGTATGCCTTTATTTATATATCAAATGAAAGGAAATTTCAAGCACTTTTGAACAGTGGTTCAACGAGGCATGTGTGATGTACAGGTTGGATACACAATTTTTTGAAAAGAAACAGGTCAAAAATGGCAGAAATTCATGAAATTTAAAAGAAATTCCACCAGAACAAAAAAATTGCATGTAGGGATTATGAAAATTATACCGGAAAACAATACTATCATGTCTTAGGACTTTCGTGTTTGATTTTGAAGCAAAAATGTGATCTTAGAGTTAATGTAAGATTTAAAAAAAAAAAAAAAAAAAAGTAAATTGTTTAGCAATTTTTGAGTTTTACCCTTTTTCGATGTACTTTTTCTAAAAATTATCTAATATGACTCCTATAAAAAAGTTTATTTTGTGAAAGAAATATCCGAGTACTTTCAAATGATACCAAGATTACTCCTATAGGACTGTGGTAAAGTCCCATTTTATTTCTAGAAAAAGGTGGTTTGAAAACGGCGATAGTATTGCCGCGTGGTAGAGTATGGGTTAAGACCTTAATATTTGTGTCCATTTTTAAAGACAATCTGCTACTAAAAATGATCAAAGTTTGATTTCTTTTAATTTATTCTGAATTTTGATAATCCTTGGAGGAAGACAAAGAACTCAAGAGGACCTCTACAAATTTCTTTCCTAAATTTACTGTAAGTAATTGAAAATGATACAAATATGTGTTTTCCATTTTGATGTTGAGGGTGTGGCTCAGATTAAAAAAGAGAAAGGCATTATAAAAACATTTACAAATTTAAAAACAATGAATAATATACAAGAATTGAGGCCTGGTCTGCCCATATAAAAACAAATCAGCATTCAATTTACATACAGTACCAAGATCCAAAACTTACAAAGTAACAAAGTGTCTAATGTTGATAGAACTTCTACATTTGTTCATGGTTTCAATGAGTTCCCACAGTACAATGTAATGCTTACTCTACTTTCCCATAGACCTTTAAATGGTTTACTACTATTGCAACCAGGGTTTGACAAGTTTGAGTGCCAAGCTCCAGTGACAATCAGTGGCATGCCCAGGGTGACCGCCTAGACCCCCTCCCATTAAGAACTGTTTAAATTTAGTCCACTTTTATTGACAAATTGTCAACAAAAAGGTTTTTTTTTTTTTTTTTTATCGGCATGCTAGAATGATTTACGAAATATTGTATGTGTAATCAGACTAGAAATTACACTGGATATTCAACTGTCAAAGCCCCCTCCCCCATCAAAAAAAAAAAAAGTACAAATATATGCCAGAAACTATTCTATGAATTCATCTCAATTCCCATTGCTAATCATCTTGCCCAAACTTTTTACCGCTTTTATTTTCGTCCCAGTATCATTCGACGAAAGTCATACATTATTATAATTATTTCAAGTTAACTTGCAGCATGCGTTCCTATAAACTATGCAACAACTTTTGTCTATATTAAATCCCCACAAATCCCAAGAATATAAATAAGTCCATTATAATGTTAAGTGCATATGGGGTTTATAACAAATGTGATTAATTAATTACATTTGGACTGGTCTAAAAGCACGCCTTGGGCCTTTGGGGGTGTAATATTTACTTTGTTAAAGTTTGTTTGTATGGTGAGTGATGTACTTGGCAAGCTGCCAGCAGTGATTCACAAGGATTTAAACGTGAACCTGAACTGTGTGCATGTGAGTATGTTTATGTAGGTGACATGTATGGGTGATTTCATGTTTGTTTGTTTGTTTGATGAGGGCTTAACGGCACCACGACAACGAGGGTCAAATTGTGCCTGAGAGGTCAGATCATTTTAGAGGTAGGATGGAAAGGAAACAGGGGGAGAATGAGAGAAATTTAAAAACAAAAAATCAGAAAGCTGTGATCGAGAGAAGAGGTGCATGGGTGAAACAAAGTTGAGAGAGAGGGTGGAAGAGGCAGCAGCTGTCTTGTTGCCTTCCTTGGAGCCATCAGTATAGATGGAGGTGTAATTTGAGATATATTTGGAAGTGTTATAATAGATGGAGGTGTAATTTGAGAGTTACAGTGATGAGTAGAAAGGCCCAGGTGGTTAGAAGGGAGGGGGGTAGCCCAAGGAGGAAAAGTGGGCCAGGAGAAGGTGCCTAGAGTGGCAGGCTTGATGCCGAGATGGAAGAGGTCTGATTTAATGCGTAAGCTAAAGGGAAGGGGCTAGGGTTTTAGTCCTATCAAAGAGGGTGGAGAAATTGGGGTACCTAATGAGGTTGTAAACAGGGTTCTGGGTGTGGGTGAGGACTCCAAAAGCATAGGAGGCTAAGCTTTCTACATCTAAGTAGAAAGGGGGGTTCCTTGGCTTCAACATGAATGCTAGTGATTGGGGAGGTGCTGTAGGCACCTAGACAAAGCCTGAGGGCTTCATTTTGGATAGTGTTGATGTGGTTGAGGTATGAGTTGTGAGCGACACAGTAGACAATATTGCCATAGTCAAGCTTGGCACTAATGGTGAGCCTAAAGATTTTGAGGAGAGCATGGAGGTTCGCACCCCAAGTGGTGTTGGAGAGGAGGCGGAGAAGGCTGAGGAATGTGATTGCCATTGAGCACGAGGTTCGGGTTGGAGTGGAGGTTGTTGAAATGACAGAAGTGCATGCAGACTGTCTTGTCTTTGGAGAATTTAAAACTGTCATTGTTGCACCAGACTTGCAGCTAGTTGAGGCTGATTTTGAGTCTATTTTAAACAAGAGGAAAGCTAGGGAGGAGTAGAAGATGGTGAAGTCGTCCAGGTAGCGGGTACGTTCGATGTTGGGGCCAAGGTTGTCCACGATGTCATTAATGCTCAGGTTGAAGAGAGTGGGAGAAAGGATGCTGCCTTGGGGGACGCCTTCTTCTTGGGAGTAAGGGTTGGAGAGGATGTGGCCAATACGAACTTGGAACTGCCTGGGTTAGAGGAAGCCTCTGAGGCCGATGGTGTGAAGTTTGCAGATAATGCTGTATTTTCAAGTAGTGTTGAAAGCTTTCTTGAGGTCGAAAAAAATGGCAATGAGGTGTTCCTTTTTTGCAAAGGATTCTTGGATAACGGTGTCGAGCATAATTAAGTGATCTGGGTATTGCAACATTTCCGGAAGAAGCTTTGGTGAGGGAGAGGATTCTGTTGGTCTCAAGAAACCAGTTTAGTCTCTGATTAATGATCCTTTCCATAATTTTACAGAGACAGCAGGTAAGGGCGATGGGGCGGTAGCTGGAGAGGTCGGTACTGTCCTTCCCCGGTTTAAGGACAGGGGTGACAATAGCTGTCCTCCAGATAGGGGGAAAGGAGTGTGAGGACCAAATGTGGTTGAGGATGGTGAGTAGGGTAGTGGTGGCCTTGTTAGGGAGGTGTTTCAGGAACTGGTAGGGGATGTTATCTGGGCCCTTGGAGGTGCAGCCAGCATCATGGATGGCTTGGTTTAATTCAGAAAGGGCAAGAGGGGTGTTGTAGCTCTCAGAGTTTTTGGAGGGAAAGATGATACTCCGGGCTTTATCGCGAGCTTTTTTGGTTTTGAAGGCATTGGAGTAGTTGGTCGAGGACGAGATGTTGCTGAAAGAGGCGGTGAGGTGGTTAACAATGTCCTTTTTCGCAGTGAGAAGGTCACCATTCCAAAAGGATGGGAGACTTGCCAACCCTGCCGTGGAAGCTGTTAACCATTCTCCAAATCTTCTTAGTGGGGGTGTTGATGTGGAGAGAAGAAATGAAGTTTTTCCAAGTGTTGGTTTTACTGTCTTTGACAGTGTGCCTAGCCTTGGCACGGCTGATGCGAAAGAGGTTGAGGTTGTGGGTGGTTGGCTTAGTTTTGAAGTTTCTGAGGGCTCTTTTCCTGTTCTTAATGATGGTTTTGCAGTCATCAGAGAACCAGGGGTTGGATGGATGATTGAAGGGTTTGGAGGTTTTGGAAATTGAGCAGGTGGTGATGTTGATAAGGATATTACTGAAGTTTGATATGGGATCCTCATCCTCAAGGAGATGGGGGGAGCGTGTGAGTCACAGAGGGTTTCGAAAGGAGGCCAGTCGGCCTTCTTGAGGTTCCAATTGGGGGTGTGGTCAGTGGGGGTTTGAAGGTTGGAGTGTATAAGAAGAGGGTAATGATCACTACCACAGAAGTCAGCAGTGACTCTCCAGCTAAAATCAAGGAGGTTGGGGGAACAGATAGACAGGTTAATACAGATAAAGGAGCCTGTAGCAGGGTAAAGGTAGGTTGGGGAGTTAGTGTTGAGCAAGGAGAGGCTGTGCTGTCAAAGAGCATTTTTCATGAGCTTGCCTCTGTGGGTGGTGGTAATAGAGCCCCACATAGGGTTGTGGGCGTTGAAGTCACCAAGAAAGATGAAGGGGGAGGGGAGCTGAGGTTGTTAAGGCTGGTTGGCTGAATGTTGGCGCTGGGGGGAGATAGATATTGCAAAGAGTGAAAGTTTTGTGGGAGATAGAAATACAGATGGCCTGAAGGTCGGTGTGCACATGAAAAAAGCTGTGTGGGATATCGTGTCTAATGAGAATAGAGACGCCCCCACAGGCCCTGTCGGCGTCCACTTGATGTTTGTGATAGTAAGCGAAGTTGTTGAGGGAATAATGGTCAGTGGTATTCAAGAAAGTTTCTTGTAGGCAGAAGACGACCAGGTTGAAGGTGGTGGCCATAAGGTCAATTTCTTCAGAATTGGCCTTAAGGCTCCTTATGTTCCATTGTATGATGTTGTGAATGTTATTGTTATTGTTTAGGTTGCACGCCATAAGGAGGCAGGGGGTTATTTTAAGGAGGATCTGTTGGGTCTGAGTTGGTTTATTTTTTCTTTGGAAACGGTTGGTTTTGAAAGTTGGACGAGAAGTACGTTCGGTAGCCGAACAATCCATGTTCTCTTCCGTGTCATATGTGTGGGTTTGGATGGTGGGCTGTTTGTTGTTTGTTGATTGTTAGCCAGGTTGGCTTGAGTTTGATGTTTGTTGGCATTAGAGGTGTTGGGGTAGGGAATGGCAGGAGTCTTAGAGGAGAAAGAAAGGTTAGGGGAGAAGTGGTGTGGTAGGAGGTTTGGGTAATGGGTGTGATTGGGTTGTTGGCAATAGTGATGGGCTTAGGACTGGGTAGGAAGAGCCAGGGGAGGTCTGTTTGGGTATGTGAGTCAGTTTTAGTTGCGTTGGGGGGCGATATTGGTGTTAGAGGAAACTGCGCTCGAGTAGGATGGTTTAGCGTGGAGTGAAGCGAAAAATTGCTTTCTGGCCTCTGGGTAAGTGATGTTGGGATTAAGGGTTTTTAGTTTGGTAATTTGTTTTTCTTGAAGCCAGGTGGGGCAGTCTTTTGAAAAGGAGGGATGGTTAGCTGGATGAGTACCGTCGCAATCAGTGCAGTGTGGGGTGCTGGAGGTGCTGTCATGGTCCAGGGCTCCACAGCGAGCTTGGCTGCGGCAGGACTTTTTTCCATGGCCATACCTCTGGCACTTATGACAACGGAGGGGGTTCGGAATATAAGGGGTGACTGGGATTCTCAGGTAGCCAGCAATGATGTAGGAGGGGAAAGTTGGTGTAGAAAACGATTGGAAGATGGTATTGGTAGGTGTTTCAGCACTGTCTCTATTAAGGACGAGACAACAGGCTTCAGTTACGTTTTAATTACTAAGTTTTTCTACAAGGTCTTCATCGGTCAGATAGGCTAGGTCTCTGGATCTGACCACACCTTTGCTGTAGTTTAGGGAACGGTGGGGGGTGACTGTAATGTCAATACCGGTATTGGCTAGGGTTTTGGTGGTGAGGAGGGTGGTGGCTTGAGTGTCTCTGGTGCAGTGCACCAGATCGCCGGATCTGAGGGTGAAGACTTTGGGGAGAGTACCGGCAAGGCCTTGGAGTGCTTTGTGGATTAGAAAAGGGGAAACTTTTTTAAACTATCTTGTTTATTGGTGGCCTGTATTATTATAATTTTGGGGATTGGGGCTGAATAATGGTCAATAGAGGTAGTAGGTGGGTCACGGGGAGGAGAGGGAGGGTCAAGCTCAAGGCAGAAGCGTTTCGTCATGATGAACAAAAAAAACACAAGGCCCGAGAGACCCAATCGAGGCAACTAGACAAAAATCGCGCAACTACTATAGGAGAACGCTGTACTACTAACGATAAGGCGCAAAACTCTGGTCAGAATGGAAGAAAAAAAAAAAAAAACGATCACACCCAAGACAGAGCCCATCCACAGAGAGAAAATTCCGAAAAATGGAGATATAAAACAAACTTTAGGTGGTAAAGTGCAAGGTGAAATGAAACGGCAGAACGAAATAATTAGAGAGAACAAAAACAAAAGTCACGTCCCTCTCATTGCATACTGAAGAGTGATTTTATGATAATATGTACATTCAATTGCGTTAAATTACTGTATAGTTCAGCTGTTTTGATCAGAATTTATTGTGTGTAATGTATTTTATGTGCATAAATCAGCGGATGACATAAGTAGAGTGAGATTAAAAGTACATCTGTTTAAAACACTTAATTAATTAATCGAATTGAACTTTTGAATACCGGACAGATGAGTGAATCTTAAAGCAGAGTGCCGGGCAAGAATTGAGAGTCCTGGGCGGGCCTGTCCAGCGCCCCCCACCATAGCTAGAACCCTGATTACAACAGAGTTCTACTTATCATTCCACTTTTAAAATCTTTGAAACATTTCAAAGTCACCTTCAGTTAATACTGTATCAACATAGAAATATGAACTGGGAATGAAGTTCCCCCCCCCCCCCCTCCCTCCAATGAAAAAAGGCAAGAGGAATGTTATTTTTCATCCTACAAGTAATGCCACTTATAATTTCAACTGAGATTTGTATCTTTTACTTACATATTCTCGAGACTGTGTTTTAACCCCTGAACATGTACATTTTTGCAGAGCTTTGCCCTAGGATCCCTACCAGAGATTCACCCTTGGGCCCCACTAGGGGCCCTTATAAAGGCAATGGATTCACACTGCAAATTTCATATTTCCTACTTAATGAGTCAAGCTGGTTTTTCACCAGGGAGCTGACATTTTAAATGACAGATCCCTAATTTCACTAACTTTGGGACGACTCATTCTTTGTGACCCCCAAGGGGTTTCGATGTTATATATATGCACCTCAGCCATTCCTATACAATTAATGCTGCTTAATTTCTTCGTATTGAATCAGAATTTGGGTACTTAATGCACATTTGATTAACAATGTGTATTATATCATCTATAAAAAGCACTTACACATGTACATATTTGATCATAAAGCTCATCCAATCCTAATAGGAACAAACCTTTTTTTAATTTCTTTCCTGCAGTTCCATTTCTTTTTCTGCACCTTATCATATCAGGTAATGCATGATAACTCACAATTCTCATGTAAGATATCTTCTCTACTTTTCCATGTCGGTGGCTTTTACTTCCAGGAAGAAATATGACCCAGAATAAATGTAAGTAATGGTAGCTTCACTCACAAATATTAGCCGAGAAATATCTCCTTTCAAACCCCTAGTCACACTTGAATTCAGATTTCAGACTGAGTGCTGTAAACTTGTTTATAATTGTCTATTTGGCATCAAGTTACTGCACATTTTAGACACTGCATTATTTGCCTTTATGATTTGTTGTACTGTAGGTTTTAAAAATATCACCACCTTAATATAAAGAAGTATTCTATTCTTCTTGCGATATACTGTACATTCCAAATATAAACAGGCTGACGACTCTAAAAAGGAACTTGACTGTTCAAACTTGGGACAGGAAGTGAATAAACACCGCATTTGCACCCTTCTCTTCTCGAATAGTGTTCAGAGACCCTCCTGTCATCGGACTGCCATTTAACGTCCTCATCCGAGGGACATTGAGCACTATCCAACCATTATTCACTTCACCCAAAAGCTGCTTAAAGAGTAGGAGCTAAAGACAATGTGCTACCACTTTGATGTTCTCATAGAAAGAATAAATGGCTGGATAAACAGCATATGTAGTGAGTGACCTGAATTTCAACCATCCTAAATGTTATCCACCTTAGCAAAGTCGGACAAAATTGATTATGATTATCATTTGTTAATGAAACTCCATTTTCACTAATTAAATGCATGCCTCATTAGTTGATTGTGCAGTTTAGAATAACAATTTATTGAAGTTTCTTTTAAACAGTACCAACAATCAGAAATTGTACGTTTTACTAGTACAACTGCTTGGTAAATAGGCATGTTTAACACACGATCCATGGTTGAAATTTTGGTCAAGTCACGGAACTTTTTAATCAACCAAAACTGTGAGATATTTTAACCAAAATTTCAACAATGTGACACCACATATTCCGAATCCATCATCAGACATTGTTTTAAAGGATTGGAGATTAAGTTGGAACATTGATTAGTCAATATTTTGTTTTCAGTTTGAGAAAAAAATTGCAAATTTGTGATTAAAGCTAAGTTGTTGAAATTCAGGCCTACCGTCATACATACTGTATTCCTGTCACCTCTTTGCTCTCTGCACTTATTTCACTTTCTTTGTTATCAATTAACTGAAACAGTAGCAAGCAAAATGCATGAAATTAAACAAAAAAATACATGTAGGCCTACTGTACTGTAAGCTACATGTATATATCACATAAAATTCAGTATTGCATCTCTAAGTTCTTTTTTACAATTTTCATATACAAATTTGTGATGTATAAATGGGCAGACTACTGTTCTTTGATTTTTTTGTATGCAGTAAACTACATTGTTTTTTAAGTTGTCAAAATTCTCTATTATTAAGAGAACGTGAGCAGCAGATCCTGACAAAGGTTTGGTTTTTCATAAACATTTTCCATTATAAATTCCCAATCAAAATCTAACTGCCAAACATTTTCAATAATTGAAATAAAGGAAAGAAATTAAAAGAATTAGGCCTAGAGCCTACATAAAGATTGGGTGCTGTTTTTCCCTTTATACAACCACAAAGTTTTCATATGATATGTGTACATTAACAGACTTCAAACTTTGATCAGCCATACATTAAATAGTCAGCCATGGGCCTACCTTAGTTATGGGATCATTTACCAATGTTTGGCCGTAATTTCTTTCACTTTAACCCGTATGTGTGATTTCTGTTTTTTAAATATCTGCGGCCTCACGAAGGTAATGGCTATTTCCTATGCACTTCATTGGAGATAAAAGACAACAATTTTTGGATTCATGTCTGAACTTTACACAACTTCCCCGAGAATATTCTTCACTAAAATATCAAAAATCTTTTATAAAGAGGTTCAAACAATTTATTGTTTATCCACAAAATAATCCTGTATGAAAGTTACTAGGAAATGGTAGGAATTATCTAATTTCTGTGAGTCTTCTGTTTGCCATGTGAAGAACTATTTGGTTATTACTTTACAAGCGGAACTAAATTTTGTTGAAAGGTCAAAATTCAATACAAAATATTTACTTGTTAGTTGAATTTATTTCAATGTGTATGAGTTGTTAACCAATCAGCTGTACGACAATCATAGAAGTAATGCACTTGTCACTTGTATGACTCAACCCTACTACCCCAGCAATGTCAATCAAAGGTGAGTCATTGACATATAAAATAGTGACTCACATGTGCGTCATTGTACCAAATTGTTAAGTCACCAGAGTAACTCTGGGGTAGGTCAATGTACTTCAGACCCATTGACTTTGTACAGAAGTGATTGACTTGGGGTAAGTCATTTTACAAAAAATGTCAGTCACCTACAGTACCGCTCACGTAGAACTACCGCATACTCTCGTATACTAAGTAAATATACTTAAGTCTACTTTTGTATACGTTTGTATGCTACAGTATGCGTTTGTGTACGATTTCGTATACATTTTTAATCTGAGATTATATGTGAAATTATATGCAACCTCGTGTACATGAATGGGGAATATATATGTATACAAACGTATAAGAAGTTCGTATGAATAGTTCGTTATCGGATTAAACTCGTAGAAAAACGTTGATTTTTATATAAGGTTCTCAAGTTCTCCACACTTATTGATTGTTTTGTGAATTAACAGGAAATCTGTACACAATGTGAAGTCATGGTTTTGATATATAAGTAGTAGGCTACATTACCCTGTATGTACGATAACCAACTAAAAGTGTTGACAAAAGTGTAGACAAATTTCCTACACTATTTTAGGCTATTATACGTTCACAACAGCATTAAAAAATAGGGAGGATAAAACTGGCCTAACCTTATACGACACTGTTGTACTTGGAAGTCGAGTGTAACGACTTATTATACCTGTTGTATTTAGTACTAATGTTAGGCCTTTATGGTCGCTCCAATTTCTCGCATGGAACTATGTGACAGCTGCATGAATTTCTTAAGAGAAAACATGCAATTTAAGACTTATGGTTTCAATCTCATGTAGAATAAATATTCTTGAAAAGGTCATTATCTATAAGAACAATCCCTTTGAAAGAAACTAGTAAATATATGCCATATTAATGCCACACTGAACGAGATTTTATGGTACTGCACGGCAATGTACTGAATGCAAGAAGTTCCAGAACCAGATCTACTACTCCCGTATCGCAATGCTCCGCCCCGTATCGCAGCTGAAATAAAAATTCTTGCACAAGTATTGTCTCCTAAAAAATGGTTGGTTTATCTTGTCTTCCATGAAAATCTAATGTTTTTTTTATTGTTTTTCTTAAAAGAGATAAGTACACTTTATCTTGTATTATGTTTTGGACCTTTACTGTCTGACTGTTGTCAAGTGTCAATTGAGTATGCTTGTCTCTTTGCCTTCAATTTTTCTGTAGGGCCTAATGAGTTTTTGCACAATTCATGGCACGATTTCTTGATTATTTGTTCATTTCCTTTAACATTTCATATTTCAAGAATCAAAAATAAATATTCATGACCAATCTCATGTTTTTCGTTTGCTTATTTCTAGTTATGTTATATCATTTATATTTTAGACTTTCGATGTTATTTCATTTCCCTTCGGGTCTTTGATTATTTTATTTTCAAGAAGTTTCTATTTTCTTTCTGCATGGATTTCTTGATTTTGTTTTTGGTTAATTTCCCTCACATTTCATGTAGTAAAAAAAACTAAGATATTTATTATCTTGTTAACTTCAAAAGGGAGGATTTTTGGAAAGAAATGTCTAGTGGTATAGTTAGCTGGGCCTGGGATAATCCCTTCCCCGTGTCCCCCACCGTCTGCCAGGCCCAGAAGAAGACAAGTAACAACACCCATAGATATGAAAAACACAAGGACAAACGTTCACCAAGGGCCACCATACAAGAGTAAGGCTGCTGATTCACACGTCATGGACTTATATCATTGTTGTAGAGTCTTGAAGGTGATCTATTTATGTTTGTGGAGGCTTCTTTTGTTTTATATGATGTAAAAATAGCAATAAACAATTTTTTTTGTTTTGGAAAATACAATAACAGGATCAAAATGTGTGACTATTAGACATTTCCGTGAAAATAGCTAGGGGACCTCCCACCCCCTTGCTTCTACCCCACTATCAAGGGAAGGAAGGTCAGGGGGGTCCAATTTACAATACAAAAAAACACCAAAACATAAAATTGGAAACCCGCCTGTCTGCCTGTGCACTGCATGCATCACTCTGCAAGATTGTTGTTTAATATGCCAAAATATTTCGGAAGTTACCAGAATCTTGCTCAAAATTAAGATAGTGTTACCTTGTAAAAGGAAAAATGAAACATATTTAAGTTGAAACAAACATGATAAAATCACAATTTGTAAATAAATGGTTTTAAGAGGGCAAAACAAAAGTAATAAGGAGGCCTTTAAAATCTTACTAACAACTTATATAGATAGGAACTCTAATAGGATTACATCATTCAGGCAATCAGAAGTGAAAGCTTTTCTGGCACACCAAAGACTCCGTAGATTTGAAAAATTGTGATTTGTCGTCGAAGGGGGAGGGGGGAGGAGAGTTGAAACTAACACAATAATCCACAAACACCACATAATTTGACATAAGACGACAAATATATTTACATTGGACGATTAGCCACAAGTTCTTACCTAGGCTATAGGCTATCATCTGATCCATGAATTCTTGCATTTGACGTCATGGTTGCGGGGTGAGGCAGTTGGGGCCAAAAACACCCAATCTTACCATTAAGAATTTTTGGCCTTAAACCCCTCCAACCCGACACCCTCAATTTTCTCAAAATCAGGGGTAATCCACACCATTCAACCCGAGAGACTCTTCGCAATTCATTGACTTAGAAACCAGCTATTGTTACACCATACACAACACAGGGGTAATCTATACCTTCTTAACTGATAGCATCTTCATAGTCTATTCACAGTTCACTCATTAGCAACCAGCAACTGTTACACTGTACACAATAGGTCATTTATCTTGGGCTTGAGCCACATAACTGCTGTTCAGTGATGCAAGTCAGATTAGTCCTTGGCTGAACCTAAGTATAAATTTACATTATATGCTCGAGAGGACTTTGTGCAAAAGCCATGAATGATTGATGAACCATTCCTTGTAAGGATAGTTATTTAATCATGCATTTCGATGTTTTGACATTCTCCTTGGTGTCAAACAAGTTGGTAATTTGTACTCTGGCATGATTTCAGTATCCCTTTTATATACTCCCCAATTGGTTAGTGCAATTTTATAAAATAATATAAAACTTCAACAGATCAAAAGGCGTAACCTGTAGGGGAGGGGTGACTGGCTACAAATCGAAAGCTTTTAGCTCTACCGGCATATAAGAATATATTAATGAATGTGATAGAATGTTTGTGTGGATATCAAAGCAAGGAAAGTATGTTTTTATCTTTCAAAAACACCATTGTGATATCTTACGGGGACCAGGGCAAAGCTCCAAGATTTTCAGCATCTTACAGCTCCTATTTTTCATTTTTGGCCATCCCTGCTTCTATTTATATTCATTCACTGTTTCCCACCCAATGGTCTGATGGTTATTGATCACTTATCTTGATTACAATGAATTGCTGGGCAATACTATCAGAATCTATTATGTATCTCCTTTCCATGCATGCACGATTTATTTTGATGGCTACTAATGATGTGAATACTATAGTATAGACCAGCCTGATATAGGACCTATGTACATGTATGCACATCTCATGTCTCGTTCTCTCTCATTTGGGTACAATGGCCGGATGTGCAATCGTTGTTGTTGTCATGACGCTTTTGGGGTTAATTTGTTAAGATATTGAAACCATCCTTTGTCTGCAAGTTTCTTTAATGTCTCTTTGTATAAGCATTCAAAAAATGTTAAACCTGCATGGTGTCAGGAAAGAACATGGTATAGACGGTAGGGGAAATGGCATTTGATTTGAACGAAATTGGGCGCGGATTTGCGGGGTGTGCCACCCCCCTTCCCACCCTTCAGACCACATACCCTCCGAACAAGTAGTCTTTTTTTACTAAAAATTCCCATTATTGAAATTATGATTGATATCTACATAAGCCTGGAACAATAGTGTGAGAAGAATAACGTCTTTGAGTTATGCATAAAACGTCATGCACAACAGAACAAAAATCAGTCAGAACTGATGTACACTCCCTCCCCCCTCCCCCTTTTAATCAATGCTTTGTTGTTTAATTGTAGGCCTACAGTTGTACGCCTACAATGTATAATGCACTTGTGAGTTGTTTGACTTGCCAATAGTCCCCTACTACCGCCGGGCAATGTCAGTCAAAGGTGAGTCATTGACATGAAATAATGACTCACATGTGTGTCATTGTACCAAATTGTTAGTCACCAGAGTGATTCTGGGATGGGTCAATTTACTTCAGACCCATTGACTTTGTACATGTGATTGATTTGGGGTAAGTCAATTCACAAAAAATGTCAGTCACCTACAGTAAATGACTGTCAATGTACATTTTTTGTCAGCCCACTTTGGTGTAATGACTCCAGGGGTGTAGGGGTGAGTCACACAACTGACAAGCTATTACATAACATGTAAAGATATCTCAAGTATAAAATTCATGCAGAAAACAAGATGTATTTGAATGTTATCTTTTTTTATTTAAGGGTTAGGTATATGAAACAAAACTGCAGGGGCGGCAGAGCCAGGGGCTTCATCCCCCAATAATTTTGGGTGAATATGTGTCATCATGTTACCCAGACTAATTATCCCCCCCCCCCCACCCCCCTTCTCCCTCTCTAATATTTTGAATGCTCCACTGTCCCTGCACTGAGATATCGTAAGTATAACATTCATGCAGAAACATGATGTATGAACCGAATTTAGTAAATGGTATCTTTATGAAACAAACTGTTCTTGGGGTTAAGAAACTGATAATTAACAGTAAACAAATCTCAAACATCAAAGTTTACTTACATCCTTTGAAGAAATAAAAACAAGAGAAAGAAAAGCATTAGATTTTCACGGAATTGAAAGGATATAATTCAAGGAACAACTCAATTTCTTTCAGGGGAAAAAGTTGTGCTTAACAAGAACGTTAATATAATGTTAACGTAATTAATTGTCAAACTTTGAGATACAAAGGGAAAGAGGCCTATAACATGAGTGTGCAGGTGGGGGTGTACCAACTACTATTTTTTATTTTTTTATTAGGGCAAAAAGGCAATGCATTAAGATCAAGTTAATAATATTATTAAAACAATTTTTATAAAAATGTCCAGTACAATCAATTAAGCCTGTTAAAAACTCAAACAATATTTCACACTAATATTAAGATTCTTATCTTTGTCACTACTGCTACAATGACCTTCAAAGTTAGGCGTTATTTGACTTAAAATTTCGAAGAAAATGATATTAAAAATAAGCATACGTTTTTATAATATTTGATGAGATTAAAACAACAAAATTGAATTGCACGTTTTCTCATAAGAAATTCATGAAACCGTCACGTTGTCTTAGGCCAAAAACCGGAACGATATGACAGCACTGGGCATACTATAGTATACAAACTTCAGTGTATAAACCCAAAATAGGATTTAACATTAGGCCAGCCGTATTAAACTAGAGATTAAAGCTTCGACTACATGAGAAATGGAACAGAATATGCTCAAAAATGTCTGTAACCCTAATGAGAAATATTATACTCTAGGCCAAAGTTAGAATTATGTTAGTAACCTTTCACCAATCTCACCGTAACTTTCTAAAATCATGGACAACTAATGTAATGGCCATTAATTGCGCACTTTGCTCATCGGGCCATCGCCAGGAAGTACACAGCTTACAATACTCTTGCATCATCATCTGATGATTGGTTTGGTTGGGAATGTTTGGCACCTTGTGGCCTGTGTGGACTCCAGTGTAGGAGATCTGAAAAAGCAGTACAGTGTGACAATTGTGATCTATGGATCCACACTAAGTGCTGTAGCATTGATGACTCAAAATACAGCGATCTCATGCATTCTAGCTGTACCTGGGTGTGTGACACTTGTGACTTCACGAACTTCTCTGATTCTCTCTTCTCAACTAACAATTCCATCAACTGTACTAACTCATATGAGCCACTTCAAAATTCTTCTTCTGGCCTTGACTCAGGTCCAACCACCATCCCGATGTCAAATTGAATACAAATCCCAAAAGGGAAAAAAGGAAGGTTCTAAAACTTCTTGTTACCAACTTTCAGAGTGTTCGAAACAATACGGTCTCCGTGGAAAGCCTTATCAAAGAAAAAGACCCAAATGTCATTATTGGCACCGAAACCTGGCTTAATTCCGAAATTACCAGCGCTGAAATTTTCCTGGACATCTATACAGTTGTTCGCAAAGATAGAAATTCAAATGGTTATGGTGGTGTATTACAGGCAATAAAAAATGACCTGGTTTTCTTTGAGCTCACTAAATTAGACTCTGACTGTGAAATTATCTGGACCAAATTCCAATTTCCTAAGGAAAAGAGCATGTATATAGGAACATTTTACAGACCAAGTCACAATGATCTCACTAGCCATTTTGAGTTAAAAAAATCCCTCCAAAAGCTTGGTTAAATTGCTGACATAAACAATGTTATTCTTGCTGGTGATTTCAACCAACCTAACATTGACTAGAGTCAAAACATTATTTCAGGAACCAACGCTTCCTCCAAAACAGCCAAAATTCTTCTTGAAGTGACCAATTCATTCAATCTCACACAAATGGTGCAGTCAGTGTCACCCACCAGAGATAACAACATCCTTGATCTTGTTTTTACTAACAATTCACCAGCTGTTACCTCAGCTAATGTCATTCCCAGTATAAGTGACCATGATATTATTGAACTGACCCTAAATATCTCCCCTCCTTGTAAAAAGTTGCCTAAACGTAAAATCTATTTAAAGAAAAAAGCTAACATAAAACGAATAAAAGAAGACCTGACCAAATTTAAACTGCAATATTATACTCAATTCAATAACTCCATTGATGTTGATAAAAAAAGGATTTTCTTTGAACAGGAAATTAAACTGATTATTGATAAAAACAAGCCTCACAAATTCACCTGAACTAACCTAATCTGCCCTGGTTCACCTGTATCCAACGCCGTCTCTGCAGGAAAAAACATAAACTGTTTGAAAAAGCTAAGACTAATTAACAAGCCAATGACTGGACTACCTATAAAAGCTTTAGGAAGGCTGTCCGAAAAAACCTCAAAGAAGCTAGAAACACCTTCATCTGTGAAAAACTTAAAAACTCACTTAACGAAAACCCAAAGGCATTCTGGTCCTATATCAAAAGATTAAGAAGTAACTCTGTAGGTGTGTCTGATCTATTAAATAATGGTAAACTCTGCAGTGACAGTAAAACTAAAGTTAACATTCTAAATGACCAGTTTTTCAGTGTTTTCACAGAAGAAAACACCTCCCAAATCCCTGTAACTAAACCACTCACCAACAGCAAAATAAACCAACTTATGATTACCCCAAAAGGTGTCAAAAAGCAACTGCATAACCTAGACCCCAACAAAGCCTCAGGTCCTGACCAAATACCACCATGGTTTCTAAAAACACACTCTGATGACCTCTATGAAATTCTAAGTGATCTCTTTCAAACCTCTGTTGATAATGGTACTATCCCTAACAAGTAGAAAGAAGCAAACATATGTAGCGTTTTTAAAAAAGGTGATAAACAAAACCCAGCTAATTATAGACCTATTTCCCTCATCTGCGTTTGTAGTAAAATCCTTGAGCATATAATCCACTCACATGTGATGAAATTCCTTGATGAGCATATCTTAACTGATTTACAACATGGCTTCCGTGCAAAAAGATCGACTGAAACACAACTCCCCTGAACAATAAATGATATCTCTAAACAAATTGACCAAAACAGTAACGTCTCTATGGCTATTCTTGACTTCTCAAAAGCCTTTGATAAAGTCTCACACCAGCGCCTGTTATCCAAACTTTCCGCCTATGGCACTGATGGAAATCTCCTGGCCTGGTTTGCATCATTCCTCAACAACCGCATCCACCGTGTTGTCTGTGATGGTGAAATCTCTGATTCTAAACAGGTTTTATCCGGTGTACCACAAGGTACTGTCTTGGGTCCATTACTTTTCCTTTTATGTGTAAATGACATCCCTGATAATATAAACAGCACAGTTTCACTGTTTGCTGATGACTGCCTTGTGTACAGAACAATTGATAACTCCTCTGACCAACAAATCCTCCAAGATGATCTTCACAAACTTGAACAATGGCAAAACAAATGGCAAATGAATTCCAACCCCATTTAAATGCTACATCTTGTCAATTTCCTCTAAGAAATGCTTTAAATCACCTGTTTATACCTTATGCAACCAGCCACTAAAACATGTCAACTCCCACCCATACCTAGGTGTTGAAATTGATAATAAACTTAGATGGGATAAACATATACATAACATAAGCAAGAAAGTTAACTCTGTACTTGGCCTATTAAAACATAATCTCTCAAACTGTCCCACCGACGTTAAATCCACTGCTCATAAAGCTCTAGTCAGGCCAGTACTTGAGTACGCATCAGCAGTCTGGGACCTCCATCACCAGTGCGATGTGGATAAACTTGAATCTATTCAAAGGAGAGCAGCCAGGTTCTGTATGGCAGACTACTCTCATAAATTTAGTGTAAAAAACATGCTTCATAAATTAGATTGCCCCCGCTAAAAACAAGAAGATACAACACCCGGCTACATATGCTATATAAAATCAATAACAATCTTGTCACCATTAATAAAGATGAACTTATCCCCACCGTCAAAACTAATACAAGAAATAATCATGACCTTAATTTCCAGGTTCCCTATGCTAAAAAAAATGTATATAAACACTCTTTCTTCCCTCACACACTAAAGAATTGGAATGCTTTACCGTCAGACATTGTACATGCACTAAGTCTCAACTGTTTCAAAGTTAAACTCACTAACACTTGTATTGCTAACTAGTTTTTTTAATATTTTTTACTCATACTTTTTTTTCCGCTCGATTGGCGTTCATGTCCTCTTGAAGGATCTTTGCCGACTTAACCGATTTAGATTCACATACACAGTTAATCGGTGGTGTATGTGTGTGGTTAGGTATGTGATTTTTCGAAAATTGATGTAAGAAGGATTATACGGGAATTACACGCCTTTATGCTTATAGCTTACTCAGGGATTATGTTTTGTGGGGCGGATTATACGTGACTCTGCATAGAGTGTCTACGTGGCTTATACGGAACTTATGCAAGGATTATATGGGGCTTATGCGACAGCTAAAACTGTCTACGGTATTACAAGGGATTATACTTAGTTACATGGTGTTATTCAATTCTATACATTTTGTATGCGGTAGTTCTACGTGAGCGGTACTGTAGGTGACTAAGGGGTGCGTCAATGTACGTTTATCCACCCACTTTGGTGCAATGACTCACCTTGTCCAGGGGTGTAGAAGTGAGTCACAATTGACAAGTATGTAATATAACGTCAACATAAACAACACAAGCCTGACACGAGTGACAGAAACTTAAGGTCCGACTAGGAAAAACGTTTTTGTCAAAAAAAGCATAAAGGGTTTTCTAATTTTGTCTTTTTAAGCACTAAAATAACTTCAAAAAACCATGTAGCCTATAAGAATTAAAGCAAGAAAGGTACATAATATAGTAAGATAGCAAGTTTGGAGCAAATTTCACCCCATCGGCCATGGGCCTAAGTTTGGTAGCCTAACGTTCAACACACCTTCTACTTGATGTATGAAAAGTGTAATAACCCACTGTACACACCACCAGTGGCAGTATGTCAAAAAGAGTATGGTGGGATATGACTAATAGTAACACCTAGGCCTAATTGTTAACAACATTGGGTTTCTCAAAATGTACATGTAATGCATCAATTGATAGGCCTTCTTTACTTAACAGTAACTAGAAATTTTTGCACATGTCCATGAACATCATGGGTCAAAATTCCTGCTTGTCTGTGAACAGTGCTTTTTAAGCAGGAACAGTGAATTTTCAAATATCATTTATCAGACACAAGTCGACAGCAATAAGTGAAAGTCAGCCAACAAGAAAAAAAAAAAACATCAGTGAAGAAGTAAAACTTGGCCAGGAACGGGGACTACATGACGAATAACTAGCCTACACTAGTAGTGCACTAGCTAGGCCTACTAACGCATAACGTTACTACTGCTAATAGGCTATGCGAGATACGGTCTGGCAGCGCAGTGGTTGTTGTATTGTATTGTAATGACATCAAATCGCAGTGTCACTGAACTTAGGCTAAGTTCAACGTAGGTTAAACGTTAGGCTAAGTCGACCTGTGTGAGTTCAAATTTTAAAGTATTTCAGCAAAATTAATACGACAAACTGCTTATTTGAACTTACACAGATTTTATGAAGGTCTTAAAAAAATTCCAAAGTTTTTCTTCCATTAAACTTTCTCGATGCAGTAATTTAATTCATTCAGCAGAACTGTCATTCAAGGCTGTGTACGTCGCCATTTTTGGTTGTTGTTGGATACTAATTCGGCTGGTGGCGCCATCGCTTTCCTCTGATTGGTCAATTTTTCGATGTACAATAAACCGGAAAATTTTAATTCCGAAACTTTGTCAAGTTCCTATCTGGCGATTACTTGGAAAAATGGAGCCTGTCGATCTTGCTTTTTCGGTAAAGTTTACTTTTGAATAAATTGCGTAAAAGTATGAAGAGTGTTAGTCTATTGCAAACAAACTTCGATTATAAATGAGAGTTCAGTTCACTGACTGTCAGTCAGTGTATTTGCCCTGAGGCTAACGTTAGGCTGTAGTCTAAATTAACTTAAAGTCCAGGGCCTAGTGTTACTGTTAAGTGTTAGGCCTAACTATACAAAGTATACTCAGTCACAGATCCTTTTTTTGACTTGTTAGGATTCTGCTGGATCCTCTTTTGTCAGCTCAAAGCTTGTATTTGTGCTGAATTTATCTAGTCTAGTGGGGTTAATTTGGATGCATTCTTTGTAGGGCTAGTTTTCCAATGTCTGTCTACAGTCTGTCTAGTCTTGCCTCAATGTGGCCCGGTATATTGACAGTTAGGCGTATTGTTACCACTGAATTTGGTAAACTATTCCATATGTCATTTGATCGGTGCACAAAAAAGAATTTTCTGATATTAAGCCGTGGGCGGATTTTAAACTTAAAAGATCTGATACTCATGTCCCCTACTTGATGAATCCCCACTTTTCATGTTTTAGTCGTATGAAGTTTAACACTTCCGCCTGGGTTATATTTTTTAGTTAAAAGTATTAAATAATTCAATAATGTCACCACAAATACGTCTGTAAGCTAAGGTAGGAAGATGAATTTTCTGTAGCCTTTGCGAATAATTTAAGTTTGACATTCCTGCTTAGTAGCTCTACGTTGTACATTCTCAAGCTGATTGATATGCTTTATTAAATAAGTACACCAAACATGGTTTGCATATTCATCTTAAGATGCGGTCTAACCAAGGCAGTGTACAATAATTTAAATGATGATATTGATATGTCCATCCAGAATGCATAGATAGTAAGTCACGCGGAAGATCTTCCACGTGCATTTCGGATCTACTGGTTGAATTTTGGAAGAATCTGTGCACAATGTTCAGTTTGTGTTCAATTATTGCATCCCACACACTCAGCGCAAAGTGTTTGTTGGTGCGCAATCAATAATGCTACATTCATCTTATGCATTTAACAAACTATGCAATATGGATGTCCATATACTCCATTGTCAGCTGTATAGGCCCCATAATCGAATTTGCTTTGTTGATCTTTTCTGAGATATGCTTGTCGAAAGAAAGTTTGTTATCAATAGTAACTGCAATATCTGTTTCAAAATCTACATACTGTAGTACATTGCCATTCTTTTTTAATCTGTTGGGATGTTGACCGATTTTATATTTACCTATCCTCATAACTTTACATTTATCTGGGTAAAAGCAAAGCAACCACTCATCTGTCCACTTTTCCCTATTTTGTAGGCTATTATCAATATCAGGAAATTGTACAAATGTGCAATGCAAATTTTGCGAAAAGTAACGAAGTTGTCCATCCAGACAGGTCAAGTTGTCAAGGAAATCATAAATGCCATGTTTGCAGGTTGCCCGGATAAGATGTTTGGTTGTCCCTGGCAGCCAGAAGTACGACTGTTAAGAATTGCACGACATTTAAAATTAAACTATCCATTCCCTGCAAAAAATGTGTAAAAGCTTTCCTCCTTAAGGGGGTCATTTACCCCAAAAATGGCCAGTTTTTAATTTTTGATGAAGTTTTTCTTTTTTACTTCAATATATAGCTATATCTTTACTTTTTAATTTACCAAAGTTTCAGAGAGAGAATATGACTTGAATTCAGAGCAAAAAGCATCTTTTTTGAGCTTTTTTTCATTATCCTGTTTAGAATTATCTTGCCCGTCGGGCTAGTTAGTACCGAGCACAGATGGCTCGAATGCAACAATTACTAGCCCAAAATATATTAATGGTATAATGCATGTAGAAAGTGCAACAATTTTAAGCTTTCATAAGTTTTTTTACTTGTCCGACGGGCAAGTAAGTTTGATTTCATACTAGTCCGAACTCTGATACAGCTAGCCCAGCGCTGTCGGGCTTATTTTGAATGCTGCTTTTCACACGTTTTTCTAAAAACAGAGTTTTACAAACTTGGGACAATAATATTTCAGCAATGCAATGCAGGATTCGTCTGAAACTTTGACATGACTTCCATATATGATAGGCCCTGGGACTAGAATGTGTTTTTTACATAATTTGTTTTCCGATTTGATTTATTTTACGTTAATGTTGCAAATATTTGCATAAATTAAGGGTAAATCATGGAAAGTAGCCTGAACAGAAATATAAATCATTTTGCAATGTTTTGAAGCACATCAGTCCCTGGAGCATGTAAAAAGGAGTAATTTGATATATCATTTGTGACTGTAGCTGTTGTGTATCTGAAGTTACACTTTTCCTAATTGTTAGCTAATTAATATTCAAAATGGCAGCTAATTATGCAAATGAGCTTAATTGACCATATTTTTTATGCATATTTATATTATTTGTTTAATAATAATAATAATAATAAATGTTATTTAAATACGCCATTCACCAAAGTACCATGGCGCTTACAAAGTAAAATAAAAACAAAATGAAAAATATCAAAATAAGTGGGTCTTTAAGAGTTTTTTGAATACTGTGGTGGATGGAGAAGTTCTCATGTGGGTGGGTAAAGTGTTCCAGGATCTGGATGCAAGTATTTCAAATCTTTTGTCACCTATGGCAGAATTGGATATGGGTATGTGAAGTCGGGTGGAGTCATTACTAGATCTGAGTTCACGTGCGGTTTTCTTATCTTGATTATATCCTTTAAATACCAAGGCACCTCACCATTCAGGATTTTGTAGATGAAGAGAAGTGTTTTGTAGGTGACCCGTTTTGATATTGGTAGCCAATGTAGCTTGCTGATCAATGGACCTGGATCAGTTTGTCTACCAGCACCGAATATCAGACGCCGCTGCTCTATTCTGGAGACGCTGCAATCTTGTCAAGTCTCTACGAGACATAACAGTAAAGAGTGAGTTGCAGTAGTCCAACCTGGATGTGATTAAAGCACGAACTAGGTGGTGACATGTGTTTGTGTCGATAAATCTTCGAATACGCCAGAGGTTTCTGATGTGGTAAATTATTGACCGACGTAGAGCGTCAACATGGCTGGATAAGGAAAGCGAAGAACTGAAAGTGACACCAAGGTTACGGATTTATTTGGATGGTTTGATACTGCTTGACCCAACAGTGATCTCCAACTTAGGTAGTATTTTAAGAAGATGAGGTGAACCAGTTATGAAAAATTCAGTTTTAGTATCATTTAATTTCAAATAATTGACTTTCATCCATATCCTCATTTCATCAATACAGGAGGATAACTTTGTCATAGCATTATCTACGTCGCTGGTGTTGCGAGGGTTGCAGGAGACATATAATTGTGAATCGTCAGCATACATATGATAACTCACTCCATGTTGTTTTGCAATGTCACCCAGTGGTGCAGTGTAAACCGGGAACAGCAAGGGTCCAATATGGAACCTTGAGGGAGTCCATAGTTATGTGTTTTTGGTTTTGATAACTCATTAGAAACACTCACAGAGCTCTTCCATCCTGTAAGGTAGGACGAGAACCACCTAAGTGCAACTCTTGTTACTTTGAAGCGTTTCTCAAGACGAATAAGTAGGGTAGCATGGTCTACAGTATCAAATGCAGAGGTAAGGTCAAAAGGACCATTAAAACAACTCTTTTTGAATCCACTTCTCGTAAAATGTCGTTCTGAATTTTTAAGAGAGCCGTCTCGATGCTATGTTTAGCACGGTATGCTGATTGTAGAGGATCCATCAGATTATTGTCATTTAGGTGGTTGATGAATTGAGTGGCCACACATTTTTCAATTACCTTTGCATTGAACGCCAAATTGCTAACTGGCCGATAATTCTTTAGATCCTCCTTATCTAAAGTTGGCTTTTTCAGCAAAGGTTTGATGATAGCAAAATGTGCATCATCAGGAAAGACTCCTGTATCAAGTGAAGCGTTGACAATATTGGTTAAGGTTGGTAGATAATGAGCTATGTGTATTTTCAATAACCAAGTTGGTTGAGGGTCAAGTGAGCATGATGCATTAGACATGAGTGAAATAAGTTTATGGACATCCATTTGAGTCATTTGGTTAAATTCAGAAAAAGTTGAACAATCATAAGGTGGATCATCAAGTGCATGAGGGTCCAGTGTCACATTGGAATTATTCATATCTAAACGAATATCTTCAACCTTGTCCGAAAAGAAATCAGCAAAGCAGTCACTCAACTTATGAGGCTCGATGTGATTGGGAAGGAATTTGATTTGGTTGTTTAAAAGGGAGTTCGCGATCTGAAAGACAGTTTTGTTGTCGGCATTGTTAAGTTTGCTAGCGTAATATAACTGCTTTGAATATATGATTTTGGAAACCAGAAGTTTATTAGCAGAGACAAATGCTCGGCGATCAGCTTCAGAGCGAGTCTTCCTCCATTTACGTTCTGCCCGTCGCTTCTCCTGGCGGACTTGATGGATGGTTTTATTGTACCAAGGCATACGCCTCCTAATAAGGCGAGTGCGTGTCACTTTGGGCGCAAATTCATCCAAAACTTTAGTAACAATTGTGTTATGCCAACGAAGAAGTTCGTTTGGGCAGTTGGTTTTTGGAACTGGGTTCAAACTCCTCTCTAATGCAAGTGAAAACAAGTCGTTATCAATATCTTTATAATTTCTGACTATAGATGTAGTCCTGAATGGAAGAGCTTTTGGTGTGTTCAGAGAAAAACAAACCATGTGGTGATCAGATATTAAATTCTCAAAAACATCACAATGGCTAATCAAATCACTGTCCTCATTGGTTATAACATGATCCAAAATATGACCATTTTTATGAGTTGATAAAGTCACATGTTGGTATAAATGTGAAGATGAAATTATTTCAGCATATTGTTTAACATCCGACCTAGCTTGGTTATCCCAGTGGAAATTAAAATCACCCACTATCAGTAATTTACCAGGCAAGATAGCTACATCATCCAAAAAGCTATCCAGTTCAGATAAAAAGTCAGTTGTTTTAAAGCCATTAGCCAGGGAGGGGGTGGTCTGTAAATTACAACAAGATTTAAGTCCCTAGTATTGTTTGTGATACAAGCAGATTCAAATGAAACTGAAAGTTGTTTAGTTCTAAGGGATAAGTTGAGTGAAATCTTGGAGATCACAGCTAATCCACCTCCAGACCGACCAGTTGATCGTGGCATATTAAGAAATGAGTAACCAGGGGGTGTACATTCGCCTATAACAACCCCATCATCATCGCGAAGCCAAGACTCAGTTATTATCATGGCATCAATGTCATGTTCTATAATACAATCACAGATGTATGTAGCTTTGTTCCTAATCGATTGTCCATTCCACAGGCAGAATCTAAGATCTCCATCAGTAGTTACAAACTCTGGAATAGGCTTAAGATTTGACAGATTAGCTCCTCTAGATGCACAGCTTAAAGTGGCAGCCTCTGTTCTTTGAGTGACAAAAGAAGGTATGGGAAATTGTTGCTTGGTAAAAGCACGTTTTCCACGCTTTGTTGGTTTTGCAGTGCAGTGTTTATTACATTACAAGAGATGATGTGATATAGATATTTTATGATAAATAAGAAGAAATTGTTTTTTGGGGAAATGACCCCCTTCAATGCAAAATCAGGGAAAATTTGAAGCTATTCTGAAAGCCATGTTACTTATTAGACTTCAGAACAGTGGTTTGTTTGCTGCCTCTATCAAAATAATTGTTCAAGTCTAAACTTATCAACTGATGACTAAATAACAGTCATTTTTTTGGAAGGGTATTTTCACCCCAAATTTCAGATTTGGTTATGATGTAAATAATTTGATTTAACTTGATGTTGCCATTAAATACACAACTGGAATGTCATTTTGAGGCACGTGAGAGTCCTTTAAAAATGTCTCAAATTTTTCCAGATTTTGCACCTAAGAGGAATGTTTTTGTTAAGACATTTAGACTATTGGAAGTTACAGTATTTAATTGGTCAAAATGTGTTTTCATTGTGCCTATAAGCTAGTTTAAAGACTTACTGTAGTTCAGTGATCAAACATGTTCATCTTCAATTAGAAGACATTTAAAGAAACCCAATGGTGAAAAACGCATTCAGAATTGTATTCTGTTAAGAAGATATTCAAGTTTGAAGTTGTGGCTGAAATTGGACTGTATACAGCGATGAGTTTTTCTTGTTGTTGTTGAGTACAAGTAAGAATACAGCGACGCCACACCCTCATATGCCTGAAAGATCTTTGTTTGCATTTCTACTTGATTTTTGTAGCTTGCAAATCATTGCTTAGGTTTATATCAGAGAAATTCTATTTACAGAATTTAGAAAAGTAGTTATAATTTAAACTTGAAAAAAATATTGTCAATTAGTAAAAACAATGTTAAATTGTTATTTTTTAGGTACATTTAATACCAATTGTTAAGAAAGTAATAGGCCTATAAGATGAACTTGTTTGACCACTAAAGTTGAACTAATCCTTTGCTGTGGCACTGTCAGTCTGTAAAACAGAACTTCTACTTAGTTTTCATACAGAACATATCCATACTACTGTAAGCTGTCAGAGTGCCATTATTCCACAAGCCATACCACATGTGTATATTCAATATGAAATAATTATATTTTACAGTCTAAAAAGAATAACATGTTTAAATGAACAAATAAATGATATAAAAAGTAATTAAGATATTGTTTTGTTTACAGGATCATTAAAGGTTTACTTGCATCTTCGTCATGGATTCACGAAAGTTAAAGACACTTGTGAACTTTGTAAGTACTTTTTTGGTTTATGTTGCAATCACCTCACCAATGTTACTGTACTTTTGCAGGCAGAGTGGTTCATTGATAGCCAAACTTGTTTCTGTTCCACCAAAGATTTTTGCCAACAGTTTAAAGCCACTTCTGTTTATATTACGTAACATACAGTAAATACAGAATGTTATTTTTTAGAAAAAACTTTCCAGAATTTGCATAAATAACAAACAAACAAACATTAAAAATTTTGTTCCTTGAACCCCTTCAACCTGACACCCCGGATTTCTTCAAAATCAGGGGTAATCTACACCTTCCAACCTGAAAGCCTCTTCACAGTTCACTTGCTAGCAATAGGCAATTGCTACATTCTACACAACACTGGTGTAATCCACACCTTCTAACCTGAGAGCTTCTCCAAGGTTCACTTGCTGGCAGCAAGCTACTGTTACGCCGTACACAATAGGTCATTCATCTGGAGTTGAAGCCACATGCCTGCATGCAGTGAAGCAGAATGACATTAGTCCTTGGCTGACTCTAAAATAAATATCTATTATATACCTGAAGGAAGTTGTGCAATGCCCATGAATGATTGATGGACCATTCCTCCTACAAAAAGAGAGTTATTCCATCATGTAAATTAGGGGTTTGGGAAATGTAAACAATAAGCAGAATGTGGGGTAGAGGATGACATGATAGCAAAACAATTAGGATGAGAGTGGTATTTCATGTGGGACAGGGTGTGGTAGGATGTTGGTCAGGATGTGTTGGCATATTAGACAGGGTGGGTTGGCATGTGGAACAGGATGGGTTGGCATGTGGAAAAGGGTGGGCTGGAGTGTGTAACAAGGTGGGTCAACATGTGGAACAAGCCGGAATGGCATGTGGTGGGGTGTCATTTTGATCTCAGTTGTGATGGCATGTGGGTTGTGCAAATGGTGGAATGACATACAGTATCTGGTTTCAGGTATGAATTGCATGGAGTATTGGCATGGGATGGCATTTGGGACAGGTTGGGATGGAATGTTGGACAGTCTGGAATATGCATTAGTGGTGAGCGGATTTGTATAATTTCCAATGTCTAATTTGTCATACGTTAAGCAATATACTTTCGTATAATTTTGCTTTAATGTTATTGTACATTTTTCATGCTGCTTGAGGGCCATTCCATATCAATTGAACAACAAAAAAGGGAAAATGTAACTCACCGTCTCAGATTTCCCTAAAATTTGGCATATGCTAGGAATAATGTATATAGAACACCCCTAAAATTGTAGCTCTATTGCTCAATTCGATTTTGAGATATTGACGTGTAAATCACGGCTATATTTGTCCAAATTCCGTGCCACCAGCAGACATTTCCAATTTACGACCAACACAAACTCCCTTTCAATTCTTTTCTTTACCCCACATCGTTCTAATGATTAACACTAGGCTATTTTGGAAGGTGGGGAAACCAATGCAGAAAATATTCTGACAATTTTTTTTTTTTTGTGTGAAATAGGTTCATTTTCAACAGGCTGTTACCAAAAAGACATTTAATGTATACTCCTGAAACTTTGCGTATTATAAATGTACTACAAGGACATTCTCTGTACCAAAAAAGGCAATGCTTTTTATATTTGTTTGCATTTTAGAGCGTTTTCAATCTCACAGTCAAATTGTTGAAAATGGCCATTTTTTGTGATTTGGTGGATTTTAACGTAATACACTAAGACTGGTATGTGGAGTAACAATATCTCAAATTTTAGAGCTCTAGGTTGGATATTTAATTTGATAGCATTTTCAAAATATCATTTTGTAACAAAGTAGTGATCTTTGGGTGGATTTTGAGGTGGTCATTATCTATATTTCAAAATGTCATTTAGCACAAATAACAATTGTTTGTGAAAATATATCATGGTTTTCTAGTATTCAAAAGATATCAGTTGTCTGTTGAGAGTAATAAAGAAAATATTTTATTTTAAAAAAAGGCACATCAGCTCGGAAAATTTGTTGAAAACGGCCAATTTTTGTGGATTTTATATCTAAATATAACTTTTTAACTATGTGTTGTACCATTAAATAGGCTTACATCCTAAAACTATGGAAACTCTAGATTCGATAGTTGGTTTTAATAGCATTTTTAATAATACTTTGTCACATAATTTTCATGCAAAGTGATCAAAATGACTGTCAGGTACATTTTGGACTTGCCAAAGTGTCTTATTTAGCAGGAATTACATTTGTTTCTTTGAATGTTTTAAGTGTTCTATATATAAAACATTTTAAGTATCTACTGTTAATAAGTGAGAAAATATTCTGCCTTCAAAATGTGCATACATGCAGATAATTGTTTAATTGTCAGAATTTTTTTTTCTTCCGAAAAATTAAGACTTAAGACTTGCCCTAGGAGCATTTTAGGTGGCATATTTGGATTCCAACCTTCCAAAACCCCAGCATGCCAATTTTTAGAACAATGGTCCGTAAAATAAAATTATGAGGGATTATTTGTTTATCGGAAAGGTAAAATGGCCACCTAGATCAACTGAGAAATTATTGCAAAATTGGCCGAGAATTACATGTCCATATTTTAGAAACGACTTGAGCAATGAGGATCAAATTTGAGTGTTGTTCTAGATACATTATTCCAAGCATCTATGCCAAATTTCAAGCCAATTTGAGATGGAGGGTTACATGGTCCCGTTGAATTGACATGGAATGACCCTTGACACATATTTTTGGTGAGCATGCAAAGCACAATGCGAATGGTGATTTCGTCCATCCAGCTGTCTGGCTGACCACAGTTTTTCCTAATATTTCCTCAGAAATGGTAAAGCTTTTTAAAATTCCTCTGAAAATGTTAAAGTTTCTTCAGAGTTCCTCAGAAAATGTTAAATTTTTCAGAGTTCCTCAGAAAAAGTTAAAAGTTTCTTCAGATATCCTTGTGGAAGGTTAGAATTTCCTTACAAAATGTTAAAGTTTTTCAGAGACAATTAAGACAGACTAGTTTCCTTAAAAAGATATAATTTTTCAATATTATTCAGAGACCCTCAAAGCGTCTCTCTCATAGCACTGGAGATTTAAAATCCTTAAAATTCTTCAAAGTATGTGGGCACCAAGAGTTGTATCAGGCATGATTATTAAACTCTGTCTTTATTATTATGGGCATTTGCATAAAGTTGCTACAGTATATAAACTGACCAGACTTTTTTTATATTTAGTATGCTTAGTCAGGGAGTGTGACAGGATGTGACTGCATATGGACATAGGGAGGGATGCCATGTGGGACATGGATGGGGGCCATATGGTATAATATATACCATGTGTTATACACCTAGGGCTATATCAGGCTTAATTATTTGACTGCCTTTTTCTCTTATTCAACAAGTCATTTGCATATAAATTATTATATGAACTGACACTTTCATACATAGTATGCTCAATCAGAAACTGTGATAGCTAGGATGAGACTTCTTATAGAGCCTTTGGGATGTCTTGTGGAAAATGGGGTGGGATGCCATGTTGGACATGGGGTGGGGTGCCATGTGGAACAGGGTGGGATGCCATGTAGGATATATGGTGGAATGCCATGCAGGACATAGGGGTGGAATGCCATGGAATGGGACATAGGATGTTATGTGGGACATGGGGTGGGATGCCATGCGGGACATGGGGTGGGATGCCATGACATGGGATAGGATTCTACCAGTGACATAGGTTGGGATTCCATGTGTGGCATAGGGTAGGAGGCTATGTGGGACATAGGGTAGGGGGACATGGGATGTAATGCCATGTGGGACATAAAGTTGGAAGTTGTTGGGAGGGATATCATGTTGAACATATGGTGGGACTTAAGATGGGATGTTATGTGGGACATGTGGGAAGCCACTGCAACGGTGGGATGCCATGTGGGTCATAGGATGGGATGTCATGTGAGACATATGATGGAATGCTACATGGGACAAGCGATGGGATGAGATGTTATGTGGGACATGGAGTGAGATTTCATGTGTGAGATATGGTGGAATGCCATGTGGGACAAGGGATGGAATATCATGTGGGACATGGGGTGGGATTCCATGTGTGAGATACTGTGGAATATTGGAATGTGGGACAAGGGATGGGATATCATGGGGTGGAATGCCATGTGGGACATGGGATGCCATGTGGGACCTAGTGTGAGATGCCATTTTTATAATTGGCAGGGTCATATGATATGCATGGGCATGCGAACCATGACGGTATTTATTATTCTTGTCTTAAATTGGAAGTTGTATTACAATTTAGGAGATCTGGGAATGTGTAGTGGTTGGGACAGTACAGTTTAGAAAGGATGCTTAATGACATTCTTTCATTGACATTGGCAAGTCAGGGCCTCTCCTTTCTTTGTTATTCAATTGATAAAACTAAAGAGGTGTTGTAGTTATAAAGACTTTACATGTGTAGCTTTTACATGTTTTCTGATTTAATAAGTAAGGTAACCTTGAGCTTTTTTTTTTTTCTTCAAATATCTGGGAAAACTCAAAGATATTTTGAGGCTTGTAGTGAAATGTTGTGAAAATTAACCAAGCAAATAAAAATTTAAGTGCATCTTTCAAAGCTCAAGTAATTTGAAATCATCTGTCCCTGCAACCCATTTCTGTATATACTTCCCTCTATAAGCCCATTCTCTATTACTTTGAATAGTCAAGCATACTGTCCTTCCTACAGTTCTTGTTTATTTTTGAGTTATGAGTGACTGATAAGTATTTCTTCCCTTTATTTAAATTCAATTATAGCTACAGTATTGCACTCACTGCAGTACAAAAACACTGAAATATTTACATCAGTGCAGTATCATAACTTGTGATTATCATAATTGAAGTTGTGAAATGTAAATGATCTGTTTTTACACTTGATTCTTCGTGCACTTTTTCTTTGTAAGTTTCAAATATGCAAATGCAACTGTAGTTTTGGAAGTGGTTTGACTGTGTCATAACACTCATTTCTGTCATTTGATGCTGATAATTACAAATTTCTAAAATGCTAAATGGTGAATGATATGTTAAGTACTTGAAATGAAATATTGCAAACATTGTTATAAGTGGTTTTAAGCCCTGTAGGCTAACATTTTAATGAAGACTGGGCATTTTTTTTTTTTTTTTTTGAAATTTAGATTTCTTAATACAGTAACTGAAATGCAACTCTAGTCCCTTAATGAAAGAAAGTGAAACATTATAGACCTTTAAAATAGAAAGAAGTGCCATCAATATCATTCTAAACTTTAGAAGGAAATTTCAATGAATTCACCAGTGTGTTGATTAGTCTACAGTGTAGTGTACTGTCGTACTTAAAAGAAAACAGTTTTTGTGTATTTCTAAAAGAAAAAATATTTTTATTTCATTTAGAAGGTACATTGAGTAAATGGGCAAACATATGTTCTTGTAAAGTGCATGCTATACCTTATCTAAATAATTGAACAAATGTTTCCATTAATTTTGAAAGAGGCAATTAATTTTCAAAGAAATACAGCACATTTAAAAATGGATATGCAAGTATGCCCTCACAATGTACACTGCAGAGTCGCTTTTCAACATGTTGGTGAAATCTTTTAAAATGGTAATACTGTAACTTCAAATGGAAAAATATTTCTTTAAAGTTCAGTAGACTTAATTTTAGATTGACTATTTGAAGAATAGTGACAGCTATTTATTTATTTATCACTCCATTGAGTTACATACAAAGGAAAATTGGTAATTACAAAATAGCATTAGAAACAAAAACAATAAACATATAATGCAATATACAGAATAGTATGGAGTGAATGGTGAACTGGAGGAAGTGTAAAACTTTTGCTAGCCAGCTCGCCATCAACAAAGGAGAATACAATACAAAAAATAATTAGATAGGCCTGCCCCTAACCCATTCACCTACCCAACCAGCGACCTGTTATCACTGAGACCCTGTCGCCTATACTCACCCAAATTACACACCCACCCCACTCCTCCCCTCCCCTCCCACCCTGCCCTTCTCCTCCCATCCCACCTATCTCCGTCCCTCTACTCCTCACACCCACCCCCTCTCACCGACATACACAGAAAACAAAGAAGACAGAGAGAAAGAAAAGTTGGAATAATGATGGTTACTTATATGGGGCCAATAGATAATTCTTGAGCTTAGACTTAAAGTTATTTAGGGCTTCGATGATTTTAAATCATTACTAAGGAAATTCCAGAGGGTCACACCAGCACAACGTACTTGAGACTTGGCTTTATGTGTACGAACAAAGGGTTGCATTAAGTGATGAGAATTACGAGTATCGTAAGAATGAAAGCAGTTGTTATTGTTAAAGAATGACAGAAAGGACTCGGGCATCAATTTGTTGGTGACTTTGTACATGAAAATGCCTAGGTTGTAATTGTAGAGATCGTAAACAGTTAACAGCTCAAGGTGTCTGAATAAAGGCCTGGATGGGGATCTAGGTAAGGCATTACAAATAGTCCTAACAGCTCGTTTTTGGAGGATGTATAAGCGTTGCAAAGTGGAATTATGCGTATTTCCCCATAGGAGAATACCATAAGAAAGGTGGGGGAGAATAAGTGAATTGTAAAGCAAAAGAAGTATGTGAGATGGAATGAAATGCCTTAGTCTATTCAAAATACCCGTGTTACGGGCTACTATTTTGCAAATTGATGAAACATGTTCTTTCCAATTTAACTTACTATCAATTAAGAGACCTAGGAATTTAGTATACGGAGTTGCCTGGATAATGTTATTTTTGATCCTTGCTTCTAGAGGTTGACCACTTGAGTGACTGTCATTGTTACTAAAATACAATAAACTTAGTTTTAGACATATTAAGAGATAAACGATTAGCTTTGAACCAATCAGACACTCGGTAAAACTCGGATGAAAGTTGCCGCAGAGCATTATCAATATTTGCATCATGAAGGTAAATTGTGGTGTCATCGGCAAAAAGAATGAAATTTAATATAGAAGAGCATTTATAAATGTCGTTAATATAAAGTAAAAATAATAATGGGTCTAATATGGAGCCTTGTGGCACACCTATATTGGTAGTACTAACATTGGATTTTGCATTATTGTATATAACGAACTGTTTGCGATCTGATAAATAACTTTGAAACCAATTATGTGAAATTCCACTATTCTACTACCCCTGGCTGTTTTTCGGCATCCGGTTTAAAGATTTACTTTGCTTGTTGCTTAAAGTATTTGGATAAGTTTGTTTGTTATGATAATGACAATCCTGATATGAATAGCAATTAAAATATAGTCTTGGGATGAATGGAGAAGTAAACAAAGATTCCTCGCCTTATAATAATTTGAATTTAGGTGTCTTGGGTATGAAAAGAAATATCTGTATAAACAAGGGTTTTGGAGGAGTTCGTTTGTTATGATAATGCATTCCTGATATGAACAGCAATCAAAACATTTTTGCCTTGGCATGAATGAAGAAGCAAACAAAAGATTCCTCGCCTTAAAAGAATTTGAAATTAGGTGTCTCGGCCTCTTGGGTATGAAAAGAAATTAAACAATAAGTGGAATGTTGATATTAAAGTAGATGACATGCTGATAAGTTGATGTAGAAATTAGGATGAGGATGGGATTTTATGTGGACAGAGTGGAGTTGTATGTGGGGGAGGGTGTGGTGGCATGTGGGACAGAAAGTGGGATGGCATGTTGTTTCTAGTTTGTCATACATTATTGCAATATTGTTTGCATATTATTTTGCCTTACTGTTGCTTTTTCATGAGAACTGCTTGACAATGACACATATTTTCTTAAATTGGAAGTTGGATTACAATCAAGGATGTAGTTCTGGGAATGTGTAGGGTTTGGGGCATTATGGGTTGGAGAGGGTTTAGGGGTGGATAATATAACGAAAAATTACAGACATTGTTTTCCTCTTTCAAGAATGGTTTAAAATGAATAGAGGGTAGATTGGTAGGTAAATGACTAAAAAAAATTTATTGCATATCATGCTTAGTAATATTTTAATCTTTTATTGACATTGCCAAGTCGGGGCCTTTCCTTTTGTTTTTCAATTTACATGTAGATAAAACTTCAAGAGGTGTTTTAGTTATAAAGAGGGCTAGTCTTTACATGTTTTTTGAGTTACTGAGTGTAGTCGTAATCTTGAGCTTTTTTTTTGCCTTAAAATATCTGGGACAACTTAAAGAAATATTGAAGGCTCTTGTAATAAAATGTGAAAATCTAAAGCAAATGAAAATGTAAGTTCATTCTTCAAAGCTCAATTAAATTAAAATCATCTGCTCCTACTAGCCCTATTTCTGCATATACTGTACTCTCCTCATTGCAATAATCCCTCTTTATACTAGCTTTAAATAGTCGAGCATGCTGTCCATCTGACAGTTCTAGTTCATTCATGCAAAAATTGTGATAAACCCCTACCCCCAAGAAGAGGGCGTCCCCCAATGCAGCATCCTTTCCCCCACTCTCTTCAACCTGAGCATTAATGACATCACGGACAACCTTGGCCCCAACATCAAACGCACCCTCTACCTGGACGACTTCATCATCTTTTACTCTTCCTTTAGCTTTCGTCTTGTTGAAAATGACTCCAACTCAGCCTCAACCAGCTGCAAGTCTGGTGAAACAATAATGGTTTTATATTCTCCAAAGACAAGACAGTCTGCATGCACTTCTGTCATTTTAACAACCTCCACCCCAACCCGAACCTCCTACTCAATGGCAATCGCATCCCTAAAGTTGGACACACGAAGTTCCTGGGTTTAACTCTAGACCCTAAGCTCTCCTGTAAGCAACACATCACCAATCTGAAACAGAAATGCAAGAGCTCCCTCAACATTCTCTGCCTCCTCTCCAACACCAGTCGGGGTGCGAACCGCCATGCTCTCCTCAAAATCTTCAGGCTCACCATTCATGTCAAGCTTGACTACGGCAATATTGTCTACTGTGTCACTCACAACTCATACCTCAACCACATCAACACCATCCAAAATGAAGCCTCAGGCTTTGCCTGGGTGCCTACAGGACCTCCCCAATCACCAGCCTTTATGTTGGAGCCAATGAATCCCCTTTCCACTTAGATATAGAAAGCTTAGCCTTTCCTATGCTTTTAGAGCCCTCACCAACACCCAGAACCCTGTTTACAGCCTCATTAGGTACCCCAATTTCTCCACCCTCTTTGATAGGACTAAAACTTTATCCCCTCCTTTTAGCTTACGCATTAAATCAGACCTCCATCTCGCATCAAGCTCGCCACTCTTGGCACCTTCTCCTGGCCCACATTTCCTCTTTAGGCTACCCCCATCCCTTCTATCCACCTGTGCCTCTCCACTTATTACAAAATCCAAACCCACCCTAACCTCTTTATCAATTTTCACAACCAAATTAAAAACCAACTCTCAAACTACACCTCCATCTATACTGATGGCTCCAAGGAAGGCAACAAGACAGCTGCTGCTGCCGTCATCCAAGACGTCACCCTCAGTATCCAACTTCCCGACTACTCCTCCATCTTTTCAGCCGAGGCAAAGATCTTTTCAGCCGAGGCAAAGGCCATCCTCCTCGCCCTCAACTTTATTGAGTATTCTCCGCTCAGCCACTTTGCCATCTTCTCTGACTCCAAGGCTGTTCTTACTTCTTTACTCATTTTTAAATGGGATAACTTTACATCCCACCTCCTCTTCTAGGAACTCCTTTCGCCCACCCTCTACAGGAAAAGTATTTTTTTTTTTTTTTGGATACCCAGCCATGTTGGCATCCCTGGCAATGACAGGGCTGATATAGCCACTAAGCTTGCCCTCAATCTACCCCATTTCCAAAAACCCTTTCTGACATCAAACCGCTTATTGCTTCCCTTGTTCGTGACCGCTGGCAAACCTCATGAGACTCCCAAATTGATAACAAACTCCACGTCATCCATCCCAACATTTCGATCAAACCCACCATCAACAACCTCTCTCGTGTCGACAACGTTTATATTACCCATCTTAGAATAGGTCACACCCACCTCACTCACCCCAACTCCTTATTGGTTCCCCCAACCCCTCTGCAACAATTGCCATTGCACCCTTACAGTCCATCACGTTCTCCTTGCTTTCCTCCTGTACAACCTTCCCAGAGCTTCCGTCGCTCCCCACAACTCAATTGCTAAGTTATTCCAGAAAAACCCTCTGGATAAAATTCTCCTTCCTTCATCTTGCTTCCCTCTACACCCATATTTAGTCCTCTCCCCCCCTCTTTCTATTTTTTTTTTACCCATGCACCTCCTCTCTTGATCCCAGCTTTCTGACTTTTTAGTTCTTGTATTTCTTTCATTCTCCCCCTGTTTTCTTTCCTTCCTACCTCTAGAATGATCTAACCTCTTCTGGCACAATTTGACCCTTGTTGTTATGGTGCCGTTAAGTCCTCATCAAACAAACATTGTTTTGTTGGAACTGTGGTTGTTTTAAAATGAATGTTGATTTATTTCTAACATGAATTTTTCTAAGGATGACCATGAGCCAGTGTGCACTCACAGCAGCTTTGCTTACTGAATGAAATGAAATGATGTTTTTTAGTTGCACACATTTCATTATAAGTTCATTAATTTCATGATAGATGAATCCTGCTTTTTTATCCAGAATGAAATAAATCAGCATTATAGCATTTCTTCTTCCATTTCAAAAAATTTAACCAAAAGCGTATCAACTGTCAGCTGTAATGGGCCAAAAAATTCATTTTCATTAATAAGTGGTGCAAAAATAATTTGCTGGAATGGCGTAATTGCATTTTTGAAGTTTAAACATGTGCGTGATAAGAAGCAATATCAAATATCTGCCAGTCTGATCAAAACTTGATAATGAGACAGGAACTTGAAATAGAGATATTCCTTAAAATTACTTTTACAGTGCCATTAGGCACCTATTAAAATTGTTGTCTGTGTATTTGAGCAGTCATCACAACTTGATTTAAGTTATGGTACAGCGGATATTATATCCACTGAGGTGACAAGTGACACTGCATCTTTTTCATTATTTTTGTTATTATTCTTATTTTTTATTTATTTTGGAAGGGCTGGGGAGGCGGATATTGGGAAATAATTCATGAAACTGATACTTTGGCTGCAAAACAAATGTCTTGTTTCTCCAAAAGGATAGTGTGAGATTCCCATTTCCCAATTAAAAAAATCAAATCTGTGAAAACTGTACACTATTAGCTACAAGAATATTGATATTTTTCTTTATTTCAAAAGGAAATGAAGGAACACGCTACTGTAATGTAGTGACACCAGCAGGACTAAGCTGAATTTGACAAAGATTTTTTTCCCATTTGTGTTAAGTTCCAATTTGAACATTTTTATGAGACAAGCACTTCTTTAAGTAATAAATAATGACTAGAATTTAAGACTGAAAATCTTAAATTGATAGTCATCCATCGGAACAGGGAGTTGCCTACTTCCTTTAAATTACTGAATCCAAATTAATCATAAATTGCACAATCTTTAACTTTAATTATCTGTATTAAAAATGTTTCTCTCAAATTGTCAAGACTGTTCTCGTCAGATTTTTTAGTCTTTCTGAGAAGAAGTTAAAAGAAACAAAACCTTTCAAAATAAATGTATTCAAGTGTAAATAAGTTGAAAGCTAATGGACTTTCATCCATGATGCTTACTGTAAAATTACACAGATGATCTTGATTCTGTAATTGAGGCTCTTGTGATCATTTGAATATTCTTTTAGGGAAACATAAGTGTATAGAGTGCACATGCAGTACCTATTTTTGTCCTGAAAAGAATTCAATAGCATGAGCATACCTTTCAAAAACATGCAAATTAGTTCAGACTACAGCTTTGTGATTCTCCCAGTAGGTAATTGAACCTCTTACATACTTTGTAGTTTTGTTTGCAGGTGGTGTCACCGGTCTCTCTTTCCCATAATCTACCCAGATGTCCCAAGATTTCTCCTAGGCTCTTCCCCATTTTCATTACACTTTCCCTGTTGTTACCTCCGAGTTACTGTAGCTCTGCCAACAAAGTTGGGCGGAGGTTATGTTTTGGCCTGCATTAGTCTTGTGTGCCATCAAGATATTTCAAGAACTGATGATTGGATATGGATTAATTTTGTGTGTTTTGTGTTTGTTGCTTAAGGAAGAAGTGATTAAAATTAGAGACATATTCAACAGGGACGGCACTTATGGAGGGGTGAGGATGTTTTTGGATGAGATCTGTCAAGACTTTCTGTCAAGATGTTTAGTTTAGACTTTCCAAAGGAATGTGCTGAACAATTAATTATGCCCTGAAAAGATTTCCAAACAATCCATTTTCTGGACTCAAAAAAAAGTCAAATGTAAGAAAATTAAAACAATTGCTTTTGCCATGAATGGAAAAGGATGGGATGTGAATCTTCCCTGAAAAAAAGTCAAACAATGAATACTTAGCCTGAATAAAACTGAAAACAATGAAGGTACTGTAGATAACTCTGAAGTGCCTATAATGCAAATGGCAAGTACTGAGTAAAAGTTACCTTGGGGGTAAACTTTAATTCTGAGTTTGTATTGGGAATGGGGGTGGACTTGACCAATTTTTAGGTATGTTGGAATTATCAAGTAGGCAGAGGTATGCACTCTACAGAGTGCTAAAATTCTAATTTAGATATTGTTTTCAGCTGTAGGGATTTTACGCAATCTGCATATATTCTTATTTGCGATGTACAGTTGACCTATACTGTATTACAGAACATGTGAAGCCATAAATAATTGCCTTGAGTATATTGTTTCTTAACCCCAATATATCAGTGAGTCATTGCAACAAGTTTACAGGAAAAGTTTCAAGAGCCTTTCAGGCTTTCAATAAATAAATAAATAAATAAATGAATAAATTAAGTAAGAATTACTTCTTTCTTACAGTATGAACAGTATTGGCGAAGAGCTTACACCCAAGGAATTTTGACTCTTGCTTTGATTGAACAACATGCCACATGGCAAAGCAATTTGGACTTGTAAAGGATGGGATTTAATGAATCATTTTTTCCCCTGTAATATTGTAGATCAATGCTATCAATGTGGGACCTTGCATCGAGTCACTGAAGCAGCTTCGAGATGGATGTCATTTTATGGAGATGTTGAGGATCATGTGAGTTATAAAAACTACACTTCTACCCTTCTCATTGTAATGTATATTTTAAAAGATTGATACAGGCAATTATAGTAAATTGTTTTAAAATCTATCAAAAAATTGAATTTGGGAAATAACTTAATCAAAATTGATTAAAAGCAGCCTGTTTGCTATCTTTTTCTTCATTTTCAGGATGATGTATTAACAAATAAATGTGTGATGTGTGACTACTGGGGGATTTCTGTATTTTTTTCTGATGTGCTTGCGTTGTTTTGAATCTACAGCCACAATTATGAATAAACCCTGATTCTGACAAATTGTAATTCTGACAAATTATTTGGATCTTTTCCATTCCTCCAATCATGAGCTACAGTGTACATGTATAGTCTAGAAAGACTTTCACCACTTCATTGATGACTGAAAGTTCCAGAAGAAATTTGAATTGAATTTAAGCTGTTTGCCCTGTCACACAGTACCTATACTACATGTGCTGTCATACAGTGTTGTTTCACAGAGTTTGCAGGAACATATTGAAAATCTGTCAGCAAACCATTGATGAAAACAAACATGTGATTAGGTTGAAACAATTCCATCAAGTATCTGTGTTGTCCTTCACCCATGCACCTCCTCTCTCGATCACAGCTTTCTGACCTTTTGTTCTTTGATTTATCTCATTCTCCCCCTGTTTCCTTTTCCTCCTACCTCTAGAATGATCTGACCTCTCAGGCACAATTTGACCCTCGTTGTTGTGGTGCCGTTAAGCCCTCATCAAACAAACAAACAAACAATACATTTTTTCAAACTATATTAACTGGACTAAATTGTAATTGAAAATCAGGATTTGAAAGAGAATCTGATTGATATTTAAAAGGATATTTTGAGTGCTAACCAAGGAGGAACAGTGTGATGTGGATAGATATTCTCCTCTTGTGCATTTATTCTCTAGATATATGCATTATTGTCATAAAAAGTTTTCTGCATTTATTATCTACATGTATTTGTTATTGTCATAAATTGATACTCTTGCAATCTGTCATGCTCATTTCTGTATATTTGTCTGTAGTGACGAGGCCCATGCAGTGCCTGATTGTGAGCTCCCAATACAAAGATACAACAATGTGCTGTCATTTCTGGAAGGTAAGCAAGTGTTGCAGCAAGTCTATGTTCTTGTTGTGTTTTTCCATACCATGGATAAAAGCAACAGATTTTAAGTAGATAAACAAGCCCTGTACCCTGGAATAAAGGGGTTTGGTATAAAAAGGCACTTGACTAACATGTTTCAGAACAATGTGACTTGTACATTTTGGTGATGTCTCTAAAAAAGATAAAGATTGGTAAGGAACTTGCAAAAATGGGGTAGCATTTGGTTTGTTCAAATTTGTGGGCAATTCTGAGTTTTCCCAATTTGACCTGCTAGAACTATATGTAACAATTCTCCATTTCACAGTAAAAATTTCCTGAAAACTTAAGGCTTAAAGATAAATTGCCATCTTCGACTATCATTTATATTGTTGGACGTTAAATGCCTAATTTCGGAACTGATTGGAAATGTTTGTATTTCCACACATGCAATTGGGATAAGAATATTGAAAAATAATTTTGATTATCTACATACTGTATTCACGGAAGTCATGTACTAGTATTGTTAACTTTCTGAATAGACTTTTACAATAGTCCTCTGAAGTTCCACATCGACTGCTCAGCCATTGTCAACCATGGCAGTGAGTCAGAGATCTGCAAGGTAGTAGCCCTCCTCATGTGTGCCGCAGTGCAGGGACAGGAGGAGAAGGTCAAACTGTTTGTGGAACCAATCACTGAGCTGGATTTGCAGTCGCAAACCGACTTGAAGGACATCATTGTGTTTATTACGATGGAAGAGAAGGAAAACAAATTGAGACCCAATTTTGCTGACGTTCTTAGAAGAAAAGGTAAATTGTCACTTGAGACGTCAAGGAAATTATGCAAGCAAATGTTGTAAGAATGACAAAAATGCTTATTAAAAATGATAGCATGCAGATCAAAGAATCGCTAGAAAATGGTGCCTGTATTAACGATGTATTGATTGATGTAGAATGATAAAGAATAGATATGTACGTACATAAAAGCAGTACAAATTTTCATGAAGTGTTTTTGGAACGAATTTTGTCCAAGATTGTCTGACAAAATAATCCAAAATTTTGCGCTTAGTTTGAAAAAGGAAAATACGAAAGGTGATTATATACAAAGGTTTTGTATATAAGTCATCAAAGGAGGCATAAAGTGGCATAATCCTTTTTTTATATATGATAAAAAATAAAACAAATCTTCTGACCAAGTTTCATATCTCCCGAAGCAATCAAACACATTTCTTGTAATTATTAAAAACTATAATGTTACTACAAAATGGGAGCCGCCATTTTGATTTCAAAACATGCATAGTAGATTATGATGTCATCAGTCCAGCAGGATGTTGGAATGCTTTGTATTTCTTTATAATCTACCTCAAGTTTTCTAGCTTATGAAAAATTGTTTTTATTTTGTAAGGTTCAAGGACATTTTTGTGTACACATGAAATGATAAAAAAACATGCTATTAAAACTTTGTGTCACAATTTTGGAATAGATACTTAATATAAATTATAAAGAAATACATTACATTCTTTAGTCTCAGTTGGGGAAATAATGTCATCATTCACAACACTTCAATACAGAATTGAGTAAAATGGCAGCCTCCATGTATTGACTTTAAAGATGCATAACTTTAGATAGGAAGAAGATTTTGACTTGCTGTTTTGGGAAGTTGGTTTAGATTTTAATCCTCTATCCTATGAAATAAGGAGTATATCAAACTTTATGTCTCCTTTAACTTTGATAGAATACAGATCGAAGAATCACTAAGAAATGGTGCCGTTTTAATTATGTATGGATATAGATTAATAAAGAATGGAAAAGTACTTTCATAACAGCATTATAAATTTTTACTGAAGTGTTTAACAAGTTTTGTCCAAGTTTGTAGATTAAACCCATTAAAAGAATTTAAAAAATTGTTTGAATGAAACTGTCACTAAATTTTGAAGAAAAAAACATTTCTATTTCAGTGTTCAAATTATGGCTGTCCAATTTTATGTTGAATTTCAATAAACTGTATGTACAGTATTGTCCTGTTATTTGCACCATGGAAATTGGGGATAGGCACCTGCCCTATAATGAGCCTCTAATGGTTCGGATGGATTTAGCTAGCTTGTTCTGTTATGTATGATTTTGAATACAGGTCAAAAAATTGAATTGCTGTGTTTCCTAATTTCAGTCATTGAAAATATTCAATATGAAATTGTTAATTGGGGGTATATACAGTATGGTAAAGATTTTAAAATTCTCTTGTCAGAATTATCAGATGCAAGAATGATTGATATATTATCTTTTTAAAATTTAAATTATAAGATTGTAATCATTTTATGTTTTTGGTTAATTTAATTTGCATAATTTAAATTGATTTGCATGAAATTTAATTTGTTTCCAATTTATTGTAGGATCCTCATGCTCTGCCTGTTTTAGAAGAGGTAGATTTTAATATTTTTTTGGATGATATTTCATGACTTGTCTTTTTCACCCATTCACAAATGTTATATTCATATGTGCATGTATATATTTCAAACTATTTGCAAGGTTGTATATACACTGTAGGTGTTTAAATGATAAATTTAGCAGTCAACCCTGTCCCCATAGCAAAAATGGCAAATAATTTATTCACACAGATCTTGTGAAGTGAAATCCATATTCTGAAGCTTTTGAAACTTTCTTCAAGTTTCTCGTATGAAAAATATCCTTAACAGGATGTGTGATCACAGACTTTAAAAATATATGGACAAGTAGAACCTACAATAGCTATTGTAATTGCTTAAAGAATTAGTTCAGTGCTCAAGCATGTTTATCTGATATGAAAGAGGACTTCAAGAGAAACAAAATGGGGAAGAAAGCATTTAAAAATCTTATTCCCTTAAGGAGATATTTAAGTTTAAAGTTTGGTATCATTTGTGTAGAAACGACTAAAATCAGACTAGCTGTGATGTCATATCCTCAGATTCCTTCAAGTCTTTATGTATTTTATCATATTTTGTCCTGCAATTTTGTGGCCTTAAAACCATGGGATATGTCAAAAAAGTAGTAAAACTGAATCTAGGATGGATATTTATAGTATACCACCTGAAGAAAGTTTGAAGAAAAATAATTTAAACAGTGAAATATTAAATAAAGTTTTTAAAATACATAAAGACTTTGAGGAATCTGAGGCAGTGACATCACAACTACAGTAGTCTGATTTTAGTCGCATTTCTACAGAAATGATGCCAAACTTTAAACTTGAATATCCCCTAACGGAATGAGATTTTTGAATGCTTCCTGCACTAATTTGTTTCTTTTGAAGTCTACTTTCATATAAGATAAACATGCTTGACCCCTGAACTAATCCTTTAAAAATTTATAAAAAAGAAATATATTTTATATAGATTTAAAAGAGTATGTTATAAACAAGCAAACCACTGTATTTGTTAAAGCCTTTATATCCTCTGTGACAGTTTTTTGAAGAGAAGTTGATGTGTCCTGATTTGGACAATGGGTGTTTGTTGACAGCTGAACTTGTCCTTTAACATTCAAATCCAATACACACATCATATTTACATCCCAAATTTGTGGAAAATGTTTCTTTTTTGTATATCTGCCACACTGATCACCTTGCATGTATCAGAGTCAAGATGCAATTAAACGCTAGCATAAAGACCACAAAGCTACATTTCCAGGATAATTCTGTAATAGAATCAAGTTTATTGTGATGGTTTGTATGTGAATTATCCACACAAGCAGTTTTATGTTGCTTTGTATTCCTCTGGGGTTATTCTTGCCCAATGAAAAATCCCTGCATGTTTAGGGTAGTATATTGAATTACCTACTTACTGACCTAGTGTAGAGGGTTCACACCACATTGACATACTTAAAAGTTTTGTTGTGGAAAACCGTCTTTCGTGCAATAAACCAAATAAAAATGATGAGTGACTTAACTATGTCGTTTCTTGAAAGGCATTCATGACTTGAAAGTCCTGTTTCCTGTTTAAATTACATACAAAAAATTATACTTTCTATTAAATCTATTTGAAAATGCTGGAAAAGATTTTTCTCATATATCATGATGATAAAAAAATAAAATTGTATGTACAATATCTATCTAACAGTCTTAAGTTTGATTTTTTGTACTTTTTATACACAGATGATAAAAGGGTAAAGAGTTTATAATTTGGTTGTAATTTCAAATTTACATTTCATTGAGTTATGAAAAACAAATGGAAAATCTGAAAACCTATTGCTTCTGAAGTGGGTTATAAAGTCTGCAAATTGAAACATAAAGTACTTTCTTTTGGAAATCAACAAGATTGGACCCATATACAGTATAAGATTAATTATATTAACATGTGCTTTTCCACCACCTATAGAAAATCAAGATGGGGTAAAAATCCAAATAACAGTATGCATACAACAAAATGATTTCCCATGGGGTATTTTGCAACAGTGAAATATATTCCATTAAATTAATAATGAACACAAAAGAAAAGTTGATAAGTCTAAGACATTTTATCGCTCCCTGGTAAAATAGGTTTGTTAATTCTGTCTTTCTTGAGGAAAACTTAGTTAGATCGGATGACCAGCTTTCATTTCCCAGTAGGCCTATTTTAGTGTCTTCTTTCTTGTAATGAGAAATGGAATGGGACATCTGAGACAGCTTTTTGCACATATAAAACATTCCCTTTTCATATGGAATAAAATGTAGCACATAAAAGAAGAAGCTGGTGGAAGATGTGTCTAATTTGTTGTTTTGATGTTGTTCATGGATATTATTTTCTACCCCAATGTACTGCTGATAATTGTTTTTAGAGAACTTTTGAGATTGTATGAAGGCTTGGTTTGTAGTGGATGAAATCAATTCAAGAAGTATTACATTTCGCTGCAGATTTCCCTGAAGAGGATGTATGTGTGGGAGGGGGGAAGGGTGAGGATACTCCAAATTTCTGTATTCAATGGATTTGTTTATTTCTACTGTTTTATATTAATAACAAAAGGGGGCATTTTACTCTTGAATAAAGAAATTTAAATTATAAATTTTGTGGTGTATTTCCAGACACACTCAAGCATGTTATAATAAACCTGATTATCAAAAGGCTCACTCTTGATCCAAATGAACTTAAAAACTACCTCCCAGTTTCAAATATTAAATTCATATCCAAACTTGTTGAGATGCATGATGTGAAGAACATTACGCACCACATGCTCGAGTTCAGTCTAGGTGAGCCACTACAATCTGCTTACCGGTGGCGCATAGCACTGGGTCTGCCTTGCTGAAGGTAAAAAGCGACATCATGGCAGCACTTGCTGATCAGAGATGTGTGTTTCTTGTCCTTCTGATCTAAGCACTGCTTTCGATACCGTTAATCAGAACTGTCTCCAAAAAAATGGAAAATGAAATTGGTTTGACTTGTACTGCTCTCAAATGAGTCGAATCGTACTTCAGTGGATAAACAACCAGTGTTTGCATTAACAGTGTTCAATCTGCTACAAGCTCTCTGGATTATGGACTTCCTCAGGGCTCCATTGTTGGTCCACTGTCTTTCAGTATTGACACCAGGCCAATTGGTATAATCATATGGAAACATGGTGTATCTTATCATTTATATGCTAATGACGTTCAACTTTATATCAATATTGATCCTACTGATAAGTCTTCCATCCAGTCAGCATTTCCGACGCTTACCATGTGCATTAGTGACATTCAGTCCTGGATGACAACCAACATGTTGAAAGTTAATAACAATAAGACAAGAGTTTTTGTTGCCTTATTAAGCCATAACAAGCGCTCCATGCCTCGTGTCAGCGCACAGATTGGTGAGGACACCATAACACCTTCTGAGACTATGCGGAACCTTGGACAGTCAGATATTAATATCAAACCAAGTTTCAACACTTTCTCGTTGTGTCTCATTTCACCTTCGCAACATTTCTCGTATCTGTCGCTATCTAGACTTTGATACTTGCAATAATGTTGTGCGCTCACTCAATCTGTCCAGACTGGATTATGGCAATGTCCTGCTTCTGGGTGCGAAGGCATTTGACATTGCTAGATTGTGCCAAACTTGTTTTCTGTGCAAACAAAGATGACCATTCATCCCCACTGCTCAAACAATTACACTGGCTGCCTGTCAAGAAAAGAATATTTTATAAGGCTATGCTCTATATTTACAAATCCCTCACAGGTTCATCTCCAGCATATCTCTCTACTATAAACTTAACACTGCATCACCCTAGGTGCAAAGGTTTGTGTTCCGCATCGGACAAAACCTGTTTAAAAGAAAGAAGTATAAATTGATGATCACTTAAATCTGCAGCTGACAAAGATTTCTTTCATATTGCACCTACACTCTGGAACCACTTACCCATTAGCAGTCGTACAGCCAAATCTTTACCGGTTTTCAATTGAAATCCCACTTATTTCCTCAGTCATAATACTTGATTTTTTTTCTTCTCACATTCAGTTCCTTTATTGATCATGTATCTTATCTCATGTATTATTTATTTTCTTGCCTCTGTGGTCTTAATGGAATGGCGCAGTATAAAAGCCTATTGTATGTATGTATGTGAAAATAGCATATATTTAGTTTTGGAATTATGGTGAATTGAAGTTTGATGATGGTAAAAATGTAAAAAAATTAGTACTACCTGATTGTAAACAAATTGTTACCAGAGGTTTACTGACACTGACTGTGATGGAGGTTTCCTTACAATCATCATCAAAGAAAGTCAATAAGCTATCACTATTCCATGTTGCTCTACTGTAGGTATTTAGGATCACTACACAGTAACACATAAATGCATTTTATCAGAATAGTATCATTATTAGTTTAAGTATCTAGTAAGTTATCTTTTAAAATTTGGAACGAATATTACTAGAAAACAGTATTTCTTCAAATTCCATCCATTTGATAGAACTGTGCCAGCTATGTTACCGATAAAACCGTTTGGATAGTTTTCAGTTAAAACATTAATAAGACATAATATTTAAATTTATTATATGATTATTCTGCATATGGGCCACTTTATTTAAAGGATTAGTTCAGTGGTGAAGCATGTTTATCTTATATGAAAGAGGACTTTAATAGAAACAAAATGGTGAAGAAAGCATTTAAAAATCTTATTCCATTAAGGAGATATGTAAGTTTAAAGTTTGGTATTATTTGTGTAGAAACGACTGAAATCAGACTAGTTGTGATGTCATATCCTCAGATTCCTCAAAGTCTTTATGGATTCTATCATATTTTGTCCTGCCTCTTTGTGGCTTAAAAACCATGGGATATGTCGAAAAAGTAGTAAAACTGAATCTAGGAAGGGTATTTTTGATATACCACCTGAAAAATAATTTAATTAGTGAAAACATCAAATAAACTTTCTTTTAAATACATAAAGGCTGTGAGGAATCTGAGGCTGTGACATCATAACTAGTCTGATTTCAGTCATTTCTACAGAAATAATTCTAAACTTTAAACTTGAATATCTCCTTAACGGAATAAGATTTTGCAATATTTTCTTCACCATTTTGTTTCCTTTGAAGTCCTCTTTCATATAAGATGGACATGCTTGACAACTGAACTAATCCTTTAAGGGTGTATTTAACCTCACTATTAGCCAAAATACCCATACTGTACTCTGACACACTGTATAATCATTTTTCATATAGTTACGTATAATACTTTTCATGAATGTTTTAGTTTTGGATACGTGCATATCATTTTCATAGTCGACACCTTTGGTGAAATTGATTCATAACCAACTAATGTAAGCTAAGTCATGTAAGCCAACTCATGTAAGCCTCACTAAACTTAACTAACATACATGTAATCACTTTATGTTAATTGAAGAAATATTCATGTAAATTTTCATTTTCATATATGCAATAGAGGACTAAAAGAGAATCAAATTGGTGTACAAACCATGCTGACATCTTCCGTTTGGAATTATTACATTTCAAAGATTTTACCAGTGTGACCTGGCAGTGTACATTGTGATGTCATAAAGGCAAATCCATTTTTTTATTTATGTATTTCTATAAAACAAAAAGTCCATGAGCAGATGGGCAAAGCATGTTCTTGTAAAAGTGCATGTTATACCCCATATCAATAATTAACCCAAAAATGCTTCCCAAAAATGTAAGCAATTAATTTTATAGAAATACATACAAATTGATGCGGATTTGCCTTTATGACACCATAATGTACACAGCTAGGTCACTTTCAACACACTTGTGAAAACTTTGAAATGCGATAACACCTAAATGGAATAAGATATGACCATATTTTACACCAAATTGTCTCTTAAATCTCCTGTTTCATATAAATGAAAATTCATGGGAGTATTCTTTTTGTATTTGGGAAAACAGGTATAATTATTTACTACTAACACCTCATTTTACATAATATTTATTGTATTCTTGTTGCGCAAGTTAATACGCTTGCATGTACTGTACATTACAAAAACATATATTACACCAAATTGTCTCTTTAATCTCCTCTTTCATATAATTGAAAATTCATGGGAATGATTCTTTGAAATTTGAAATTACTATCTGCTTTCCACCCTTGAGGTAACCTATTACAAGTCCTATTATCTGTGAGTTGAACTTTGTTACAATTTTTTTTTTTTGCTTTTACTTAAATTGCAGGCGAAATGTCAAGTTTGGAGAGGGAAAGTACCAGCTCTGGGAGCTCAACCCCTCTGGACCCAACATCACCCTTCCAGCAGCGTACTTTTTTCCAGAACTCTCCCCTGTCCCCAGTTAAGATGCTGCTGACATCTCCTCACATGACAAATAAGGTTGGTTTAGCAAAGAAACAAGAAATTAATTCTTGTTTTAGTTTTCCTTTCTTTTTGTGTATTTGTTTGATAACTTGGATTTACCTGTTGAAGTTTTTTACCGACGTGTTCCAAAGCCGGGTGCTGTCAGTTTGCAGTTTATACTTTTTTAGTATAATGATATTTATTATAATGATATCATCAAACGTGTAGTTCTTGAATATGAATGCATGCATGCTCATACATTTTTTGCACTGATACTCTTTTGTGCAAAGAAATGTTGCACCCATATGTGTACCCACTTATCAAGCAATATTCCTATGCTTTTTTGTAAAATTTTATTTGAAAACATACTTTTAGAGCCAATTTGGTTTAAAAATCAGCTTAATATTGTATTCCGTTCAGAAGATATGGATTTTTAAAGATTTTCCTATTGCATTTTAAAGTTTTTGTACAGTATGATGAATATGTGTTTTATGATGTTATGGAGGCAATTCCATTGCAAATGTTTACGTATTTCTTTTAATGTTTATGAAGTAGGGCATATTTGGCAATGTATATAAATACCTAAATTTGATGTTTTTAGCAGGTTTTACTAGTAAAAAAGGATGATAGATTTGAATGAAATGCATAAACTTTGTGGAAGGCTGTGATGTCATACTGAGCATTTTCCTATTCATTTATTGGCATTTTTTGTGAACCTTAAAATTTGAATATCTTCTGGTAGGAATAACATATTAACATGATTTTTGTACTAAATTGTTTCTAAAAAAAATATTTTTCTTATGAAAGGGTATAAAAAAACATGGGAATATTTCTGTAAGGTGTATATATGTCAAGTTGTCTTTGGTTGTTACGATGTTACCTGTCACATTTGATCTCACCTGTCACATTTGATCTCACCTGTCACATTTGATCTCACCTGTCACATTTGATGTAACCAGCCATGTTTGATGTCACCTGACACATTCGATGTCACCTGTCATGTTTGATGTCACCTGACACATTTGATGTCTCCTGTCACATTTGATGTAACCAGCCATGTTTGATGTCACCTGACACATTCGATGTCACCTGTCATGTTTGATGTCACCTGACACATTTGATGTCACCTGTCTAATTGATGTCACCTGTCACACTTTATGTCACCTGTCATGTTTGATGTCACCTGACATGTTTTTATGTCACCCGGCACATTTGATCTGTCACCCGGCACATTTAATGTCTCTCGGCACATTTGATGTCATTTGGCACATTTGATGTCATCCGGCACATTTGATGTCACCTGGCACATTTGATGTCACCCGGCACATTTGATCTGTCACACATATCAAACATGTCAAACATAGCATCACTGTTTTACACTTAACATATTTTCTTTCAAGGAGAACAAGACCCATAAGTCTGTTTGGGTAATTTTTCAAATATTCATTGAACTATTTTGCCTCCGAAAGTGATCACATGTTATTGCTGTTTTGGAAAAGTTTTGCAGCTCTCCAAGTGGGTAAAAAAGCTAGAAAATTGTGCCTTCGCTTTTCAGTCTAGTGCCCTTTTAACTGCAATATCTTCCTAAAAGAATTGCATAGAAACCTGGAACAAAAACTCGCCTGAACTTGAGTCCACTACCTGCCCTTATTGCTGTCATAGAACATGAAAAATGAGAATGCATGATTGTCATAATCATAGCTTTGGGTTTTGGGATTGGTCTCACAACCATAAATCTATTTCTTTTATTAGGCTTGAGGGAGTCTGTTATGGATCAAATAACTGCAAGCCTATCATAGTCACGTTTTGTTTTGAGAATTTTCCTGATGATGAAAACGCACATTATTTTCAGATATTGACATTCAAGGAAACTGGAGCAGGCTCAGCAGTTAAAGTTCATTATTTGATAGATAAAAATCTTGTACCAATAGTCTGTACAAGTATTCATGTGCATGTGCTTTCAAGTTTTCATAATTGTGTATGAATGTGTGCCCATCTATATATGTATCTAGCACAAACAATTCAAATTTTATTCAAGTTTATGAACATAGCACAGAAACAGCCCTCTAAGGTGACTTAAAAATTGACCAATTTACTGGAATTTGAGCTGTGTGGCCTTCACACATGAAGTGTACATGGTGCATGTAATTAAGAATTTTTCATATATCGCTATGGGCATATAGCTTAGTCATTTTCAAATCTATCATTTTCAAATCTATGAAATTACATTACAAAAAAAGCAAATAATTCCCTCCAAAATGGGTTAGAAATTGGCCATTTTACTTGATATATAGCAGTCTGGCCTTCGTATATTGTACATTCAGTACTTAGAAAAATCCTCAAAATTTCTTTTATCAGCCGTCACCCAAAAATTGGATATGTTGTTTTCAAATTGTAGGCTGTTCTACTGAGAATGTCAAGTCCTGTTTAATGTGGTATTAAACATCCATTACTATTGAAAATAACTTTAATAATGATAAATGTATTATCAGAATGACAGCATTTTATTTTTCAAGTTATAAAGGAAGCATTGTCATTGTACCTGGCTTTCAACCCTCCACAAACCCACTCGCCAGCTCGCCAATTGCGAGTAGTTTTTTATCTTTGGCGAGTGAATAATTAATTCATAAATGGTTTTCCAAAGTTGAACTTCTGTCCTCGACCAAAATATTACTTATAACAATTATACAGAATACTGTATCAGTGTGTGAAAGTATAGTGTACAGTTTTTGTCTGTCTCATGATTGGAAATATAAACCACACGCTCTTTCATTTTGAAGAAATATTAATTCAGTTTTGTATACTGTGTATAATGATCGGAAATACAAACCCATAAACCACACGCTCTGTTTCATTCTCTCATTGAAATAAATGTATGCATTGTCTCTTTTACTTTATTTGTCATCTGTGTATTTCTCGCGACAATTTGCCATTGACTTAACTGTGTGAGAATTCCCTCACTTACGATGCATCGTTTTGTAATGCTCGTAAGAATTGTATCGTCCGTAACCAGGTAAACTATTTTGTGTATTTGGACTTTAAAGTTAGAATAAAGTTTTGAATAATACAGTATTTTCTAGGTCAGCATACTTAAATAGTCTGGCTAGTGGAATTTTATGAATGGCTAGAAGATTCTGCACTGTTTTGTTGAGGGTAGGTGTCTTTCCCAGGGACTCTTGTTTAGTGTGAAGTTGAAGTGTGTGCATTAATATGTCCATACACATCTACAGCGATAAATCCATATTAATTTTGTGTCTGACCCAGTTGCACAAATCAGGTGAGCAACATAATAAGTGCCTGGGAGAAACACAGTAAAAAACTAGGTTTAGAATTTGTTTTCTGGGTAAGTTTTTAATCTCGACATCTTATCTTCTTCAACACCAATTACAAGTTTGGTTAAATTCCCCAGGAATCAAAAGAAATTGATAAGAGTGGCTATAGAATAAAACTCACAGAATGGAGAGGCCAACGTGATATGATCTAGTTTAAAAAATTCCCCCGTATAAATTTGACCTTGAAATCTGATTTTTGTCTTGCATTGAAATCTTGGCTTGATTGCAGAGCATGCTGTGATGCTGGAGATTAAACTCTTAAGTCATTGCTCCAGTGACAATGCTTTATGTAGTTAAGTAACGAGGAGAGCCTTAACCTAAATAGAACATTAAAGTAAAGGACTCTGGAGCATTATCTGATCATGTGATTGACGAGCTCTGCCGGCTTTCATGATCTCATAAGGATCAAATTTTGCTTTCTTCAAAAAAGAAAACGGACAAAAATTGAGAGGAAATCAAATAAGTTACTAGAGCAGCTTATGGACATGTAATGCTTGTATACAAAAGATAAAGAAGTCCATTGTGGATTTATACATACAAATTAGTGCATGGAGTTTTTGTGGGACAGATTTGAAAAGTAATTAAATATCAAAGCTGCCAAAATGTATCAATGTTTTACCATGTTTTAGAACTTGATGATTTAAAAAAATATATATAAAAAAAAATTTTATAAAGTTTTTTCCACGTAAGGAACTTTTATGTGGTCATTTGTACGATAATTAAGGCTTCATTGGTAGAACTTAGTGAAATGTCATGGCTTTTAGTTCATTGTTGGTGTTTAAATGTTTGCAGTGGTTAGAATTATTTAAGAATATGTGAAATATATAGGTAACATTGTGGGATACAGTCAAGTCAAAGATGCTTGAACCACAAAAACTTATTGAAATTTATTTTGCAGGACATTTTCCCATCGACAAAATTTGCATTGGGTGTACAGAATTTGGTTTAAAATTTCAATAATATATCAAATTGTTACTAATTTAGTTAGTATAGGTTACTCAAAATATTTATGTTGATGTTTGTTTTCATCTTCATACTTTAGCCTTTTCCAGTGTCATTTAATGATACTTGATGCTGTAAGTCAATTGACTTATAGCATTGCAAGATGTGTTCCACACCCTTGTTTAGTTGTGATTAGTATTTGTTATTTACAATGAAACCGTCTCTCTTTTATCCTGAATTGTCAATGTCAATTGCAATACTTGTAACATTCACTTGATATGTCAGGTGGTTTATTGTTTAGACTACGCTTAGAAAAGGTCATGCGAGTCTACTCTGCAGCTTCCAGGTATGTTGTGTAACAGGATAGCTATAATGATTCTTACTCACATGAAGTGCTAATTGGAGATAAAATTCTTCTTGACACACTTTGGGAAAAAAAGCAAAAAAGAAAACTAAGTAGATAATACACCTACTGTATATAAGAGAAATAAAACATTAGCAATAACATACTGTATCTGATTGGGCTCAGTTTACATCAGCAATAAAATATTGTAATTGAAAGAGATCAGTTTATATTGGTCATAACTTACTATAATTGCAGTAAAGATAGTTTTCATTAAAATTTCAATGAAAGTATGAGTGTAAAGATTTATGAATAAAATCATACCTGACATGCACAAATTGTATTTCACCATAATAGGAAGATGAGCATGCATGAGCTCATCTTAAAAAGACAAGTAACACCTAGGGTCTTTTTTGGGGGGTTGGTTGCTTTCTCAGAAGATTATTATTCTCCAAGGAGAACAGTTTTTAGATTTTGTACAAGGTTTTTCAGTTATGAAGACCTTAATGAGCTTTTTCTACTTTGTGAAATTTATTACTTTGTTGAGGAGATGCCTAAAGTACTAGAAAAATCATTTACTCATGCAAAAAAAATGAGACCTAAATTCAACATCACAGATGGAGTATGCACATTTTTTTTTTAAATAAATAATCTTGATGAAGTTGAAAAAGTTTTGAGAATTTACCTGATGGTTAAGATTTGCTTATTAAAGGTTTGTGGACAGGTACACAAATTATGTTCAACCACTGACCACATAGCCCTACCTGTCCATATTCCTTTAATTTGAATATAAAGAGCACTTAAAGCAAGTTTACTATTTACTTCCAAGTTATATCTTACTTTCCATGCTATAATATGCAATCTGGTCCAATGACCTGATTCTAACGCACTTCTAGCCAAATTAAAAACATACCTACTAACTCATCCCTGACCTCCATAATATCTCTAACATCCTCACTTTTTTCAGCGCATTGCTGTCACAACATCGCTGAGACTGGTAGAAATTAGTCTTCGAAATTTTTACCCTTTTTCTAACATTTTCTTTCTTGCAACTCCAACCGTGAGGGTTTTTAATCTGTTTGGCACTTTTCCTCAAGCTTTTTCCAGGCATCTGAGTCAAGATGAGGTGCCCACGTTTCCGGGAAATATTCAGTCCGACTCACAGGACTATCTCCATTGAAGTTACACTAAGTCAAGAGTAATTTTCCATCCTCCATGGGTGGCTAGAATGAGAGAGTCCCACTATCATGGTGGAGGCTTTAGTCCCTAGAGCACCTGGTGTGCTAGTTTAGAGGACCTCATTCCCGCAGGTAGATGTGTTTTTTCCCCATCCCCTCCCCCCCCCCCTCCCTCTCCCTCAGCTCTAAAACGAGGATAGCCTAGTGTTATACTGTGCATATGTATTATATGTTAGAATATCTTCAGTACAGGTTCTCATATGCATTAGGCCAACGTTTTTGATTTTATGTTGGCGCATGCGCACGAGGTGGACGTCACCACAGGATGGCTGAGGAGTCGGCTGCTACTGGCTCCAAGGAGATACAGTTTGTACAAAAGAGCCTTTATGTTATTTTACATTACCATACATAGCGTGAGTTTGTAAGTCTAGCACTATTTTTAAACAAAGTTTTTAATTTATGTGCTCGGTTGCGCCCCCTTTTTGGGAGAATTCACCTTTTTTTTTCTCTCCACAGACTAAGTTAGCAGTGGTTAGTGTTTTCCACGCCTCCTGAGTTTTTAACAAATTTGCATTTTCATTTTCTCGGGTTTCAAAATTTTTCAGATAAGTCTTATCTGATTCATTTTTTGGTGTACTAAATTGCTGTGGCATGTCTCATACTCTGTATGTTGTCTCCCACAGTGCCGTCTCGCCTGCCTAATGGTGATTAGTACATCCCCATAGGGGAGTTTGGTGTAAGTATGAATATAGATAATTCAACTACATATGCCAGTGCTCCACGGCTCGATGCAACTGAGTCAGTGGGGTCACAGGTAGTAGTCAACTTTATTAATTTATACAATTGACCACCCTGCGGCACCACGACTCAACTCTAATGAGTCGGGATCACAGGTAGTGGTCCGTCTGGTGTAACTTAAAACTAAACTCCATCCTGTCATCATCGCAAGTGAGAGCATGGCTAGTATTCCTTGCCAGTCCCAATGTGCAGGTGTCACATGCGGGCCTACAATTCCACCTACTAGATCATTGTTTCTGTCCCCTGTACACAGGCAGTGGTCCCCCACATATAATGGTAGTGCATATACTCCCACCTGTCACAGAAAGCGATTTTCCCGCCAGCCAGACCATCACTGTCTGTGGTGACAGACACCTCTTTAACGGTGTGGGGAGCGATTTAGCGTGTTTCTACGTTGCAGGATTTTGGACAGACACTTGAGCACATCAATATGTTGGAACTGAGGCAGTGCAGAGGCAGCTGGGCCCTTGTTTACTTTTTATCACAGGTACAGAACAAGACTGTTCTAATATACACCAACAACACCACCGTAGTGGCTTATATTAACAGACAGGGAGGCACAGGTCCAGGAGACTATGGATTCTCGCCAAGTCCATTTTATCTTGGTGCATGACAAACGAGGTCAGTCCTCATTCAGTCCACCTACCAGGCAAATGGAACACGATTTCAGATCTATTATCTCACCTTTAGGAAGCACCCACAGAGTGGGCCTCCTGCAGCACATGGCCAACACAATCTGGATGACTTTCGGTCTCCCAAATGTAGACCTCTTTGCATCCGTGGATAACCAGAAGCTCCCAAATTTCTGTGCTCTGGCCCCAGACCAGAGAGTCAATACATTCACGATCAAGTGGACCCACTTAGTCAGCTACGCCTCTCCGCCGTTCTTGCTAGTACCAAGAGTACTAGACAAGGCGACGTACGATTAGTGTTACATGCTACTTCTGGTAGCTTCCAATTGGCCTGGTCAACTGTGGTTCCCTGGCTGCTCAATGTAATTACAGGTTTCCGTATGAGCTTTTGGTCAAACACGACTTAGTCTCGATTCTGGGCTTCGCAAACTGCATCACAATCCAAAAGTACTCCACTTGACTGTGTGGCCTCTATCCGTAAATCCTTGGTGTCGCAGGGCCTTTCGGAAGAAGCTGCCCAAGTGGCAGCCCAAAGTTGGAAACCCTCCACTTAAGGGATGTATTCTGCCATATGTGGAATGTTCCGAGACTGGTGTGAGAATAGATTGGTTTCTCCACAGTTAGTGTCTATTGGTGATGTAGCGGATTTCTTATTGTTTTATTTTAATTTAAACAAATCCATCAATACAGTCCAGCGTTTTCAGACAGCCGTAGCAGCTATCTACCTGGGCTTTCTAGGTGGTCAATCGTCACTGATGCACGGCCACTGGAAAGATTAGTTAAAGGAATGTTCTTACAAAGACCTTTAGTTCGGAACCCTACTTCTCTGTGCGACATGGAAGTACTTCTTAAGACACTATCAGGCTCTGTTCGAGTGGCTGTTTGCGTGTCCACTCAAAGAGCTGGTGATCAAAACTGATTTTTTACTCTCCGCGGCCTCTGCCAGACATAGAGGTGCCGTTTGTGCGCTTTCTCCTAAAGAAGGCCACATTTGCTTTGAATCTGTGGGTGTATGGTTCATACCCAACCCAGCTTTCCGAGCCAAGAATCAGACTTTAAGACTTTCTACAGGAACAGATATTCCTTCCGTTGCTCTCTATGTTGTCTGACACATCAGAGGATTGGGCTTCGTTCCCCGTCCGATGTGCATGTCGCAAGTACTATGTTAAACGTACGTAACCATTACGGAATGACATTAAAGCTTTATTCGTGTCCTTACAAAATCCATCTTACGTGACACGATTTCGCAATTGATTGTCCAGGCAATTACGTACAATAAATCAGCATTGTTCACAGAACAATCGGCTGTGGCACATCAAGTACGAGGCATAGCTACATCAATTATTTTGGTGGAGTTCCCCTTAACAAGATATATTGAGGAACTTGCAAGTTAACACGTCACTGAGGCCTGTCGTCTCGTCCTCCAGAGAGACAGTGCCAAACACCCACCAATACCATCTTCCTGACTTTTGCCACACCAATTCTCCCCTCCGCATCACTACTAGCTATCTGAGAATCCCAGTCGCCCCCTACATTCCCAACCCTCTCGATTGTCATAAATATCAGAGGTATAGCCATGGGAAAATATACTGCAGCCAAGCGCGCTGTGGCAAATGTGGAACCTTGGACCATGACAGTGCCTCTTGCACCAACACCCCACACTGCACCAATTGTGACGGTAATCACCCAGCCAGCCATCCCTCCTTCTCAAAAGACTGCCCCACCTGGCTTCAGGAAATAACAGATAACAAAACTGAAAACCCTTAATCCCAGCACCACTTACCCGGAGGGTTGGAAGCAACGCTTCGCTTCCCTCCACACCAAGCCTTCGTACTCTAGCACAGTCTTTAAACACCAATCACCTAACACAACTAAAACTGACTCACATGTCCAAACCAACCTCACCTGTCTCTTCTTACTGAGTCCTAAAGCCCATCGCTTTTGTCAACAGCCCAACCACACCCATTACACAAAGCACCTCCACCCCAACCTCTCTCCCCAAATTTCCCTCCTTTTCTAAGATGACCCCTGTTTTCTACCCAACACCTCAAATGCCATCAAACTCAAGCCAACCTGGCCAACAAGCAACAAATCAACAAACAGCCCACCATCGAAACCCACATGTATGACACTGATGAGAACATGGATTGTTCGATTACTGTACCCACTGAACATACATTTCGTCCAATTTTCAAAACAACCGCTCCCAAAGAAACGTGAAAAACATCCAAAGAAAAAACAAGCCCACCCAGACAAAACAGATCTTCCTTCAGATACCCCCGCCCCATCTCCCCCCTTATCGCATACAACAGAAACAATTACAATAACACTCACAACAGACCAACTTAGAAGAAATTGACCTTCTGGCCAACACCTTCAGTCTGGTCTTCGTCTGCCTACAAGGAACCTTCGTGAAAACCACTGACCATTATTCCCTCATTTTTTTTTTTTTACTACCATGAACATCAAGAGGGTGCCGGCAGGGCCTGTGGGGTCATCTCCATTCTCGTTAGACACGATAGCCCACACAGCCCTATTCATGTAAACAACAACTTTCAGGCCATCTGTATCTTGTATCTCCCTCCACAAAACCTTCACTCTTTGCATTATCTATCTCACCACCTCCTCCAATGCCACCTTTCAGCCAACCAGCCTTAACAACCTCATCTCTCAGTTTTCCTCCTCTTTCCTCCTTTTTGGTGACTTCAACGCCCACAACCCCCTGTTGGGCTCTAATACCAACCCCCCCAGAGGCAAGCTCGTCAAAAACACTCTTTGACAGCACTGCCTCTCCTTGTTCAACACAAATTTCCTGACCTACCTTCACCCTGCTACAGGCTCCCTTACCTGTATTGACTTGCCTATCTGTTCCCCCAACCTCCTTGATTTTAGCTGAAAGGTCACTGCTGACCTCTGTGGTAGTGACCATTACCCTCTCCTTATTAACTCCAACCTTCAATTTACCCCCACAGACCACACCCCCAACTGGAAGCTAAAGAAAGGCAACTGGCCCCTTTTCGAAATCCTCTGCAACTCTCACCTCTCCCTGCATCTCCTCGAGGGTGAGGATCCCATGTCAAACTTCAGTAACATCCTGAACATTGCCACCTGCTACATTCCCGAAATCTCCAAACTCCTACTCCCACTCCCCTCCCCCCTCCCTCCCCTAACCCCTGGTTCAACAATAACTGCAAAATCGCTGTCAAAAACAGGGGAAAAGCCCTTAGGAACTTCAAAACAAACCCGACCACCCACAACCTCAACCTCTTTCGCATCAGCCATGCCAAAGCCAGATGCACTATCAAGGAAGTAAACCGACACTTTAACAACTTCATTTCTTTCACCACCAACACCCCTATAGTTAAGAGCTTTAACAGCAGGATGGGCAGTCTCCCATTTCTCCTGGAATGGTAATCTTCTCATCGGGGAAAAAAATATCGCTAACCACCTCACTGCCTCTTTCAGCAATATCTCGGCTTCTGCCAACTGCCTCTGGTCCTCACACTCCTTTTCCCCCTATCTGGAGGACAGCTATCATAACGCCCGTCCCCAAACCAGGGAAGGACAATACTGACCCCCAGCTACCGCCCCATCACCCTCACCTGCTGTCTCTGTTAAGTAAAATTATGGAAAGGATCATTAACCTGAGACTTAACTGATTCATTAAAACCAAGAGAATCTTCTTTTTTCACCAAAGCGGCTTCCGGAAACGTCACAATACCCTGGACCAGTTAATCACACTTGACCTATCTGGGATTCCTTTGCAAAAAAAGGAACACCTCATTACCATCTTTTTCGACCTCGAGAAAGCTTTCAACACTACTTGGAAATATGGCATTACCCGCAAGCTTCACACCATTGACCTCAGAGGCCACCTCTTCATCTTTATTCAAAACTTTCTCTCACCCAGGCAGTGCATCCCAACCTGTCCACCCTAACCTGAACCTCGTGCTCAATGGCAATCGCATCCCTGAAGTTGACCACATTAAGTTCCTGGTTTTGACCCTGGACCCCAAGCTCTCCTAGAAGCAACACATCACCAACCTGAAAGAGAAATGCAACAGCTCCCTCAACATCCTCTCACCATCTCGGCATCAACCTTACCACTCTTGGCACTTTCTCCTGGCCCACTTTTCCTCCCTGGGCCTCCCCCTCCCTTCCATCCACCAGGGCCTTTCCACTCATCACAAAACCCAAACCCACCCCAACCTTTTCATCAGCCTCCACAACCAAATCAAAGACTCAAACTTGACTCAATACTGGTGGCTCTAAGGAAGACGACAAAACAGCTGCTGCCTTCATCCAAGACATCACCCTCAGTGGCAGACTTTCCAACCACTCATCCATCTTCTCGGTCAAGGCCAAAGCCATCCTACTCACCCTCAACTATATTGAGTACTCCCCCGCTTAGCCACTTTGCCATCTTTTCAGAGTCGAAGTCTGTCTTTACTTCTTTAATCAATCTTAAGTGGGATAACCCTCGTCCCCATCTCCTCCTCAATAAACTCCTTTCACCCCCTCCACTCTCTGCAAGAAAAGTATATTCCTTTCTTCTGGATACCCAGCCATGTTGGCATCCCCGGCAATGGCAAGAACTGATTCAGCCACTAAGCTTGCCCTCAACCTCCTCCCACCCCCTCTCCCAAAATCCTTTCTGACATCAAACCACTTATCGCTTCCCTTGTTCGTGACCCCTGGCAAACCTCATTGGATTCCCAAATTTATAACAAATTACCCGCCTTAGAATAGGTCATACCCACCTCACCCATTTGCACCTTACTGGCTCCCCCACCCCTCGGCAACAATTGCTATTGTTCCCTCACAGTCCACAATGTCCTCCTTGCCTGCCCCCTGTACAACCTCCCCAGAGCTTCCCTCACCCTTCACAACTCCATAGCCGAGCTCTTCTAGAAAAACCTTCCAGATGAAATTATCTCCTTCCTTCATCGTGTCTCCCTCCATTAACATATTTAGTCCTCTTCTCCCACCCACTCTCTCTACCTACATTTGCCCTTTTTTGCACCCTTGCACTCCCTCTTTTGATCCCAGCTTCCTGGCTATAAGCCCCCATACTTCTCTCAGACTCCTATTTTCTTTTCTTCCTACCTCTGGAATGATCTAACCTCTCTGGCACAAATTGACCCTCACTGTCGTGGTGCCTTCAAGCCCTCAACAAACAAAGTAAGGGTTTGTTTTTTTGTGTTTAAGAAAACCGCCCCAGTCTGCTGGCCATGACGTATTGGGCCTTGTTTACAGTTTGTTTCTGTTTACTAACACTTTTCGTTTGACATGTTCTTTTGGGTGACTAACCCATGTTCATGCACGTTTTACTTCTGTTATTACTAACAGGTGCTTTCATGTTTCTTTGTTAAAACTAGGAGTAATTTACTATTGTTTAGTAATTCGTATTCAGACGTTTTTCATCCTGAAAAGGATAAGGAAACTTTTCCTTTAAGTAGGCAAACTAGTTCGAGTATTAGGACCAGCCTTTGTATGGGCTTCGACCTGAACTCCCTTTCGATCCTCCGTTGCAATCTGTTTGCATATTTATAGCATGGAAGGTAAGATCAAACTTGAAGTAAATTTACCTCGCTTAGTGTAGCGAGGATATTTACAAGAGTTATACTTAACTTCCACGCGTCCCGGCCCGCCTCCCCTCTTGTTTAGGCTTCGGTGGAATGTTAAGTGAGGGATGTTAAAGGTATAATGGAGGTCAGGGCTGGTTTGGTAACTACGATTTTAGTTTGGTTAGAAGTGCGTTAGAATCAGGTCATTAGACCAAATGGAATATTTGTAGGATGGAAGGTAAGCATAACTCTTGTAAATATTCCTGCTACTTTTAGTGAGTAAGCTTACTTGATTGAAGTCTGTACCAAGTCTCAAAAAAGTATTCTCGTGCATGTACAGTGCTTTGCATAATGTGGCCAATTTTCAATTATTTGACATAATTTTTCTGCTACTTTCATGTTTGTGAATTAATTTTCAAAATAATAAAGTTTGGAATTGCTTATGTGCCCCACTAGTCCTTAAATAAGATGTATCATATGTAGATTGTCAAAATCAAAATTACATAAACAAAGCGGTCAAGCAAACTTCCACCACCACAAAAATATTAAGACAATTATTAAATGCATTTGGTATCTGTTGAGGTTAGAATTTTGATTGGTTTTCTTTTCTATTCAAAACATATGTTCAATGTGTTTTCATTGCTTGAAATATTACCTCTAAATCTTAACACAGTCACTTTTTCAGATTATATTGAATGGCTTCTTAGTATTTGTATGAACCAATCAGAACCTTGGAATTCATTTGACATGATAACTTGGTCTTTAACCATGAAGTACCTGAGCTTCCCATTTGGAATCTGTATTTCTGGGAAACTTTAGATAATGCTTTTTTTTCCACATTCTTCTTTTTTTTTGCTATCATTACAAGTATGTGTTAACTGAAAGGTAATACTTTGATCTTCACAATGAATCATAAAGTTTATTTTATCAAGCTGTGATAGAATTGTGGATAAACGGCTGGTAGAAGGCTAAGTATGACATCATATTCCCCCATCCATGGTTTGTTTGTGTGTATTTTATTAATACATAATGTTATTTTCCTTAAATGCAAACTTTTGGGGTGCATGAACAGATAGGTAAGCGTGTGGTTATAGTTCCAATAGATATTATCGTACAGAATAATTTCCATTCATTTTTATTTGTACATTCTGTACAACAATTCAGTGTTCCAAGGAATAGTAAAAAAAATATGATAAGTTTAAAGTGGTAACAGTATATTAACTAGGTAATATTCATTCATTGCATGTCTCATACCTCTATTTTTTCAGATCAATATGCGAAAAATGCATCAGAAAATCCGCAAATTGGAAACGGACCTCAATACAGAGAGGGCACTCAAAGAGGACCTAGAAGCAATTTTGCAAGACAAGAATAAGGAAATTCAGCAATCAGGTAATGCACAATTGTACTGAAGTATCCTTTCAAGTAGGTCATATTAGAAGGTGAAATTTAAAGACATTCATTTTGGAATGATTAATAACAATGCGTAAGAAATTTTGCTCTGTTAGTAACTGTATTATAATAAGTGTGTTTAAATAAATATGAGAGTTTTCTACTTTAAGTTAAGAATTAATTATAGTTTTGATAGCTCGATAGTGTTTCATGTTTCATGTATGTACAAAATATATATATGGATCTTTATATTTCAAATCACTCAATATATTTTTCAGATTAAGATACATTTCTCTCAGATTTCAATGAAATACTTATCATGAAAAAGTTAAATATTTGAGTGAAAATGGATCAATTTGTCAAATGTTATGGCTCTTTAAAAGGTCAATAGTCGTAAAATATGGGCGTGGCTAAGAGACTGCCATAACTCAGAAATTAAAGGTCAAATTTGATGAGTCTTAAAGGTAAGCCAATATATCATCAGAATTTGTTAGATTAGACTTAATATAGTAGGTGTCTACAATGAGTTGACCTTTGCTTTAATCTGGTTTTTAAACAAAGGTTTCTTGTGTTAAATGTGATCTGAAATCACAGCTTCTTAACAAATCTGTTTTAATATACTCCTTACATATCCTTTGGAAGTGTTTGTGATAAGTCATTAAACAGTTCTAAGATGGACTGAGGAATGTGAAGATGTGATTTCACAGCTACTCTTGAGATCAGTTATTTCTACACAGATCAAATGGTACTTATGGAATAAGGTTTTGAAGACTTTGTTTATCATTTAGTCTTTAATATATCCTTATGGAATATGGTTTTTAAACACTTTGTTTATCATTTAGTCTTTAATATATCCTTATGGAATATGGTTTTTAAACACTTTGTTTATCATTTAGTCTTTAATATATTCTTATGGAATATGGTTTTGAAGACTTTGTTTATCATTTAGTCTTTAATATATCCTTATGGAATATGGTTTTAAACACTTTGTTTATCATTTAGTCTTTAATATATCCTTGTGGAATATTGTTTTTGAACACTTTGTTAATTATTTAGTCTTTAATATATCCTTTTGGATCAAGGTTTTTGGACACCTTGTTTATCATTAAGTCATTAATATATTCTTTTGGAATAAGGTTTTTAAAAATTGGTTATCAGTCTTTAATATATCCTTATGGAATATGGTTTTGAACACTTTGTTTATCATTTAGTCTTTAATATATCCTTATGGAATATGGTTTTGAACACTTTGTTTATCATTTAGTCTTTAATATATCCTTATGGAATATGGTTTTGAACACTTTGTTTATCATTCAGTCTTTAATATATCCTTTTGGATCAAGGTTTTTGGACACTTTGTTTATCATTTAGTCTTTAATATATCCTTATGGAATATGGTTTTGAACACTTTGTTTATCATTTAGTCTTTAATATATCCTTATGGAATATGGTTTTTGAACACTTTGTTTATCATTTAGTCTTTAATATATCCTTTTGGATCAAGGTTTTTGGACACTTTGTTTATCATTTAGTCTTTAATATATCCTTTTGGATCAAGGTTTTTGGACACTTTGTTTATCATTTAGTCATTAATATATCCTTATGGAATAAGGTTTTGAGCACTTTGTTTATTATTTTGTCTTTAATTTATCCTATGGAATATTGTTTTTGAACACTTTGTTTATCATTTAGTCTTTAATATATCCTTTTGGAATATGGTTTTTAAACACTTTGTTTATCAGTCTTTAATATATCCTTATGGAATATGGTTTTAAACACTTTGTTTATCATTTAGTCTTTAATATATCCTTATGGAATATGGTTTTTGGACACTTTGTTTATCATTTAGTCTTTAATATATCCTTATGGAATAAGGTTTTTGAACACTTTGTTTATCATTTAGTCTTTAATATATCCTGAAGGAATAAAAAATTTGAACACTTTGTTTATTATTTAGTCTTTAATATATCCTTATGATGTATGGTTTTTAAACACATTGTTTATCATTTAGTCTTTAATATATCCTTATGGAATATTGTTTTTGAACTCTTTGTTTATCATTAAGTCTTTAATATATCGTTATGGAATATTGTTTTTGAACACTTTGTTTATCATTTAGTGTTTTATATCCTTTTGGAATAAGGCTTTTGGACACTTTGTTTATCATTTAGTCTTTAATATATCCTTATGGAATATTGTTTTTGAACACTAGGTTTATCATTTAGTCTTTAATATATCCTGATGGAATATTGTTTTTGAACTCTTTGTTTATCATTAAGTCTTTAATATATCGTTATGGAATATTGTTTTTGAACACTTTGTTTATCATTTAGTGTTTTATATCCTTTTGGAATAAGGCTTTTGGACACTTTGTTTATCATTTAGTCTTTAATATATCCTTATGGAATATTGTTTTTGAACACTAGGTTTATCATTTAGTCTTTAATATATCCTGATGGAATATTGTTTTTGAACACTTTGTTTATCATTTAGTCTAATATATCCTTTTGGAATAAGGTTTTTGAACACTTTGTTTATCATTTAGTTTTTAATATCTCCTTATGGATTATTGTTTTTGAACACTTTGTTTATTATTTAGTTTTTAATATATTCTTATGGAATATTGTTTTTGAACACTTTGTTTATCATTTAGTTTAATATATCCTTTGGAATAAGGTTTTTGAACACTTTGTTTATCAGTCTTTAATATATCCTTTTTGAGTAAGGTTTTGAACACTTTGTTTATCATTTAGTCTTTAATATATCCTTATGGAATAAGGTTTTTGAACACTTTGTTTATCATTAAGTCTTTAATATATCCTTATGGAATATTGTTTTTGAACACTTTGTATATCATTTAGTCTTTAATATATCCTTATGGAATAAGGTTTTGAACACTTTGTTTATCATTTAGTCGCATTTATTTTGTCCCTTATAAGATGAACATGCATGACCACCAAACTAATCCTTGCCTTGTCTGATGATGAATTAATTTTAACTTTTTTTTTTGGCAGAATCAAAATGCAGGGGATTAAATCAAAGAGTTACAGAGCTGAAGAAGCTACAGGATCAAGTAGATGAACTGAACTCTGTAAAAGTTGACCTGAAACGAGCCGAGCAGGAAATATACAAGTCAGTTTTCCTTTTAACCTTTTATAGGGCTCAGTTTCTTATTTCTTGCATTAAGATATCAACAAGTTATGGATGTTGTCTCAGTAACCTCTAGTTTAGAGAAGAATAAAACACAAACTGTTCAACTCGACTGCCAGACACTTATTCAATCATAAACTACCTACCCATCCATATTTCTTATGGAATAACTATCATAGCAAATTAAAATGCAAGATTTATGTAAGGATCATGACAGGAAAATCCTTAAGAGAAATACAATTTCAACTGTTTCCAAGGAAATACAGGGGTGGGGGGCTGGGCTTCTAGCTTATTTATATTGGGAGTTGGGACCAGGGGTAATGCCATCCCCCCAAAATATGGCCCTCTTCCAGGATCGAAATTGCTTCAAAAATAATTTCCCCCTACATGGGACTGCTTGGCCCCCACCATGGGTGTCTTGTCCCCAACATTGGTCTCTTGCCCCAACATGTGTCTTTTTCCCACAACATGGAAGCCTTTCCCCTTGAAATTTTAATCCTAGCCACTGCACCACAACCTCACATGGAATGGAGATTTCGCGAAATAGGTATATGGGCACTATTGCACTACAAATTAAGGATTGATCTGTAAAGTTTCATCCAAATTACTATAAAAAGGACAATTCATGTTAATCACATTGGATTTTAGTGACCCATTTACTTTTTTTAATCCTTACAAGTAAACAATCCTAGCTAAATTACAGTGTTTTTGCTTAATTTTGCAAGGATCTGCACTACCGTTAGCTATGCCTAACGTTAGGCCTAACGTGTAACGTTAGTAAGCATGAAGTTTGAAAAATGCACTCGCGATTTTAGAAATTTGGAAAAAATCATTTAACCTGGTTCTGATAATCTTTGGACCTCTTCTGTGTTGGCTCCAGGTACTAAAAAATCTCCATCATTGGCGATAAGCCTTCTGACTTTTCCTAATCCTCAGTTTCACTTTCAAACAAGATTCGGGATACACGTTTGTCTGTCATCTCAACATATAAGTCAAAAAATCTAAAAACAACGAGGGGGTATGTCTTTTATTGCAGCAATCGATGTAAAAGCACATTGTTTTTACTAAAGAATGGTGTTTGAAACTTTTCATTGCGATATAGGGGTGGATCATAAAAGAAATTTAACAAAAAGGGTCAAAAAATCACAAAATGTACATATTTTACAAATAATTGAAAAATTATGACCAGCAAAATTTGATAAGACTTGGACAATATGACTTTTCTAAATATTATATACAAAAAAAAATCTTAATTGATTTTCTAACCAATTTTTGTCAATTTTTCAAAAAAATGTATTTTTTGGGACATTTTAAACAAAAAGTGAAATTTCTGAATGTTTAAACAAAATCTATTGAAAGAAAGTGAGTATAGACCCCCCTCCCCCTTCTCCTCAAAAAACAAATTATGAAAGATCTTTCCGAGATCTTTGCAATGAAACTGTTTGCACCCCTATAAGATTTTGGTAAGGTCCCGATTTTATTTTGACAAAAAGGTAGTCTGAAAATGGGCAATTTTATCACTGCGTGGTAAGGTAAGGGTTAAAATCTATCCAAACCCAACTTGAACAGTATAACTTCTTTCAAAATGACTCAATCTACAAGTTTACACCAGTTTGAAAGTTTGAGGTCTTAATGCAAATTTGTGATATATGGATGTGACAACCTTTCTATTGTCTTGATAAACCTAATCCCTTGCCACAATTGACCTCTCTGAGTTAGTTGATTGACAGCTTTTTCAACCAGTCACCACATGATTTTGCCTAACAACAAAATCTGCATATTAACTAAGTGGGACAAAATTCTACATGGTATCGCTACAGTACAGCTAGCTAGCGACAATCAATACAATATACTGCACAAAACAAATTTCTGCACACACAGACTGAGTGACTGACAAGATGGTAAACAAAACTTACATCTACAGGTTTTGTAAATCCAATTCCCGTTACCCAGAACGGTTAGCAAACATAATTTTTTTAATTCTTTTTGCTTAAAACTCTAAAGATCCGGAGAAGCGCCATAAATGGATCAAAGCTTATGGCAGGCCACATGAACATCCGAATGTTAATGCATTGATCATGCGTAATTGCAGATTTGGGGTTTGTTTGTCCCCACCTAGTTACAAAGTTGCTATGGTGGGCGTGGCTTATTTCTTTACTCAGAGAGGTCAATTCTTGTAAAGAGAAGAGTTAGTTCAGACACGCCTTCATAGAATCTGACATACATCAACAAATTTGCATGTATTGAAAAATTCTCAAACTTTGATCCAGCATACAGTATATATTTTGTCTTCCAAATTCAAAGGCTTGTTTTTACCCAGAATGTAATGATTTTAATAGGTACTCAATGTCAAAAAGATTTATAACTGTTCACTGACAAGTGTTGCACCAAAGTGAACAATGAATCATGTGTATTTTTTTATAATATTTCTTAAACTTACTTGGCTGTACAATGAATATATTAATTAAAAAAATCAAAACTTAGGCCGATTTTTAGCAATGATAATAGACAAAATTTTGAGCCATATCAAGGATTTTTTAGAATGAATTGATTGAAAATTAGAGTGGAGCCACTTAACTTCTCAGAGGGATATTTAATCAAAACAGGTGACAAACACACTTCCAAGAGATTCTTAGAAGTCGGAGCATAATGTTAAGTGAATGAAGCACAAAAGCAGTACAAAATAAGACTGTTGTTCAAGGTGTGCGGAAAGGTAAATCACTCCTTGTTCAGGTTGAACGGAAAGGTAGATCACCCCTTGTTCAAGGTGTGCGGAAGGGAAAATACCCCTTGTTTAAGGTGTGCGGAAGGGTAGATCACCCCTTGTTCAAGGTGTGCGGAAAGTTAGATCACCCCTTGTTCAAGGTGTGCGGAAAGGTAGATCACCCCTTGTTCAAGGTGTGCGGAAAGGTTGATCACCCCTTGTTCAAGGTGTGCAGAAAGGTAAATCACTCCTTGTTCAAGGTGTGCGGAAAGGTAAATCACTCCTTGTTCAGGTTGAACGGAAAGGTAGATCACCCCTTGTTCAAGGTGTGCGGAAGGGAAAACACCCCTTGTTTAAGGTGTGCGGAAGGGTAGATCACCCCTTGTTCAAGGTGTGCGGAAAGGTAGATCACCCCTTGTTCAAGGTGTGCGGAAAGGTAGATCACCCCTTGTTCAAGGTGTGCGGAAAGGTTGATCACCCCTTGTTCAAGGTGTGCAGAAAGGTAAATCACTCCTTGTTCAAGGTGTGCGGAAAGGTAAATCACTCCTTGTTCAGGTTGAACGGAAAGGTAGATCACCCCTTGTTCAAGGTGTGCGGAAGGGAAAACACCCCTTGTTTAAAGTGTGCGGAAGGGTAGATCACCCCTTGTTCAAGGTGTGCCACCCCTTGTTCAAGGTGTGCGAAAAGGTAGATCACCCTTGTTCAAGGTGTGCGGAAAGGTTGATCACCCCTTGTTCAAGGTGTGCAGAAAGGTAAATCACTCCTTGTTCAAGGTGTGCGGAAGGGAAAACACTCCTTGTTCAAGGTGTGCGGAAAAAACACCCTTGTTCAAGGTGTGCAGAAAGGTAAATCACCCCTTGTTCAAGGTGTGCGGAAAGGTAGATCACCCCTTGTTCAAGGTGTGCGGAAGGGAAAACACCCCTTGTTCAAGGTGTGCGGACGGGTAGATCACCCCTTGTTCAAGGTGTGCGGAAAGGTAGATCACCCCTTGTTCAAGGTGTGCGGGAAGGTAGATCACCCCTTGTTCAAGGTGTGTGGAAAGGTAGATCACTCCTTGTTCAAGGTGTGCGGAAAGGTAGATCACCCCTTGTTCAAGTTGTGCGGAAAGGTAGATCACCCCTTCTTCAAGGTGTGCGGAAAGGTAGATCACTCTTTGTTCAAGGTGTGCGGAAAGGTAGATCACCCCTTGTTCAAGGTGTGCGGAAGGGAAAACACCCCTTGTTTAAGGTGTGCGGAAGGGTAGATCACCCCTTGTTCAAGGTGTGCGGAAAGGTAGATCACCCCTTGTTCAAGGTGTGCGGAAAGGTAGATCACCCCTTGTTCAAGGTGTGTGGAAAGGTAGATCACTCCTTGTTCAAGGTGTGCGGAAAGGTAGATCACCCCTTGTTCAAGTTGTGCGGAAAGGTAGATCACCCCTTCTTCAAGGTGTGCGGAATGGTAGATCACTCTTTGTTCAAGGTGTGCGGAAAGGTAGATCACCCCTTGTTCAAGGTGTGCAGAAGGGAAAACACTTGTTCAAGGTGTGCGGAAGGGTAGATCACCCCTTGTTCAAGGTGTGCGGAAAGGTAGATCACCCCTTGTTAAATGATTTAATGTCTATCCAAACACAACGTGAACAGTATGAACCCTCTAAAACCACAAACTCTTGTAGCTGTTGATGGGCCTTAATTGAGTTGTATAAATCATCTGGCTGTTCAATGAATGGAATTATTCTAAATAATCTAGGCAAAGTACATGATTTTCATCTAGTAAGTCATATTCACAAGCACCGATGATAGACAAAATCTTGAGCTAAATTGCACTTGCAAGTAGTTATTCCAAGAATTTCTTAGATAACATTGACAGTTAAGTGGGGCTTCATATACACACTTAACACAAAGAAACTTTTCAGAGTGGTTATTTTATCAAAATAGGTCAGGACTTAACTTTCAAGAAATTCTTAGAAGTCTTGAGCATGAATTCAGGTGAAAAGAAGCACAAAAGTAAAAACATTTGACAGTTCCATCTCTTTCTTACCTGAATTTTGATATTCATTAATTAGGATAATTATGCCTCATTACATTTCAAACCTGGGAGCTTGATTAACTTCAAATCTTACTGGGGGTAAAGAAAAAAAACCCATCACATTTCTTCATTATCATGAGTAATTTGAAGACAATGTACTTGCTTTAAATATTGACAAGGAACAAAAGAGTTTGTCGTACTGGCAGACAGGTAAGTCCCTTGACACATGTCACATTCCACCTTTCAATTAAGAAAACCTAATCGATACTTACAACAAAGAAGCACATTGTTTTTAAGTTCAATAGAATAATGCGAAGTAGAAGATTAGATTTTTCGATGTGAGAAAGTGAAGACATGAGTGGCTTTTAAGGTAGATGTTGTGCTATGATCTCAAGCTATTGGAAATTAATTGCTAGCGACACAAAAACAAGAGTATTACTGTCTGGAAAAAACATTTACTTTTATTTGGTAAAAAGCTTATTTTGTCTCTTGAGTTTTCATTAATGAAAGTTACAATGTAGATATGAGATCTTGTGTGATAGTATGTTGATCAGCCCATAGGCTTTTTGTTCTGTAATTCTATCAATTTTGTTCTTTGAATTTGGCAACTTATGACTTTGTGAACATCTTTTGCAACAAAATGTTGATAGAGGTATGACCAAAATGAAAATGTCTTGGTCAAAGTTGGTTGTGCTCCTAGGAGCAGAGGATAAAAATATGATAAATGAACATAAGACAATGGAGTGTTATAAAACAGGTGACATGCATTTTCATGAATAGAAGGCGTGATAATGCAATGGCTTAAAAAACAATCAATTCTGATGGTGTTTTTAACAGTTTTTTTTTTTTTTTTTTTTGCCTTTCAATACACTTTTGCAATTATGTAGTTAATAAGACAGTGATAGTTAGGGATATGTTGAACCTTACAGATTTGCCCTCGAATGTGAAAATATATCACCAAAATTTATGGGGGCACATGACAAAACAAGCAAAACATGATTTACAGGTGTATTGGTAAGATTTCCGATTGCATATCACCATGTCAAGAATGATTGAGATTGATTGTGATTTGTCAACATAACTCATTCTGTGCTGTATAAAGTACTTTTATTGGTTACAGTTCCTGCCCAACTTCTCAACATTTCTTTGTAGCAAAATTTTGTTCCGTGACATTAAGTAGAATTTGATGTATTATTACATATTATTTTGACGTATGCATCTGCTAATATAAAATTCCCAAGAAGATACTTGAAGAAGAATTTGACGGAGTTATGATGAAGACAGAGATTGGAATTTAAAACCATGGAAAATATTTTTATAATTGTAGTAGTAGCATTGCTCAAACTGTTTAAGGCATAATTGTGACATTAATTGTAACATGTCAGCCTGATATGTTTTAAATTCTTAGTTTTTTGCATGATTATTCATCTTTGATTGAATGTCAAACTGCTACAAATGATAATTTATGGTAAACAGTGACCCCGCCTTAAATTTGATGATTGTATGAACCATATATATGTTAAACGGAATAGAAAAACAGCTGTTGAGCATGTATGAAGCCAGAAGAAGAAATAGTTACATGTAATTTTCCTTTTCAGAGGGAGATAAATTTTTGCAAAAGATTGTCAGTTCTTTAATGTTCAAGGGAAATAAAAACAGAAAATATTGTTTTTAATCGGTATTGTAGATGCTTTCATCCTCCAAGGGACTAATTTCTTTCACCATAATTGAGAATTTTGAGGAAAGTTTGACAGATTTATTACCATCTCTGTCAGTTGACAAAAGATTAATAATAAGGGATGGAAAATCGTTTGCAGGAATTTAGAAAAGACGATTAAGTAGGCAATAATTCATGAACAATATGACCATGAATGAAGTTGCTGATAGTTGTAAGTGTGCTACTACTTACCAGTTAATTCTTGCGGAAGGTTAAACGGCCGATGGGTATGTTGCATCAAGTTCTGCATCATTTTTTTTAACTCTCTCTTTCTCTCTCAAAAGAAAAATTACATCTATCTTTTCTCCCTATCTTCATACATGTTCAAAATCATTTAAAAATATGACAGTTTAAAGCATTTTCATATTTTTCGGATTATTGTGCAATAATTTGTGACATAGGCAGATGGACACATATTCAATTGTTTATGTAAATTCTGTGTTTTTCAATCCTCTCTAAAATATATTTTGAACTTCAATATCTGGTTCTGTCCAGATATTTTGAAACTGGATTATACCTACTCTAGCGCAACAGGTTCTGTAATCAGCAAAGAAGAAATAAAAACATCACTGGTTAAAACTGAAGAACACATTTTAAAGAATTAGTTAAAAGTTATTGAGCTGTTGATTATAATAAAATTCAGAGTAAAATGCCCTTGAAATCTTTGAAAAGGCTTGTGCATTTTTCAGTTAATATGTTTAATCATAGTTGCAAGATTTTAGAATTCAGACTAAGTTAGTGATGTCATCAGATGAACACACAAGAATTCTGTAAAACAGTTAGTTTTTAACTATTTTGATCAATGTTTTTCCGTATTAATGGGCCATTTTATATTTTGAATTACTCAAGCTTAAGTTGCCTCTAGATGTCAGACCGTATCATCTATATAGCAAGGAAAGTTGCCTTATTCATTTTCTGCTTGAGGTGTCATAGAATAACCCTGTTTAGCCCACTATAATTTGTGTGCGTAGATTAAGTTTCAAACAAATTTGTGGTTAATTAATTGTTTTAAAAAGTGCACCTGGTGTTTGGGGGAAATGCAGTATGTTGTCTACTGTAAATATGAAGAACAGACAACAATATCATCCAGACTTGACGTTATGACAAGTAATGAAGAAGGCAAAACAAAATATAGAACAAAATATGCACTTTTTGGTTCGCATGCGAAGCATAATGCGAATCTATGTAATGGCGATTTCGTGCGGCCATCCACAGTTTTTTTAAGAATTTCTCAGGAAATGTTAAAGTTTCTTCAGAGTTCTTTAAAAAAAGTTATAAGTTTCTTCAGATATCCTTATGGCAAGTTAGATTTTCTTTACAAAGTGTTAAAGTTTTCCAATTTCCTTAGAAGATAACTGGGAAATGATATAATTTTCCAATATTCTTAAAGAGTTCCTCAAGCTTCTCTCTCATAGCACTGGCAATTTGAAATCTTTAAAATTCTTCAAAATATTTGGGCACCAACACTTGTGTCAGGCATAATTATTAAACTCTGCCTTTATTTCCTATTTCACACTCGGACCTCCGTCTCTCCATCTCCAATTACATCAACAAAACCTGGCAAAACTCCTGGAATTACAAAACCAGTAATAAACTTCACACCATCAAACCCAAAGTCAGGACCAGCATAGTCGCAACCGCAGGGATGACATTATTGTCACCCGCATCCGCCTCGGCCACTCCCATCTCTTATACGGCTCTCCTGCCCCACTTGCAAAATTAATCTCTCCATCAAGCATATTTTCTTAAGCTTTCCCCTATACCAAAACTCTAGATCTCTTCTCTCCTCACTCTCCTCAATCTCGGACCTTTTCGAAAACGATTCTTCCTTAAACATCATCAACCTTCTCCGCAACAACAACCTCTTCCACCACATATAATCTCCTCCCCTCCTCCTTTTTTACACCTAACCTTACACACACTTTTTTTTTTTTTACCTAAATTTTTCTCTTACATTCAGCTTTTCCCCTTTATTTATCTCCTTTATAAACCATCCATCTCCTCACTATCCTAACTCTTACACCATTATTTATTAACACCCTCTTGGCACATTTGACTCTGACTGTCACAGTACTGTTAAACATCAACAAACCAAGCCAAACCAAACCTGCCTTTATTATTATGGGCATTTGCATAAAGTTGCTACAGTATATGAACTGACCAGACTTTTTTTATTCAATATGCTCAGTCAGGGCGTGTGACAGGATGTGACTGCATATGGACATAGGGAGGGATGCCATATGGGACATGGATGGGGGCCATGAGGGACATATAATGTAATATATACAATGTGGTATACACCAAGGGCTATATCAGGCATGATTATTTGACTCCGCCTTTTTTTCTTATTAAACAAGTCATTTACATGTAAGTTATTATATGAACTGACACTTTCATGCATACAGTAGTATGCTCAATCAGGAACTGATAGCTAGGATGATACTTCTTATGGAGCCTATGGGATGTCATGTGGGACATGGGGTGGGATGCCATGTGGGACATGGGGTGGGATGCCATGTGGGACATGGGGTGGGATGCCATGTGGGACATGGGGTGGGATGCCATGTGGGACATGGGGTGGGATGCCATGTGGAACAGGGTGGAATGCCATGTAGGATATATGGTGGAATGCCATGCGGGACATAAGGTGAAATGCCATGAAATGGAATGTCATGTGGGACATGGGATGTCATGTGGGACATGGGGTCCCACCCCATTTCAACAAGTCATTTGCATATAAGTTATTATATGAACTGACACTTTCATGCATAGTATGCTCAATCATGCAGGGACTGATAGCTAGGATGATACTTCTTATGGAGTCTATGGGATTTCATATGGGACATGGGTGAGATGCCATGTGGGACATGGGATGGGATGCCATGTGGAACAGGGTGGAATGCTATGTGGGACATGGTGTAATGCCACGAGTAACACAGAGTGTGACATAGGTTGGGATGCCATGTGTGACATATGGTAGAATGCCTCTTGTGACATAGGGTTGGAGGCTATGTGGGACATAGGGTAGGAAGCCATGGGGACATGGGATATGATGCCATGTGGGACATAAAGTAGGATGTCATTCAGAGGGATACCATGTAGAACATAATGTGGGACATTAGGTGGGAAGCCACTGATGCGGGACACAGGGAGGGATGCTATGTGGGACGCTATGTGGGACATAGGGAAGGATGTCATGTGGTACATATGGTTGGATTAATGTGGGACATGCATGTAGGATGGGATCCTTGTGGGACATAGGGTGGGATGCCATGTGGGTTATAGGGTGGGATTCCATGTGGGACATATGGTGGAATGCCATGTGAGACATAAGGTGGAAAGCCATGTGAGACATACTGTATGGTGTATGGTGGAATGCCATGTGGGAGATATGATGGAATGCCAGGTGGGACATGGGATTGGATGTCATGTGGGACATAGGGTGGGATGTTATTTGTGACATGGGATGGAATCCATATGGGACATAGGGTGGGATGCCATGTGGGACATAGGATGGGGTGGGATGCCATGCCGAAAAGTTTCTTTTTAAGCCTACCTGCACCTGACACCTGAGTTAATCCTGAAAACTCAAGTATGACAATTACCAACCCAACGATCTGTTCAGTGTATTGTGTTTCCACACCAACAATTATTGTTTATCTACCATTCCTGCAAGCCACAGCCAATTAGCCCAAGGCTATTTGAGTGTATATGATTACACTGAGTGTATATGATTACACAAAGCAGAGCTGAATAATCAAAGCCCTTTGGTGATTAGAATCACTCATCCATGTTAGGTGTCTTAGTGGGAGAAGTTTGTTTTCAAACTGGTGATAAAAATAGCTGTGTATCATAATGCTTGAGGTAATAATGTGCATTTACTGTGAATGATTGATGGACCATTTCTCCTAATGAAACATATTGCTTCAGGGCTATGTGGGACATGGGATGCCATGTGGGACTAAGTGTGAGATGACATTTTTATAATTGGCAGTCATATGATATGGGTGTCAATTTGCATGGGCATGCGAACCATGACGTTATTTACCATTCTAGTTTGTGTTACTCTTGTGATGTATGAACAGGACATAGTCTCTAGTTCCATTGTTTTTTACCCCTCTGCCATTTCTTTTTGGGAAAAAAGCAAGATAATTTCCATGAAGATGATTGGATCTTTACCATACCCCCAACCAACCTCAAACTGGAGAAGGCATTTTTAAGGTCTGAAGGAAAAAAAAGCAAAAACATTTTGAGGTGTTTTCCTGTTATACATCACATTTTTTCAATATATTAAAAAAATTCAAACTTTGCGGACTCATAACTTGAAAACTACACATGCTATAATATAAATTCAAAGACTATTAAAGTCAGAATGTTTGGTACATGGTTAAACTGTTGTACCTGTCCATAGACCTTTAAAATTCATGGTTAAACTTTTTACCTGTCCATAGACCTTTAGAATTCATAGTCAAACTTTTGAACCTGTCCATAGACCTTTAAAATTCATGGTTAAACTATTGTACATGTTTATAGACCTTTATTATTCATGGTTAAACTATCGTACCTGTTTATAGACCTTTAAAATTCATGGTTAAACTTTTGTTCATAGACCTTTTAAATTTATGGTTAAACTGTTGTACCTGTCCATAGACCTTTAAAATTCATGGTTAAATTATTGTACCTGTCCATAGACCTTTATAATTCATGGTTAAGCTCTTGTACCTGTCCATAGACCTTTAACATTCTGGGTAGAACAGTTCTTACATTTCAGTGGTAATCCAATTTGAATACAATGGATTTACATAAGGAAATAAAAAGTTAACATACTGTAAATAAATCAATTTGCATTTTGCTGCCTGAAATAGAAAAAAAGTTTTAAATGATGAATAAAGAAATATGATGAAGTTGTTTGCCACTTTTATGGTTTATAATACTAGATATTAATGTTACGTAGCACATGTTGCCTCTTCACATCACTATCCATACACCTTTTCAGAACAAAGAGAAAAACATTCAATTTTTAGAATTGTTATCTATCTTCCCCAAATATTTTTTGGTTCTGTTGCGATAGCATCAGGAATCTATGTGGTCATGATGGCGCGTGTGTGTATGTATGTTTGTGTATATGTTTGTGATGGCCAGCTCGTAAATGAGATATCTCAAGAACGATACACTGGATACATGTCATATGTGGTACACAGATAGCCCATGGTTTGTGGATTTGATTTGATTTGATTTTTTGATTTTCATTTTCATGCATATATTTAATCATTTATAATTAAAAGACAACAATTTTTGAGAACATCTGGAAGGGCTTGTTTTTGGTACTGATGTTATGCATATTAATGAGTAGGCAGGGCTTAATGTACAAATCTTGGAATGTTCATATTTTAACAACTGTATGTCTTTTGTTGTAAATTTGGTGTAACTAGGATGTTAGTTAGTGTGTACATGTTTATGATATAAAACGTTGAATTTCAATTATATGCATTGTGGGCTGGGCTTAATATGACTTTGCTGTTAAAAGCTTGTAAACATGGTATCTCAAAAATGGTAATCTGAATTCATGTCATATTTGATACACAGATAGCCCATGATATGTAGATGTGCCCTGTTGTTTTTGGTAGTGATATCATACATATTAATGAGTAGGCAAGGCTTAATGTAAAAATTTTGAAGTGTTCATATTTTAACAACCGCATGTCTGTTATGTTTTATATGTAGGATAATTATGATGTTAGCTGGTTTGTACATGTTTGTGATGTAACAATTTTGAATTTCATTAATTTGCATAGTGGGCGGGGCTTAACATGACTCTTGAAAAGGGCTTGTAAACACAGCATCTCAATGATTATACATGAGATTCAGTTCATATGTGGTACACAAATAGCCCATGGTCTGTCGATGTGCCTTGTTGTTTTTGGTGTTGATATCTTGCATATTAATGAGTAGGTGGGGCCTAAAGTGCAAATCTTGGAATGTTCATATTTTAACAACCACATGTCTGTTTTGTTTTATATTCGGTGTAATTCTGATGTTAGCTAGTGTGTATATGTTCATTATGTAAAAATGTTGAATTTCATTAATATGCATAATGGGCGGGGCTCAATATGATTTTGCTGAAAAGATATTGTAAACACAGTATCTCAAGAACGGTAAACTGGATTTATGTCATATTTGGTACACAGATAGCCCATGGTCTGTAGATATCCCAGGTATACAGATGGGTCATGGTCTGTACATATGTTCCAATGTTGTGGTAGTCAATATAAACGAGTAGGTAGGGCTTACTGACAAATTCTTGCAATAGGATAAATGAGCAATCATTTTTACATCATACTTGCTATGATAATGTTGTTAATTATTGTGCAAATTGCTAATGTTGTCAACATTTCTATTGCTCTGCATGGTGGGTGCAGTTTATTAATAAACATCCTGGAACAAATACTTCATAATATGCAATGACATGACAGTAAGTACAAATTTGGCAAATCAATCAGCTTATAAAACAGAAGAGCATCGAAACCACAAAACCTTTTGGTTCTGGTTGAATGATCCACCATTGTCTGGTTTTCTGAATCATGAAGTACCATTTTCAGAACAGACAGTTTGTTGTTTCTCATCCAACATACAACAAAAATCTTTTTTTTTCTATCACTTAGATTGAGGTCAAAGCTCGGAACAGTCAGCGATTTTAAAAGCGAGAATGTCCGTCTTGGAAAAGACCTGCAGGAGAGCCTCACGCAAATTGAACAACTCAAAGCAAGGGTAAGTGTATAGGTGTGTTTGTGCCTTAAAGTTTGTCAGTCTGCGTAATGTTGCTATATTGCGCAGTTAAAATGATTGAATCTGGGTGACCATATAGGGATCAAAATTCTCACTGTTCCGAGAGTAAATTTTCCAACATCACTTTTAATGAAACAGTTTTTTTCCTACAAACAATCCTGTGGCATGAATAATTTAATTTTTGCTCAGATAAGATGCTTGTTGTCAAACAAAATTTTCATAAATTTCCAGTAAGAAAAAGCTTTCCCCACCTTGCCTACTCTTGCTGGCAGAATTGATCATGTGTACTCATATATGAAAGGTGGTTCCATATTTACGCCTGTATGCTTTAGAATGTGGGTTACATGTTTACATCACGTAGATATTCAATTTGATATTTTAACTGATAAAGTACTTGCAACTGAAGTCCAATTTGAAGAAAGGAATTTGCTCTGTTAATTAATGAAAAAGTTGGAACAATGAAGTCTGAATTTGGAGCATTATTATTTGAGAAAATAATGTTCCGTGAAACAGTGGTAATAAATAAACATTTCAACCCCTGTCATATTGACGGATTTATTTGGTGTTTTGCTTTAAGTATTTGTTCAAGAGTTATTTGATCTCTCCCACCCATGTAGTGTAACTTTCCTGGTTGTGTGTTTTTATTTTTGTAACAGTATGGAATACCATATGTATTCACCACACCAAATTTGTCTATGTAACCAAATTTGTTTATGTATCATAATTTGTCTATGTATCATAATTTGTCTATGTATCATAATTTGTTTATTGTCAATCATATTTTGTTATGGACAATTCCATGCCAAATATCTCACTTGGACTAAAAATAGAAATGCAGTATATTTATCTCAAAAGTCTATGTCTGTTATGTCAATTTTTATCAAAACAAAAAATTAAGAAATTTACTTCATTTGACCTTAAAACAAGGTCAATGAACTTTGTGTGACTACAATATGCTATATCTGGTTTATTATGCTGCTACAAAGTTTTTTCTAGATAATGTTTTCGCTGTCACGCTAGCTTGCCCCTGCTGTCACGATAGGGTAATGGGAATAAAATGAAAATCTGTGGGAAGATTAAGATAGTTTTCATACCACATGTACTACACCTTGTTATCTATACATTTCATTATGTAGTTTGTAGATATATCTTCAGGTGAGATAGTAATATACATTTAAACAAAAGTGTATTTATTATTTGTTTTTGTCCCGGCTGTCACATGAACATTTTTGTGGATTATTTGTAAATGTAAACGCAATGTAGTAGGTTGACAAAAATTTGGTCATAGATAGTGCTCATCAACCTTCATTCCTGGGTTATGATAGTAAATGACTCCAATGTAAGAAAATTGTATCAAATGTCCTGGCTGTCATGGTGGGATTGCCCTTATCGGTATTGGCAAGAATTGTCATATTTATTCAGTGTGACGAAAAACCCTATCTCTTCATAGCATTAGCTCTCATACTGCCTTAATATGGATTATTTATCACTTAAAAAACAGAATATTCTATCAAAATCTGCTTAAATACTGTGTTACACATAATTTTACAGCTCTTAATTATCAAGCCTTTCATTGCGTCCTTACAGTCTGTGTCATAGGTATATTATATAAAAAGGATTGCAGATCCTGGCCATTATTTGATAGAACTTGTTTTTCCTCCTTAATGCACCTTTTAGTTAACCTTCCATTAAGTCACTCTATGTGGTTATTGTGAGTTAAACATTCTTTAACCTTCATCACGAAGGTAATCCTTTTAGATTAAGTGCAGAATGTATGATACTTACTATTTCGCTGTTTCATTTCCATATGCTTCATAAACCCACATCTGGTTTATTGGAATACTGTGCAAAGATTTGTACTTCTGGTGATAGAGCTTTTGTTTTTCTTTTTTTTTTTTCAAACTTTTTTATATTATCACTCTAAGTTGCCCCTGAATCTGAAACTGAAGTCGTGGGCATCTGAGAGGTAGGAAATACATGTAAAAATTGAAGGGTGTGCTCCTATAAGTGTTTCTTGTGAAAAACATTTGCACACATTCTCTTATACGCTTGTCATGTATAGAGTGAAATGTTGTATGATTGCAATACGTGCATTCAACAGAAATTACTTTCATTTTGTTCTCTTTTTTTTTTTGCCGACAAAATGTGTTTCCATCTTTAGCAGCAATCACAGAATTGTAGGGACATATTGATTTGAGGTTCCCTGGAGAAAGACTGGGCTCCTTTCTTTCAAAGAGTTTCAAAAAATTGAACAAAATTCAAGGTTAAGTTCAGCTGCATGACAAGAATGTTATTTGGTGCACACCACATTAGGATTGGGGAAAAACATGATTAATAAAAGTTATGTATAGGACATTTGAAAAAAATATATATATGTCGAGTTCACTTCAACCATTATCATATTAACCAGATTAGAAAAAGGGGGCGTAAGCCATACTTGAAGCTCACTTTAATATGAAATCCTAATTAATTGTGTTTGTGTCTTGAGTAAAATGCATTAATAAATGTTCATAATGAGCTGGCTTTCATTTATTTACTATTTGTTTTGTGTATTTTGGTCATGATTTTCATGTATTTGTTTTCTTTGCATACATGTCTACATTGTAACATGCAATAGGGAATAACATGCGACATGTTATTCCCTTATGCTTTTGTCTGTTGAGTGGAAAAAGTGTATGCTGTCTGTTAATGAATTTACAAAATGAAAATGACTTAGGAGTTATTAAACAAGTAATTAATTTACTATTACAAAAAAAAAAAAAAAACTTTTTGTATTTGTAGCTGACGAATCAGTTAGAGCTGAAAGCCGCAAAGGAGAGGCTACAACTTCAACTGAATCGAGCAGAAATTAAGACGTGTGAACTGCGAACCAGTCAAGAGCATTTGAAAACGGATCTTCATATTGCCTCACAGAAACACTTGGATGCAGAACAGAGACTTGAACAGTCACAAGATATGTTTAAGGAGAGGATAGAAGAGTTGGAGGAAAAGTTGGCAAAGGGTTGTAAGTGGCCACTCCTTTCTTATAAACAGAATCTCTCACATTTTGACAATCACTTTCTTTCATGGGAGGAATTTGTCTGGAACACTTCTTGAAAGTTAATGAAAGAAAAAATCAATTTGCAGTCTTGACTTTGATTGTAAGAGGTGTGCAGAACTTTTGTTTCAAAAACTCCGCTGTGAATGGAAATTTGTCAAAACAGCTGAAAATTGAAGGTTTATTGACATTATTTTGATGGTTTGAATATCTTTGTGGCATTTTGGTTCAGATTTGTCAGGAGTTTTCCTCTTTTTTCATCTGTTTTCAAGAAGTGCACTCTTAAATGTTACAAAACACTAAAGCGTGTTTGCAATGACACCTAGTCTGATTTCAGTCATTTCTCTTAAAATTTGTGTAGATTGAATATAAGCTTGACAAAAACTACCTTTTATCATTCCATTCCTTTTATTCTGTGTTATATTAAATGAATATTGTTGACTACAACATTCATCCTTCAAAATCCAGTTGCCCTGAAAAATGATGTCTGTGTACTATCCTTCCAATTGTGTTTGTTGTTTCGACCTTCATCATACAAGAGAAGACTGTCTGACTTATCCCATGAGATGTGCTTGAAATTTCTTGCATGTGGTTTAGTGCTAAGCAACCCTATGCAAAGCATGTCATTTGGAACACAATCTACTGTATCTGCTTTTGTTAACTTGGTTACATTTACCTTCAAAAGATGCAAAAAAAATGTAGAAAAAAATCAATATCAGCCTTGAAATTTGTGCAATTAAACCACTAGCCATACATGAAGAGGCCATGTGAATTTGTATTTAGCCTTTCACAGTGGGACCTTGACTTCTCTGTTGCATGTACATTGAAGCATCCCATCGAGTGTAACTTCCATGTCCAAAAAGAAGATAGTTTGAACATACCCTTGAGACAGATAAGTGTCTCATCAAATGTTGAAGGTAAAGACGTAACTGAAAAAGGGCATTTTTGCCTGGAAATTAAAAAGCTTGTATGTTATGATGCTCTCGGTGAACAAGCGATATCATTCTGTGCTTTTGAATGAGGTCATTAAGTGGAATTTAAGTATTTCCCTTTTTCGTACCCTCTTTATCCTATACCCTACGGAAGTGTTTCGTTTCATTTCGCAGTTAGTGGAACTTAAACATTGGTTGAGATGGAGGCTTATAAATTCACATTTGTTGGGAGTATCTAAGTCCGCAAATGGAGGTTTGTGTACTTGAAAAAAATAAGTTCTCAAGAGTGAATGTTACAAGTTGTTGTTTTGGCACAGCGTGCAGCATTATTATCGTTCCATTTCTGGTCATTGCATTGATAATTTTACTGTTGAAGGTATGTGGTAATGTAGAGGAAACAATAGCTTAAAATTCCATAAAACATGAAAGTAGTATCAAATAAAAACGCTCCCATTAAGATCAGGTAAAGATTGGGTATTTACAACTTCATCAATATTTTAAGATGCAAATTTGTGGTGCATCAAAAGGTAGGCATCTTTATTGCCTTATCTTGAGCCATTGTTTATTAATCTTCCACCATAATTAAAGGTAGGCATCTTTATTGTCCTATCTTATCTTGAGCCATTGTTTATTAATCTTCCACCATAATTAAAGGTAGGCATCTTTATTGTCCTATCTTATCTTGAGCCATTGTTTATTAATCTTCCACCATAATTAAAGGTAGGCATCTTTATTGTCCTATCTTATCTTGAGCCATTGTTTATTAATCTTCCACCATAATTAAAGGTAGGCATCTTTATTGTCTATCTTATCTTGAGCCATTGTTTATTAATCTTCCACCATAATTAAAGGTAGGCATCTTTATTGTCTTATCTTATCTTGAGCCATTGTTTATTAATCTTCCACCATAATTAAAGGTAGGCATCTTTATTGTCCTATCTTATCTTGAGCCATTGTTTATTAATCTTCCACCATAATTAAAGGTAGGCATCTTTATTGTCCTATCTTATCTTGAGCCATTGTTTATTAATCTTCCACCATAATTAAAGGTAGGCATCTTTATTGTCTTATCTTATCTTGAGCCATTGTTTATTAATCTTCCACCATAATTAAAGGTAGGCATTTTTATTGTCTTATCTTATTTTGAGCCATTGTTTATTAATCTTCCACCATAATTAAAGGAAGGCATCTTTATTGTCTTATCTTGAGCCATTGTTTCTTAATCTTCCACCATAATTTTTATGTCTTTCAGTGGTAAACTAGTTTCAGCCGAATCTTATCTTTTAATGTTTTGACCTCTAAAAGAGTATATTCTTTATTTAAAAAGAGGAATTTTAGCATGGTTATGCTTTTAATTTGGTTATCAATGGAAGGGAACTATTTTAAAGAAGAAGTAGCCAAACCTATTTACCTCCCCCTTCCCCGCCTCCTCACCAGTACTCCCACTAACAATCAAGATGGTATTGGCTGCCCAAAAGTGATATTTCCTTGAAAACATAAAGAAGTGCATAACCTGTTTAAGAATTTAAACCTACCAAGACCACACAAGTTTTTGGTTTAATTGACTTTCTCAGAAGATAAAGACATCTCTTGGTATTTTCAGGAACATGTGTTTTGTCATTATTCTTTAATTCACCAGCCACTCCCGGAGATGAAGGAGAATCCCTGGGAATAATTGCAGAGAAGAGGATCAGTGACTTGGAGATAGAGCTACAGATGTTGAGGTCTTCGTGGATAGAGCCTCATGTACACCACGCCTTACAAGAAAACTTCAAAGAGGTCTGCCAAAAGAAAGAAAAGACAATTAATGATTTAGAGATGCAGGTAAAAATGTTACATTCCACTTGGATAGAACCTCAAGTACACACAGCTCTTCAAGAAAGTTACGAAGATGTTTGCCAGAGCAAGGAGAAGACCATTGGTGAATTGAGGATGGAGATTGAAGGGCTACGTTCCTCTTGGATAGAGCCTAATATTCATCAGGCTCTTCAAGATGAATTCAGAGAGGATAGCCAGTGGAAGGAGAGGATGATTAGTGATTTGGAAAAGAAATTGCAAGGGATACGCTCGTCTTGGATTGAGCCACAAGTACACCAAGCTCTACAAGAGGAGTACAAGGCAACCTCTCAAACCAAAGAGGGAAAAATTGTTAACTTGGAAACAGAATTAGATCAGATGCGATCATCCTGGATAGCACCTCATGTACATGAATCGTTACAGGAGAACTTCATCCAGGTGTGCAGAGCCAAAGAGGGCAGCATTAATGAATTACAGGGTGAGATGGTGGTGCTCCGATCCACTTGGATCGATCCTCGAGTACACCAGGCACTAAAAGAGGAGAGCAACGAGGCTTGCGAGTTGAAAGATAATCAAATTGCAGAGTTGAAGATGGAGATGGAGAATCTGCAGTCCTCCTGGATTGAGCCTCAGGTGTACCAGGCCCTTGAAGAGAATTACAAGGAAGTCTGTCAGATTAAGGAGCAGCATGAGGTAATTATACATTTCTGTAAATGATTTGTAAGAATTTATATTCTTGTTTGTAAAACTATTGAATGATGCATCACTTTACAGCAAGGTCTGTTGATGAGTACAGAACTTTAAACGTATAAAGATAGCATTAGCTGAATTGCTGGAATGTCTATTAAAAACCACACATGAAAGTTGAGTAAAACCAATTCCCAGCTTGCGATGTTATTGTGGTAATTTCCTTTGCTTCTTAGTATAAGTTTTATGAATCTTGTTGCTTTTTTGAACCTATCATCAAGGAACAAAGTTTAATGGGTATGGGATGTAGTGGTTTGGCTAAAAGTAAGAATATATTTTGTTTAAAGCAAATGAAGATAGAGGCTAGATTTAAAAGTAAAACCCTCATGGTTTAATACCTATTTTGATCTGCAGACCTGTATAATGATAAGAATATGATTAGACAAACCAACTGCAATCTTTGCAAGGAATCTTGAAACTCGCAGTGATTTCTTGAAACAAATGTCATAAGATTATTTTAGAGGAAAAACAGCCTCCTTTCATTTTCCTTCACTGACTGACTGTAGAAAGTCTTGAAAAAACATGGGAGTATACCGCAAGAACAATAACAAAACAGAAATATCAATTTCTTGTTTCTTTTTATACAATATTCTCTTCCAAGACAGTTTCCAAGACATTTAGTAGTAAAAAATTGATGGCAGCATAGCTAAACGAATACATTCATTATCAAGCCTGATTAACTTGAATAAAAGTTGGGCTTGAATTGAAGCTCATCTTCTGAGCAGAAAGTCAGAGTTCTTGGAATAGTAACAAAAGTAAAAACAACAAATTTTAAATGGTAGAGGACAGTGAAGGATTAAAATATGGTACAGAAATTTCCAAAAATCATAAGTAGATATCCCTCAGTTTTTAAAGCTCAGACAAGATTTTACTATCATGAATGCAGGGGTGGAAAATATAGTGGACCACGGCAACAATGGTCTTAGAAATTTGTTAATGTCTTGGGAGAGAATAAGAGCAAGGAAAGGTACATGTGATAGAATGAAAAAAACAAGAAATTGTTATTTCTGTTTTGTGATTGTTCTTGCGGTATCTTGAATAATGTTTTTCAAGACTTTCTATGATCCCAGAATTGTTTAGTGCTTTCTTTGTCGTTTTATTTGTCTTGTTCGTACTGGTCGTACAACATAGACTATTCCAAATTCTAATCTGTTAGCTACTCAGGATGTGCCTGACATCAAAATCTTATATATTTGTTTTCCTTCTTTAAAAGCTGAAAGATGAGCAACATACAAAAGACAAGCAACAGCTTGAGATTACAAAAGAGAATCTTGCAACTCAGCTCAGCCAAGCAGAGAGAATAAATTCTGATCTTCATGCCACTTATCAGCAGGTGAAATCCAATCTGGACGTCACGTCACAAAAACAAAAAGATACAGAGCTGAGACTGGAGAAATCACAGACTATGTTCAAGGAGAAGATTGTAGATCTTCAGGAGCGACTGACCCAGAGTTGTAAGTATTTGTTTTTAAGCGAAACAGCTTTTTTTCCTTTGTTTTTAAATCCTTCCATCAATACATGGTGAATGGCAATATTTACAGCACCTTCACCCAGTGTTCACACTAAGACTTCTTTTTTTTTTTTTTTTTGGAGGGGGGGGGGCAGGGGGCTTCATCCCCTTATGTGACTTTTGTTGGGGATTACAAAAAGGGTTGGGGATCCTCCAATCATGCATTTTAATGAGATCACTGTCTTTACTGTTCATTCGTATGTCCATCTGACTATACATTCACTCTGCCCTTGGTGAGGATTGTCTTGCTTGAAAGGAAATTGATAGAATAGAGACTTTAAAAGAAATTAAAGCAGTTCATGAGTTTCTAGCATATATAGCAATTGAAATATTTATGTCTGTTGTGAGAGGAAGATCATACAATGGAGCCTTTCTCTCTAAACTGAAAATCAGGATTTCTCACATAAAAAGAAATTGAAACAATAACAACTTGCTTAAAAAGAATTGATCTTAGAAATAAATGTTAGCATTTCACTATTTCTTTAAATGTGGTGTGTCCATATAACATCTTAACAAAATTTGTCAATATTGTTATTGTAATTTTTTCTTGCTGTTCTTGTTGATGTTTAATACAAGATGCTTTTTTTAGTTATATTTATCTCTCTTTTCAGCCAATTGTGTTGAGCAAGTTGAATCAATGAAGAAAGCGGCAGAAAAAAAATCCGTGAATTGGAAGGGGAACTGCACAATGTGTGCTGCACGTGGACAGAGCCCCTTGTGCATCAGGCCCTGCAAGAGAATTATAATGATGTCTCTGAGATGAAAGATGAGCTCGAGGTGAGTGGCATTTCTTCTTCTCCTGTTCATCTCTAATTCAAGTCTTATCTTGTAACTCTTCCAAAATAACTCTCCCTCAAACCCCCTCTCCCTCAAACCCCCTCTCCCTTAAACCCCCTCTCCCTTAAACCCCCTCTCCCTCAAACCCCCTCTCCCTTAAACCCCCTCTCCCTCAAACCCCCTCTCCCTCAAACCCCCTCTCCCTCAAACCCCTCTCCCTCAAACCCCCTCTCCCTCAAACCCCCTCTCCCTCAAACCCCCTCTCCCTCAAACCCCCTCCCTCCCCCCTCCCCTCAAACCTCCTCTCCCTCAAACCCCTCTCCCTCAAACCCCTCCCTCAAACCCCTCCCCTCAAACCCCCGCCTCTTCCTCAAACCCCTCTCCCTCAAACCCCCTCTCCCTCAAAGCCCCTCTCCCTCAAACCCCCACTCCCTCAAACCCCACTCCCTCAAACCCCCTCTCCCTCAAACCCCTCTCCCTCAAACCCCCTCCCTCAAACCCCCTCCCCTCAAACCGCCTCTCCCTCAAACCTCCTCTCCCTCAAACCCCCTCTCCTTTATTAACTTAACAATATCATTTATTTGAAGTATCTTCTCAACCTGCCTAAACTGATTTCACCATTATCTACTCTTTCTCTTCTAACTTGCTGGCTTTTTGGCTCAGTGGTCATGCTTATAAATGCAAAAGGTACTGATCGATTCCCGGCGCGAGTGCTGCATTGTGTCCTTCAGCAAGAAACTTTTTTTACTACAGTCCACTCAGCTAAAAAGGAGTACCAGCATTGCTGGGGAGTTAAGCTGTGATGGACTTGCATCTCGTCCAGAAGGAGTCATGTGCTCTCATCCACTTGCCTCATGGAAACCGGGGATAAGGATAGATTTAACTTGACTTGCTGAGTTTTACACCATCAAGATTACTTTCTCGTGAAGCAGACATTTTGTTCTCTTCTTTTTGATAACGAAAGCGTATAAATTTCATCAATTACTCATCATCTCTTGCAGCTAAAAGATCAACAACTTTTGAGGGATCATCAGCAATTGAAATCTGTAAATGAGGATCTTGTAATGCAGCTCAGCCAAGCAAGAAAAACAGTTTCTGATCTTCAAGCCGCTCAGCAGCAGGTGAAATCCAATCTGGATGCCACGTCACAAAAACAAAAAGATACAGAGCTGAGACTGGAGAAATCACAAATCATGTTCAAGGAGAAGATTGAAGATCTTGAGGAAAAACTGACAAAGTGTTGTAAGTTTCAAGTATCCATTATCTTTTGTTGATGGGCAATTCCACATTTGTAGTGTCAGTCACGGAGCATGGAATAGTTCCTCACTTCTTCCTGGGAGGGTCCCAGGGATAAGTGGGTGTTGTTTCACAATTGTGACTTTAGTAGTGCTGTCATGACATATCGATTTAATATTGTGATATCTTTTTTCCCACGACATGAAATATGCCTCTCGTGACATATCGCGATACCAAAAATTAATACTCAACTAAGAAATTTTCGCGCAACTAGGCTAGGCTACTTAGTACGTTACAATTCTAACGTCATGGTACTTAATCTAAAGTCAAGTTTAGGCCATTAAAAACGTGCGAATTAATCGTGAAACATAAAAACAATTAATTAAAAATCTTGCTCCGCCACCTCACACTAGCACGTGCCGATGTAAGTTGGCAAAAAGAACGAAAAATTGGTGTAGAATGTGCCACTCAGGCTCTCACTTCAATGATTCATGGTCACATTGGCTGAATTACCAAACACGTGCATGATGCATGATGAACGTAATAGTCACGCGATCATGTTGTCTGCTAGATATGCAAATAATTTTTTCTTACGTTCATCATATCATGGAGTAAATTGTAACTCCGTGATCCTTAGTGATGTTAACAATTTGTGTCTTGAGTCAAGTTTCCTTGAAAACTTATTGCGATACTGCGATATATCGTATTTTTCTCCACGATGATCGATACGTAATAGAGCCATGTCATGACAGCATTAGACTTCAGTCAGGGAGAGTGGAATCACCCATACCAAGGAATAAGCCGAGGCAATTTCACGATTGTAACATCAGTCATTGAGCTGGGAATCACCCTTATGAAATCAATATCTTCATAATCCAATCTGGGAAGAAAAAAAGATAGAAATTTCTTGCCTCATTTTGAGGTGTTGCATTTCATATCTGTGAAAATTTCAGCCATATATTGTAAGTTTGTTTCATCATTAATCAGATTGGAGTTTCATGGAAAGGAGGTCGTAGGGAAAAAAAACATGCACTTTCAATACTTTAAATAATGGTGGATTTTTTAATAATAAATCCAATATATAGAGCAGTAGACTTTGCGCTCATTAGCTAAAAACCTTCTTTTTTTTAAATACAGGAACAATTTTCTTCCTATTTGTGACAATTTTTGCTATAAAATGTGACATCAGGAATTCACAGGAGGAATTTTTTTATATTTTTTTTTTTATAGATTTCTTGAGTAGACAAGAATATATGTGATAAATATGTACTTGTGGGATGAAAAGTACATTAAATGTGAAAGAGGGAAGTATATAAAGATGTATTCACTACATTAATATTATTCTGTCATGATTTTTCTTGGAAAGATTTTTGACACCTTTATTCAGAACTGTGGGAAATTTTATAACTAATTCCAACTCTATTGTGTTGTCATGGCAATTGGATTGGGATGAAATTGATATAAGGGCACATTTTCTTTTTAATTTTTCAGCCCAATGTTTAGAGGAAACTGAAACTCTAAAAACTTCAGGAGAAAAGAAAATTGGTGAATTGGAAACTCAGCTGCAGAGTCTACAGTCCAAATGGATAGAACCACATGTACATCAAGCTCTTCAAGAGAATTATGAAGAAGTCTGCCGGACGAAGGAGGAGAGGACCAGTCACTTGAAGAAAGAACTTCAAGAATTACGATTGTCTTGGATACAGCCAGAAATACACCAATCTTTTCAAGATAATTTCAAGGCGGTCTGTCAGAACAAGGAAAAGAAAATTGGTGATTTGGGGGCAGAGTTAGAAAGGTTGCGCTCTTCCTGGGTAGAGCCTCGTTTACATCAGATCCTGCAAGAAAACTACAAGGAGGTTTGTCAGAGCAAGGAACAGCTACAGGTAATATGATGATTTCATGGATGTATACAAAAAATGCCTTTTTTTTTTTTTTTTTTTAGATTTGCTTATCACACTAGGCTGTCATTACTTTGGTTTGGTACTTTACCCAACTAACACCTTTTATAAAGTATCAATGACAATTTTATTAGGGTTTCCCACATTATTTCATTCAGGTCTATAAAGGGGTCAAAGCTAAAATGTTAGATTTTTATATATGATTAAATGAAAAGCTTGTTCCATTATTCAGTGACCAACTAATCAAAAGTTGTAAAATATTATCTACTTTATTTTTTATTTTCTTAGTTGAAAGAAAAGCTATTATTGCAAGATCAACAAGAATTAAAATCTACCAAAGAAAAACTTCACACTCAATTACGACAAGCTGAAACCGCAATATCCGAACTCCAAATGGTGCAGCAACAACAGAAGATGGATCTGGATGCTATGTCACAAAAGCACAAGGATGCAGAACAGAGACTTCAGCAATCGCAGGATATGTTCAAGGGGAGGATCGAGGATCTTCAGGAAAAGCTGACAAAGAGCTGTAAATATTTTCATACAACATTTGTAATTCTGTTTTAAAGACAGGTTCGTGGGGAGAATTAACTTGTAAGGTAGAGTATTATGACTAAACCAAGGTACCAAGAGGCCTCTACCACTTTTCTCCCCATCTTTCCTTATGTCTCTTTGTTCCACCACATATAATCTCTTCCCTTTCTACACCTAAATGTACACACCCCTTTCTTTTCACCTAAATTTTTCTCCCACATTCAGCTTTTCTCCTTTATCTCCCTTACACACCTTCCATCTCCTCACTATCCTAAGTCTTACACCACTATTCATTAACACCCTCTTGGGACATTTGACTGACTGTCATGGTGCCGTTAAACATCAACAAACCAAACCTTTATTTCAGTCTTATCACTATTCATTTTTAGTCCAAATTTTCTCTTTCCTTCCACCAAATCAGTATTATCTGACGGATCATAGTTTTAACTTCAAAACCATTATTTGTTGACCTTGATTGTCGTTATGCCATTGATTTAAATCATCCTGGAATGTTTTTGATTAGTTTTGAATAACTCTTCGAAAAACTCAAACATGCAAGGAATATGAAGCTTGAGTTTCACCTTGAAGTTTTTTTTACTGTATTTCTGGCACATTTTTGTCATTGTTATGTAATTTGTAATTTGCTTTCTCTTTCAGCCCACTCTGGGTTAGAGGGTGAATCTTTGAGACTGAATACGGAGAAGAAATTTATTGAATTGGAGATGGAGCTACAAGGGCTGCGTTCTTCCTGGATTCAGCCCGAAGTACATAAGATGCTCCAAGAAAATTACAAGGAGGTCTTCCAAATCAAGGAGAAGAGAATCAGTGACCTTGAGAGGGAAGTTCAGGAGTTACGGTCGTCATGGATAGAACCTCATGTGCACCAAGCTGTTCAGGATAACAACAAGGAGGTTTGTCAGATGAAGGAGAAAAAGTAAATGACTTGGAGGCGGAGCTTCAGGGAGTAAGATCATCATGGGTGGAGCCTCATGTGCATCAAAGTCTTCAAGAGAATTACAAAGAAGTCTGCCAGATCAAGGAGACACTTGAGGTAAAATGGGTTTTTTTGTATTCTTATCCTTATATTTTCTCTGCTTCTTTCCACACTGATATCTTATTAACTTCAGCCTTCAATATGCTCTTAATTACAGATTCATGTTGAGGCGGAGTATCTACATGTGTATATAATGCACAGGGTAAAGGACTTTGACACAAGTGTTATGGCCCGACTTTAGGAGGGTCATTCGTGAGTGCAAAGTTCTTTGAACCGTGCATTAAATATGCATATAAACATGATGCCAATACATTAATCTTTTTATACAAATTTTGTATTAGATTGTTTAAAATGTATAAAAAAACTAAAAATGAATGAAAAACAAGAAAAAGTACATATATTTTATCGTTTTATTAACAACTTGATCTGTTTCTAATATGGAATAAGCCAAACAATTATGGTGGTGCATTAACAGGATTTAATGCACAGATCACAATGCAAATACTTTATAGAAATTTTCTAAACCAAAATGATCCTCATATTTGGAAATCTTTTTTGCTTTTTTTTTTTGGGTGGGGCATACTTTGTAGGAGAACAGATATTTCTGATAGGTGTTTTAACTGTACCTCGATAGTGTATCTTAGTACAAAAGATCATGGAGACACTTGATGTAAAATGGGTTTTGTTATTGCACTATCTTATATTTTTTCTGCTTCCTTCTGCACCATCTATTATAATCCAGGGTTTAACAAATCACCAAGTCAAATGACGCCATCTTGCGCCCATTTTAAGCTATTTAACTGTCCACTGGCTGAGACAAATTTTATTTGTCATAGAATAGAGCATGTACAGTTTGCCCACATTGCTTTGAATACAATTCTCACTTGCCCTGGGCATGTGGGTAGGATTTGACAACTTTATCAAGTTTTAATCTGTTTGGTATTCGTCAACCTCGGCCATTAATACGCTTTTAAACCAAAATGACTCACAAGTTTGTTTTTCAAACCTTTGCTTGATTTGTGTTTTTTTGCCACCATAGTTTGTATAAGAACAAATATTTCTGCCAAAAACCTTTAAATTTTGACCATTTGACCACCAAGCTATATCTAACTGGAAATGATCATGACTGGATTTTTGAAAGAAACAACAGAAATATGTCAATATATGGTTCCTTCAATAGATTGAAAATTTTGCCTACATTACAAAATCTTTAAACAGTAATGTAAACTGTTCAAGCCATAACTTTTAATAGGTAATTGAAAGGATATAATTAGTACTTGTTTTTGTACTTTTAAACTTAAATTATGTGCCTATTTCCTTCTATATAACTTGTACATCCCGTGAGAGAAAGTGTTTTGATATCCCTGGGGGCTTAAGGATGATTGTGACCTTTTGATAAAGAGTAAATCAGTTATATTGCAAGATCCAAAACAACGTGGGCAGAAAGGACTTCAAACAGAAAATCATGACTCCATTGATACTTCCTTTGTTTCAAGAATTTTGCCAACGGCATTGTTAGACAATTTGGATAACTTCAGAAGCCCTTCTTTGAACTCAGTCGCAGTCATGGTACTGTTAAGCCTCACCAACTAACTTGAACCCATTTTCACACTTTTCAAAACTTTCCTTTTTCAGTAACAAAAAAAAATGTTTCAACAGTATTTGAGTATGCTCAGTATTTTTACTTAGGATTCTATTCAAATCTGAAGAAGGAAAAAATCCATTTCTAGGGAAATTTCAATCAAGCATGCATCCTTTAACCATTTAGAAATTGAGAAGCAGGAGAGCTGAGGGAGTGTTTCTTGACCAAGAATGAATCAGAAAAGTGCTTAAACCGAACTTTGTGAACAAGAGTTTTAAGACGTATAGGCATATTCCTTCTTGGTAATAAATCCGTGAAAGAATCTCTTTAAAAAAAAAAATGGGGAATAATAAACCATAAATCAAACCCATTATTATGGCCATACTTTATTTTCAGTGTAAATAAGTACAATGTTATAGTCTTTTGAGTATAATTATATTTACTTCTAGTTATACCTTACCTTACATGCTATAAATATGCAATCTGGACGCATGACTTGATTTTAACACACTTCTAACCAACCTTAAAAACGTAGTTACCAGCCCAGTCCTGATCTCCATATTACCTCTACTAACCCTCACTTCTTTTCAGCGCGTTGTTTTCACAACATTGCTGGAACAGATCAAATTTTCTTTTATAAATTTAACCTTTTTCTAACAATTTACTCCTTTGCAGCTTCTACCAGGCAGGTTTTTGCCCTGCTCTATCTTATCCGGTTTGCCTTTTCAAGTCTGCTGAGGTAGCCATGGGTCCGGGATTTCTTCGGTCTGACTTACAAGACTTTCCCGTGTAGCCAACACTTAGGATAGAGTGTTTTTGTCTACATCTGTACACAGCGAGTTGGAGAGAGTCCCACTCTTGCGGCGGGTGTTTTTAGGCCCTAGAGCACCAAGTGTGTCTGTCTAGTGGACCTCTTGCCTCTGGGTTTAAGTGTTTTTCACCCTCAGCCTCGCCCTTCCACGAGGAGAGCCTAGCGTTATACTATGCATTGTATTAACATGTTAGGATATCTTCAGTACAGGTTCTTGTATGCATTAGGCCAATTTCTTCATTCAATTTTGGCGCATGCGTATTGGGTCGACGTCACCACAGGGTGTTCGAGGAGTCTGCTTCTTACAGCTCCAAGGAGCTACAGTTGTTACAAGAGAGCCTGTATTTTCTTTAACGTTACCAGCACATATCGTGTATTCGTTTTTCTCGCATATAATTAAGACAAAGTTTTTTGGGTTTTTCAAGCTTGAGTTTCAATCCATGTTTACGGGTCCATTGGACAGCTCCGTGGCCCGTGTTTACGGGTCCATTGGACAACTCCACAGCCCGTATTTACGGGTCCGTTGGACGGCCGGACAGTTCCATATGGCTCCGTGGCCCACGGCTCCGTGGCCCACGGCTCCGTGGCCCACGGCTCCGTGGCCCACGGCTCCGTGGCCCACGGCTCCGTGGCCCACGGCTCCTGTGACCGGTCCTTACCGCTCCATAGTTTTGTAACGGGTAAATGTACACCCTACGATTAACCCGGAGATACACCCACTAGCTACGTGGTCAGGTGACAAGTGACAATCTTCGCAAGAAGTATAGCACCATGAGAGCTATTTTCTTCCTGCTCCTATAATCATTGGCTACACAGTTCCACGGCCGTGTAAACACCATTGATAAGATTGTCTGCGTTGAACGTTACAGTTCTGCAATTATTTTTACCAATATCATAGACACGGAGGACAGGTCCCCGAGTGTCAGTGCATTATGCACGCAAGATGTCCTGCGATGCATAGCATGTAAATGCTTCTTTAAATTACGCTCCGGTGACATCCATCTCACGTGTTACGCATGCAGATTATGCTGCCAACCCTTGTACTCTATGCAGCGACTGGGATCAAGTGGCGTGGTCGGAGCACAGACTCCACCGCGACCAGCACTTTCAAAAAGCGGCGGAGAGAGTGGAGAAGCGACGGTCAGATAGGCCGTCTTCGTCTTCCCCCCCCCCCCCCTCATTTTGCCACCCAGGCTTAACCGGCAGCCCCCTCTGCCACCCACTCTCAGCAAGCCACCCGACGACGAGCCCTTGCAGCTGAGTAGGCATACGCTAACATGTACCCTAGTGGTGCCAAACGCTGTGGCGGAGTCCAACCCTACCGTCCCCCCGGTGAGGTCTCCTGAACGAGGCAGACTCGGTAGGAGAGGCTGGATAGTGCATACAAGGGGGACAGAGTTGACGTCACCAGTCCTCTTTTTCTTCCTCATCCTCCCCTGAACCCAGGCGGAGGCGAAGAAAACACTTGAGACTTTGGTGTCCCAGGCGCAAGAGCGGAGGCTACCACCTCATGCACCTCGCCCCCCGGCAGCTGCCACTGCCACGGCATGGCATCCCCCATACCCTGAGGTCTCGGAGGAGGATGCCCTTGACATCTATCCGTTGGGAGAGGAAGCCGATTTTTTGGACCCTCCAGTGGTGACAAGGCCACGTGTGTCCAACGAGCGGCCTATCAGTCGCTCATAAACAACCCCTTGATCCCAGAAGGAGTGTGGCAACTCCTCCATCAGCCGGCGAGCGGCACCGCAATGGTGTCCAGCTCCGTGGCCAGGGCTAAGAAATTTCTTAACCTTGCGGTCCAGCAGAAGGAAGATTCCCTAACAGCTGTTAACCGGGCCGTACGGACGAGTTTGTCTCAATCCCGGACTCCGGCAAACTGCACCACAATCCAGAGCACTCCATTTGACTGTGTGTCCTTTATCCGCGAATCCCTTGTGTCGCAGGGTCTTTCGGAGGCAGCTGCCCAAATGGCAGCCTGAAGCCGAAGGTCTTCCTCTTTGGGGATGTATGCTTTCGAAACTGGTGCCAGGATAGATCGGTTTCTCCGCATACGGCGCCTCTTGGTGACATAGCAGATTTTTTGTTGGTCCAGTGCGCCTCTTGGTGACGTAGCAGATTTTTTGTTGGTCCAGTTTAAGCTGAATAAATCCATCAATACTGTCAAGGGGTTTAGGACAGCCATAGCAGCTATCCACCTGGGCTTTCTAGATGGCTCAATCGTCACCGACGCACAGCCTCTGGAAAGATTGATTAAAGGAATGTTCTTACAAAGACCTTTAGTTTGGAACCTCGCTTCCCCTTGGGATATGCAGGTGGTTCTGGAGACATTAGTACGGGCTCCGTTTGAGCCTTTGCCAGAATGTCCACTCAAGGAACTTACGATCAAAATGGGTTTTTTTACTCTCCGCAGAGGCGCCATTCACACGATTTTGCTCAAAGAGGGCCATATTCCCTTTGAATCGAGGGGCATTCGACTAGTGCCCACCCGGCCTTCTTAGCCAAGAATCAGACAGAGTTTTTACCGGAACCTATTTCCTTCTGTCGCTTGCTACGTTTTCTGACACGGCAGAGGACAAGGCCTGGTGCCCCATTCGATGTCTCAAACACTATATTAAACATACGCAATCCTCTTGGAACAACGTTACCGCCTTATTCGTGTCCTTACAAAATGCACATCGCGCCGTTTTACGTGATAAGATTTCACGTTGAATTGTTCAGGCAATAGCATACAATAAATCTGCGTTATTCACGGATTGTTCAGTTAAGGCACATCAGGTACGAGGCATAGCTACATCAATTGCGTTTTTTGGTGGGGTTTCCCTCGACAAGATTCTTCGTGCTGCGGTATAGAAAACTCCAGCCACGTTCCTCTCCGCATATCTAAAGGATATACCAGACTATCAAGGCAGAGTTGCAAGGGCTGTTCTTTCAAGAGAAGGACCACCCCTTTCTTGAGGTGAATATTCTTGTTTTCAATTATTCGCGTTCTCTTGTTCTGTTTTTACATTAAATTTCTTAACGTCTTAATCACTCACTAACAAATTTTGGCTGTTGTTCTGGCACGTATAATTTGTTTCTTTTTACTAACGAAACATTTTGGCCATTGTTCAGGCTCTTTTTATTTCGTTTATTACTACTAACGAAACTTTGCTGTTGTTTTGGTGATTGTTCTTTCGTTGTTTTAATAACGGCACCTTTTGTTTCGTTTACGTTTTACTAACACGGTTTTGCTGCGGTTCTGGCAGTTTCTACTTAGTTTAACTTTACAAACGGTTTGATCCCTAAACCACTCCGGTCCTCTTACGAACCTGGTGAGTTTTCGTCATGGAGTTTTGAGCATTGTTTACAGTTTGTTTCTGTTCACTAACGGATTATCTTGCATGTTTTCGCGGGTGATTAACTTTTGTTCTGTAGACTTTTTACCTCAGTTATTCTCAACAGAGTGCTCTCTGCTCTGTTGTTCTAACTAGCAGTGGGCTACTATTTTTTAAAGTTCCTATTCGGCGGTCTTTCGTCCTTAAGAGGAGAAGGAATTTCGTCCTTTAAGCATGATGAGACTAGTGCAAGTTTTAGTACCAGCCTTTAGAAAATTGTGCTGCGACCTGAACTTCCTTCCTTCCTATCCTCGGTTGCAATCTGATTGCATATTTATAGCATGGAAGGTAAGGTATAACTAGAAGTAAATTTACCCCGCTAAGCGTAGCGGGGATATTTACGAGAGTTATACTTACCTTCCATGCATCCCGGCCCGCCTCTTTTCTCGTTCAGGCCATGGTGAAATGTTAAGTGAAGCTTAGTAGAGGTAATATGGAGGTCAGGACTGGGCTGGTAACTACGTTTTTAAGGTAGGTTAGAAGTGCGTTAGAATCAGGTCATGCAACCAGATTGCATATTCATTACATGGAGGGTAAGTATAACTCTCGTAAATACCCCCGCTCTGCTTAGCGGGGTAAATTGTACTTGAAATTAAATTATATGATATTCATATTGCTACAGTATATTATAGAATTATATTGCCCATACAAATCCTGAAATTATTTTCATCATATTTTTTGCAGAGTATGACTGTTTTGCACAAGAAAAACTTGGATAATTTGAATTCTGAAATTGGAACACAGATACAGACCCTGAAAGATCAGTTTTCACAAGAAAAGGAGAAATTACTGCAAGAAAACAGATCATTGGAGAAAGAAAAGTTAGAAGCCATTGAAGAGATAGATAACCTGAAATTTGCTTGCGACAATCAGGAGCAAGAGGTTGAATCTCTGCGGATGAAACAATTAGAAGCAGAGCACGAAACAGCATCAGTGAGGGGAGAGTTTGTTGCGTTGAAGGGGGAGTTTGTCCGAAGAGAAGAGACCTTCAAAGAATACGAAACAGCAATGAAGAACCAGATGCAAGATTTAAGAGACAAGTACGAGAGCAGCATGAACAGATCGAAAGAACTCGAGAATGAAATCGAATCCAGGGCGACTACGGTGCAGGAAGATGCACAGACCAAAAGCTTACTCCTTGTCGAGAATGAAAATCTGAGGGCAGCAGACAGGCACACTTTTGCAGAGGAAAAAGCGGTTATGCATAAAAAAATCCAAGAGCTTGTGGAGCTGAACAATCGGGTGAAGTTGAGCGGGAAGCAGCAGCTTCAGACGAAAGAGGCGGAGATTCAAAACTCAAGCAACAGCTGGAGGAAGAGATTGAGGGAGTGAGAGAGAGGTATGCACAGGTGGGAGAGGGCAAAGTTGCTACAGAGAGTACCGAATATTCAATCAGGGCCAATAAAATGTGTCATATCTTCAGATATATTACTCTTGGTTGTTAATACATTGCTTTTTATTCTCTGCCGTAATATTGTAGGAAATAGCAGACTTTGAGCATAGTGTTTGAAACTGGGTTAGTTAAGTTTTAGCCAGAAAAGAAGAAAAATTTAGGAATGACTTTATTTTCAAAATATAGAATTTGAAATTTATAATTTTACTCAAAAGATCTGTGTTCTGAGAGCTCTTTTAATTTGTTACATCACAAATTGTGCATTTGGTTAGAAGTTCATGGTAGTTTGACTCATTGTTGCTCAAAAACTAAATAAGTCTATCATAAAACACTACACCATTTTACTCCAAATTAATCTAACCCACTATATCCATTTCCAGGTACTATTAGATCATTGTTTAGTTTTACTCATTCATGGTTTCCATTGTCACTACATTACTCATTATCAGGTACGAGCAAGAAATTGACTTTAAGGTAATATTCCTTTAAAGCGTTTTCTATTTTGAGACTCACCCACTATGTTAATTTCCAAGTACAAATAGATTGTGATTAAGTTTTACCCATTTATGGCTTCAACTGTCGCTACATTACTCATAGGTACGAGCAAGAAATTGACTTTTAATTTAATATTCTTTTGAAACATTCTCTATTTTTAAGCTGACCCACAATGTTTCATTGCCAAGCACAATAAAATCGTTCTTTAGTTTTTACCATATAGTGCCTCCATTGTCGCTACTTTATTCATTTTTTTTATTTTATTATCAGATACGAACAAGAAATTGATTCTCTGAGCAGAAAAGAGGCGACCAAGCATGATCTCCTCCATCAGGAACTGGACATTGTTCGCATGGAACTGGAGCATACTAACTCCCTGCTGGCTACGGAGATGGAGGCTCATAAGGAGAAGGCCAAACTGGTAGAATCAGTCACAGAATCAATGACATCATCAAAGACGGAGAAGGATAAACAAGTGGCTTCCCTCAGTAAGTCTATTTTATCTTCCCTCAGTTAGTCTATTTGATCTTCCCTCAGTAAGTCTATTTTATCTTCCCTTAGTAGGTCTATTTTATCTTCCCTCAGTAGGTCTATTTTATCTTCTCTCAGTAAGTCTATTTTATCTTCCCTTAGTAGGTCTATTTTATCTTCTCTCAGTAAGTCTATTTTATCTTCCCTTAGTAAGTCTATTTGATCTTCCCTCAGTAAGTCTATTTTATCTTCCCTTAGTAAGTCTATTTTATCTTCCCTCAGTAAGTCTATCTTATCTTCCCTTAGTAAGTCTATTTGATTTTCCCTCAGTAAGTCTATTTTATCTTCCCTTAGTAAGTCTATTTTATCTTCCCTCAGTAAGTCTATCTTATCTTCCCTTAGTAAGTCTATTTGATTTTCCCTCAGTAAGTCTATTTTATCTTCCCTTAGTAGGTCTATTTGATCTTCCCTTATTAAGTCTATTTTATCTTCCCTTAGTAAGTCTATTTTATCTTCCCTCAGTAAGTCTATCTTATCTTCCCTTAGTAAGTCTATTTGATTTTCCCTCAGTAAGTCTATTTTATCTTCCCTCAGTAAGTCTATGTTATCTTCCCTTAGTAAGTCTATTTGATCTTCCCTCAGTTAGTGTATTTTATCTTCCCTTAGTAAGTCTATTTTATCTTCCCTCAGTAAGTCTATTTTATCTTCCCTTAGTAAGTCTATTTGATCTTCCCTCAGTTAGTGTATTTTATCTTCCCTAGTAAGTCTATTTTATCTTCCCTTAGTAGGTCTATTTGATCTTCCCTTATTAAGTCTATTTTATCTTCCCTTAGTAAGTCTATTTTATCTTCCCTCAGTAAGTCTATTTTATCTTCCCTCAGTAAGTCTATTTTATCTTCCCTTAGTAAGTCTATTTGATCTTCCCTTATTAAGTCTATTTTATCTTCCCTCAGTAAGTCTATCTTATCTTCCCTTAGTAAGTCTATTTGATTTTCCCTCAGTAAGTCTATTTTATCTTCCCTTAGTAAGTGTATTTGATCTTCCCTCAGTAATTCTGTTTTATCTTCCCTTAGTAAGTCTATTTGATTTTCCCTCAGTTAGTCTATTTTATCTTCCCTCAGTAAGTCTATGTTATCTTCCCTTAGTAAGTCTATTTGATCTTCCCTCAGTTAGTGTATTTTATCTTCCCTTAGTAAGTCTATTTGATCTTCCCTTATTAAGTCTATTTTATCTTCCCTTAGTAAGTCTATTTTATCTTCCCTCAGTAGGTCTATTTTATCTTCCCTTAGTAAGTCTATTCTATCTTCCCTCAGTTAGTCTATTTTATCTTCCCTTAGTAAGTCTATTTTATCTTCCTCAGTAAGTCTATTTTATCTTCCCTTAGTAAGTCTATTTTATCTTCCCTCAGTAAGTCTATTTTATCTTCCCTTAGTAAGTCTATTTGATCTTCCCTTATTAAGTCTATTTTATCTTCCTCAGTAAGTCTATTTTATCTTCCTCAGTAAGTCTATTTTATCTTCCCTCAGTAAGTCTATTTTATCTTCCCTCAGTAAGTCTATTTTATCTTCCCTTAGTAAGTCTATTTTATCTTCCCTCAGTAATTCTGTTTTATCTTCCTTAGTAAGTCTATTTGATTTTCCCTCAGTTAGTCTATTTTATCTTCCTCAGTAAGTCTATTTTATCTTCCCTCAGTTAGTGTATTTTATCTTCCCTTAGTAAGTCTATTTTATCTTCCCTTAGTAAGTCTATTTTATCTTCCCTCAGTAGGTCTATTTTATCTTCCCTTAGTAAGTCTATTTTATCTTCCTCAGTTAGTCTATTTTATCTTCCCTTAGTAAGTCTATTTTATCTTCCCTCAGTAAGTCTATTTTATCTTCCCTTAGTAAGTCTATTTTATCTTCCCTCAGTAAGTCTATTTTATCTTCCCTTAGTAAGTCTATTTTATCTTCCCTCAGTAAGTCTATTTTATCTTCCCTCAATAAGTCTATTTTATCTTCCCTCAGTCAGTCTATTTTATCTTCTCTTAGTAAGTCTATTTTATCCTCCCTCAGTCAGTCTATTTTATCTTCCCTTAGTAAGTCTATTTTATCTTCCCTCAGTAAGTCTATTTTATCTTCCCTTAGTAAGTCTATTTGATTTTCCCTCAGTAAGTCTATTTTATCTTCCCTTAGTAAGTCTATTTTATCTTCCCTCAGTAATTCTGTTTTATCTTCCCTTAGTAAGTCTATTTGATCTTCCCTTATTAAGTCTATTTTATCTTCCCTTAGTAAGTCTATTTTATCTTCCTCAGTAAGTCTATTTTATCTTCCCTTAGTAAGTCTATTTCATCTTCCCTCAGTAAGTCTATTTTATCTTCCCTTAGTAAGTCTATTTCATCTTCCCTTAGTAGGTCTATTTGATCTTCTCTCAGTCAGTCTATTTTATCTTCCCTTAGTAAGTCTATTTGATCTTACCTTAGTAAGTCTATTTGATCTTCCCTCAGTAAGTCTATTTTATCTTCCCTTAGTAAGTCTATTTTATCTTCCCTTATTAAGTCTATTTTATCCTCCCTCAGTAAGACTATTTTATCTTCCCTCAGTCAGTCTATTAGATCTTCCCTTAGTAAGTCTATTTTATCTTCCCTTAGTAAGTCTATTTTATCTTCCCTTAGTAAGTCTATTTTATCGTCCCTCAGTCAGTGTATTGTATCTTCCCTTAGTAAGTCTATTTTATCTTCCCTCAGTTAGTCTATTTTATCTTCCCTCAGTAAGTGTATTTGATCTTCCCTCAGTAAGTCTATTTTATTTCTTCCCTCAATAAGTCTATTTTATCTTCCCTCAGTAAGTTTATTTTATCTTCCTATCTTCCCTCAGTCAGTCTATTTTATCTTCTCTCAGTAAGTCTTATTTTATTTCTTCCCTCAATAAGTCTATTTTATCTTCCCTCAGTAAGTTTATTTTATCTTCCTATCTTCCCAGTCAGTCTATTTTATCTTTCCTCAGTAAGTCAATTGTATCTTCACTTTAACCTTTAAAGGATTACTTCAGTAATGATGCAAGCTTATTTTACATGTATGAAACAGAACCTTAAAAGATACAAAATGGGTCTAAAGCACTTTATAATGTTATTCTGTTAAGGAGGTATTCAAGTTATAAGTTGTCTTTTTTGTGGAAAAATGACTGATTTCAGACTAAGTTGTGATGCCACATCCTCCCATTCCTTAAAGCTTTTATACAGTTATTTATATTTTACCATTTTCTTTCTTATAAGATAAATTTGCTTGACCACTGAAGTTGTGACTGAACTAGTCCTTTAAAGGATTAGTTCAGTGATCAAGCATATTCATCATATATGAAAAATATATTTTTCATCTTATGTGACCAACAACAACAAAAAAATAGGGGAAAAGTGTTTAAAAGTCTTATTCTGTTTAGGCCCATATTCAATAATAAAGTTTGACTAAACAGGCATAAAAATGACTAAATTCAGACAAGTATTGCTTTTTGCTTTATTTTTACACCTTCCACGCTGGTTCCTTTTTGCCATCACTAAGGGAGTTGATGCCTCAAGATTATATATGCTCCTTAACACAGTCTGCCCATCTTTTGGGTCGTCTACCTCTAGGTTCAATTCTTGTTTTACTTCTTTTTTTGTGCAATTTTTGTCTTACAACCATTTTATAGGTCAGGAGAGTATTAAAACAGTTTAGTTAAGTGATAGTGATTTATCATGGGAAGAAATCAAATGTAATTAATCTTCAAGAGTGTACCGGACAATTGTTAAGAAAGTTAGAGTGTGACAACTTTAAAATCCAACACAACACACAAAACATTTTAGAACATTTCTACATCATCTTTTTTCCTATTATTATCCTCTTTCATTTTAGATAAAGATGCTCGACTATAAAGCTAATCCTTTAAACAGCAAACCCTAAATTGCCTTTCGATAACAGCTTTAATATCACACAAATATTTGAAATCTTGTCTTTCAAGAATGCAATCATTGTTTGGGATTTCGAGTGAAACCTTTTAACCTGTAATTGAGCTTTTTTCTGTTTGTATCTTCCTTCTCAGAAATCTCTCATGCCAAAGAAATCAATGGTTACGAAACAAAGGTCGAAAAGCTTCAGAAGGAATTGCTCACATTAAAGACGGAAACAGGAAGTTTGCGGAGGAGAATGGAGATGGAGGCTTTGGAGAAGATTCAAGAGGCAAGGAATAGCCTTGAGGAGGAGAAGAGGTCTCTTCATTCAAAGGCAAGATTGATGAAGCATCTTAAATAATCTTAAGGGATTAGTTCAGTGGTCAAGCAAGTTAATCTCATATGAAAGAGGATTGAAATGTAATGGTCAAGAAACTACTTCAATATCTTATTCCATAAAGACCCACGTTATTCAAAACATGACTGCAATCTTTTTGGAACTTTGAAAAAATGAAAAATAATAATTTCACAACTTTCCATTTGTTTTCTATCACTACAAGTTTTGTTGATGTGAATGCTAAGACAAACTTTTCATAAACGAAATTAAAATTAAGAAAATATTGACATAAATTTGCAAATTTTAGACAAAATTGGGTCAATTTTTTGAGCTTGTAATTTTTCTTGTGAATAATGAAAATGGAGGATTTTTTTTTACATATTTATATTGTTTGTGAAATTTTCTTTACATTGATACCAGACCTATTTTTTTTTTTTTCAAAGCAAAACATGCAAAAACAATGAAGAAGTAAATAAATAAATGATCACAGCTGTAATTGCTCACGAAAAACAAAGTTGAGCATCCAGCTCGGTTTTCGAACTCTGGTCACTCATGTTACAATCCTGCACGCTTATAGCTACAATACACTGTATATTCTAGTGTGTGGATTTGTATAAATATTTATATTACAGTGTGAACAAAGAGGGGGTAGTTGCTCTTTTTGTTTTTAATTGAAAATGTATGAACTTATGATTCCAATGGTATTTTTCGGTTAGGGCAGCTGTATTGCAATCAGGAACTACAACTTTTGTCCAAAATTGGTCTGAAAAATGCTAAAAATCATGAAATTTTGCACAACTTTTGCCCCAAAGAAGATATTGATGATTGGGGCAGTCAATATTTGACTGGAATTAGATGCATTGATGTCTTTGTAAGTTCCTCACATGTTTTCAGGCAAAAGCAAGGTCTGGAAGTATGGCAAGTAAGTATTTGAAGAAAAAAATTAATCTTTTACTTAGATTTTGTGCATTTTTTAATTTTTTTCTATTTCAACCCATTTTTTCTCAAATATCTTCAACATAACTCCCATCAACTAATTACATTTTCTGAAAGAAGTGTTTGAGCTCTTTCAAATGATACCAGGATCATTGCTGTGGGCCTATTTGATGAAGCAAATATTTTTTTGTTGAAAAGTGCATGTCCAAACTGGTCATAGCAATGCCCTTCAAATCAATTTTCAGTTATCATCTAAAAGGTCATGCAATGATGTCTTATTTACAGAAAAAAACAGGTCAAAATGTTTCTTCTTTTTTCTTCAATTTTGTATTAAAAAAATTGCTCTCTTCAGATTGACTCTGTTTAGAATCTTAGTTTTATTAATCTCTCAAATCAAAAGAAACATTAAAAAACTCTGACTGAATAAATTGTGAGTATAAAAAAATATGCATTACCAAAGAAAAAATACCATTTATGTATGAACCTGATTAAGATTAATTTATGATGGACAAATAGGTAGAAATATGCCTTACAGCATTTGTCCAGGAACAGCTAAACAACGCAAGTGGATTTTAGATCTCAAGGAATGGTACACACTCTTACACTGTTCACTTATAAGTGCTTACCGTAAAACATGTCATACATGTCTACAGACCACTAGGCCCTGGGTTCAGGCTGGGTTGGGTAGACACACCAGTGCACCACAACTGGTTATCAAAGGCCGTGGACATTGACTTGGTTGTCAATGTTATGTCTATCCGTACGTCATACCTGTGTTCTCGTATGGGTTGTATTAGGCGTTTCGCGATAGCATTGCTGCTATCATAACCGAATGCTCAGGCGACGTAATTGTAATTGTGTGTTCACTCATCGTCGTCGCACTCACTAGGTAATAAATTCCACCATATGACATAATATAACTGTACAGAAAGAATAAGTACAAAATGATCGAAAAATCATGACACTTGAGTGGTGCTCTTTGGAATCTTATCATTATGGATTGTAAACCCTCAGCATCTTTCTGTGCAGCCGTATTTCAAGAGCAAGGAGTTAATCTCTATTATTTCTTGTTTCATAGGCATAGGTGGAAAAAAACATAACATTAATAAGTGCCCTATATCATTTTTATTTTCAGATTGATAATCTTCAGCAAGCAAAAAGCCAGTTGGAAGTTCAAGTGCAACAGCTGCAGAATAATAAGGCAATGCAGGCTCTAGACTTAAACCAGTCACTTCAAGAGGTAGGACCTAGTGTTAGAAATTTGTTTATGTTTGCCTTATTTTGGGCTTGTTGCAAAATGTTTCTTTAATTAAACAAAAAAAAAAGGTGTTGGGGGTTGGAACAAAGTGGTCTATATGAAGTTTGTGCCATTTCTTATAGGAAAGATGTAACATGAAAAAAAATTACTTTTTTTGTTGTTTTTAAATCACCACTATCTTGGAAGAGAAATTGTATACAAAAGAGTTTTATGCAGATCTTTTAGTTATCTACAAAATACTTGCCTTTTCCTTTTGTTGTTCAGATGTTTCAGTCAGATCTGGCCAGCCAGGGCAAACCCGTATCACCGAAAATGAATCATACCCTGGACCAATCGATTGCGGATTCACTGAATGGATCTCACGCTAGCAGCAGGTACTCCACCCCAAACTCAAGCAAACTGGAACTGGACGATCTGAACACCGGTGTGGAGACCAGGTCAAAATCCAGATCCAGCATAGGTTCAACGTGTTCTTCCGCCAGTACAAGGTCAAAGGGTATGTCATGAATGGAAAGTTTGGATTATGTTGAAATTTATTTCACTCTAGTGTGAGAAGGTACCTTCTGAAACACTCGTATTAGCTGAATCAGATTGCCATTGCACCCTCACAGTCCATCAGGTTCTCCTTGCTTGCCCCCTGTACAACCTTCCCAGAGCTTTCCTCGCTCCCCACAAATCAATTGCTGAGTTCTTCCAGAAAAATCCTCAAGATAAAATGATCTCCTTCCTTCATCATGCTTCCCTCTACAACTATATTTAGTCTCCCTCTGCCACCCCCCATTCTACTTTGATTTTTTTCACCCATGCACCTCCTCTCTCGATATCAGCTTTCTGACTTTCGTTCTTGTATTTCTCTCATTCTCCCCCTGTTTCCTTTCCATCCTACCTCTAGAATGATCTGACCTCTCAGGCACAATTTGACCCTTGTTGTCATGGTGCCGTTAAGCCCTCATCAAACAAACAAGCAAAGTACTTAAAGTTATATGGATGTGTAGATGCAACATTACTTAAATTGCTTTAAAATCTTTATAAAAAAACATAATAGCATCAACTTTCATAAAAGTCAGTTAAACAATGACCATTTTACAGTGTTTTTCAATCTCAGGCATCAATTTGCATGTTTTATGCACATTTTGTATGTATTACATGGAGACCTCGGTATTTTCTTTTGTGATGGAATAATTTCTGACAAAATTTATTGAACTTTTTCAATAGAATTCTAGCAAGAATAGACTTTTTCTGAATTACATAAAGATTTTTGAGCTGTTCACCCAGTCATACATCACAAATTTTGCATAAATTAAAAACTGATCAATTCAATAGCTAAAACTTGTTTTTGGGGTTTTGTTTTTTCAATATTCTTTTTAACCAATATAGAAATTGCTACAGGTCCTTCAACCTTTAAAAATATTATTATTATTCTATTATTAAACTTATTTATATAGCGCCTCTCCCGTGGATCAAAGCGCTTTACAATAAAATTGATAATACATAAACAAACTCTTAATATACAATATCAACAATTTTAAAAACATTTGCAGGACAATATAAAAGCATAAAAGAATTGGTAAAAAATAAAGTAAAAAAACTAGATAAATAAAACAAGAAATTAAATATTAAAGACAGCATAAAACCTAATCAGTAGGAAAAAGATGAGTCTTAAGGGCCTTCTTAAAAGTATAAACAGTTTGAGCCTGACGGATTGCAATAGGTAGATTATTCCACAAACGTGGTCCCAGGACAGAAAAGGTGCAGTCCCCACTGACACGATTAGTTCTTGGCACCACAAGGTGAGTGACATCCTTGTTGGCGGATCTTAGACTTATGCGTCCAGGCTCATATATATGCAGCAAATCTTGAAGGTATGAAGGTGCATTTTTTTTAATGCAGTTGTACACATGCAGTACGATCTTGAAATGGATTCTCTGCTGGATGGGCAACCAATAAAGAACACGCAAGAGGGGGCAAGCGCTTGTACGTTTATCAAAACAGAAAATCATGCGCGCTGCACGATTTTGAAGTCTTTGCAAGCGTTGAAGGTTTTCATGTGATATGCCACCAAGCAGGGAGTTGCCATAATCCAGCCGAGAAAGGACGAGAGATTGCACTGCATGAGCACGAGTATATTGATCAATGTACCGTCTGATTCTAGAAATATTATGCAAATGAAAATTAACAGTGCGACATATTGAAGATATCTGGGAATTCATATTCATACAAGGTTCAAACATGATACCTAAATTTTTAACGGATGATGAAAGAACAATCACAGACCCACCGATCCTCAAATCAATGGACTGAATGGAATGCATTTGTTTTTTTGATGAAGTGATCAAAAATTCAGTTTTGGTGTCATTAAGTCTAAGTTTGTTATGAAGCATCCAGTCTTTAAGCGCTGCAATGCAATTCGACAAGCGAGCTTGGGCAGCTTCCCTATCACCTGGCTTTTTAGGATCGAAGCTAACATATAGCTGAGTGTCATCAGCATATATATGATACGCAACATTGAAGAGTTTGATAATGCGGGTATCAGGCTGCGAATAGACATTGAAGATCGGAGAACCTGCAACAGATCCTTGGGGAACACCATATTTCAGAGGATGGGCAGTAGAATAACTACCAGAGATACAAACTGATCTCTTGCGATCACTAAGATAAGATCTAAACCAGTTTAAAACACAACCTCCAATACCATACTCACACGGAAGCCTATTTATAAGAATAGTGTGTTCAATGGTATCAAAGGCTGCAGACATATTTAGAAGTACGAGTAAAACAATTCTACTCGAATCTAACTTATTTAATATATCGTTCTTAACACGCAGTAACGCAGTTTCAGTACTATGTGCCGGTTTGTAGGCAGATTGAAAAACTTCAGTAAAATGTTTTAAATTTTTCAAAACGTCTGGATTGATGGTGGACTTCTTGATAAGAGGAGAAATTATTGCTTTCCTAAGAATGGATGAAAAACAACCAGCACTAAATGAATTATTTGCAAGAGACATGATTATAGGAGCTAATATGTCAACACATTCCTTCAAGAGCCAAGTGGGCAGTGGGTCAAGAGAACTTGTCTTGTTTGGGATCTTAGAAATTATATGTCGAATCTCAGCTTCATCTACAGGGTGGAAATTTGCAAAGATATCAGTACTGTGCATATACTGTAAATCATCAATCATCAAATCATCGTCAGAATCAAGCAGAAACACATCTTCATTACATTGTTTACCGGTATCAAGAGAAGATATATTCAAATTAACACATTTAACATCAAGTTTAGACCTTATTTTTGCCACTTTCTCAGTAAAAAGATTTGCAAAATTATTACTGTGAGTTTATTTGAGCGGCAGATTGGTAAAGCCTTGGTGGAACTATTGAGAAATGAGTTAACTGTACGGTACATTGTCTTTGCATCAGCATTTTCCAAAACACCTTTGAAATGCTCTGTTTTGGATTTAACAATAAGTTCATTTACAACTATATTTTGCTCAAGATATTTCAAGCTATCAGTATCACTGAGAGTTTTTCTCCACTTACGCTCATATTTGCCGCGTTCTGTTTGGGCCGACCTAACATCATCGTTGAATCATTTAGGACATTTATTCGTTCGGTGAAATCGTGTCTGCTTCGGACAGTGTTTGTCAAGAACTCTGTGCACCCTTGTATTATACTTGGTAGCTTGAGCATTCGGATCTTTCAGCATATTGAGACTGCTAAGCTCTTGGATAAGGTCAGTCTTAAAAACACCTAGATCGAGATCATTAAAATTTCGTATTGTGACAGCTTTCCTTTCTGGTGCAGGTTTCAGCATATTTATTGAGCATTCAATCATGTGATGATCGGAACCATATAAGTTGGAAATACATTACATTTTACCAACAAGTCATCATCAACTCAACAGATCACATGATCAAGAATATTACTGGACCTCTGAGTAGGCCTGTCAACAAAGTGGTGGAGGTTATGTTCAGAAAGCAAAGCTAAATATCGCAAAACTTCAGGTTTACTTGGATCATCAACGTGAATGTTTAAATCACCCATAATCAAATGCTCTCCAGGCATATTTTCTAAGTCACACAAAAAATGTTCAAATTCTTCATGGAATTCGGCTACAGTAAAGCCATTCCTATAAGAAGGTGGGGGGCGATATATTGCAACAAGATGAAATGTCTTGTCAATGTCAGCCACACATGCATGTTCAAAAGTTGTGTACATATCAGCATTAACTGTAAAAGGTGAAATGCTCAGTTTCAAATGAGATTTGTAAATTAAAGCAATGCCACCGTGTTTATCACCGTCTCTGGGGAAGTTTAAAAGGGAGTATCCAGATGGTGTGCACTCTCCAATCACCACAGGATTTTCTTCACCAAGCCAAGATTCACAAATAATTAAGATGTCCACATCAGAATCGAGGATATAGTCATAGATTGTCACAGTTTTATTGCACAATGATTGAGCATTTCAGACGTTTTTATCTAGTTGCTTCTTACATCCAGGCGGAATTTTGATAAGATTCTTCACATTTGCACAATTACCGTAAGTATGAGCGGGCTGGTGAGATGAGATAATTGTACGAATTCTACGTTTTTGTCCCCAGCGATTCCCTCTTTTGGGCCACCTAAGGCGTTTACGGCCGGTCTTGTTTAAATAACAAATTGAGGGATGTGAGTGAATTTTGTGTCCATGACATGATTCTGACAGTAAATTTAATGTTTTTAATCTACTTAATAACTTAGGTGAAATATTGCAATTAAAAAACGGCACACATACAGTTCTATGTTATAAAATCGAGTCTGACAGCGACATATTTACCATTGAAACGGGTTGCTCAAAACAGCTTTCGAATTCCCAGGTACTTGTTATGTAACAGTAACCAATTGTTGATGTTGTCCACAGTGTATGCGTTCATAGGCCTACATACGGTAAAATAAGGCTAACTATTAAATACGATAAACTCACAAAAAATCGTAGATTACACGATAAAAACATTTAAAAGCAGTTCTAACCTCTCCATGCATGATTTAAAGACGTTTCACAAAGTCCAGATTTAAATTTAATATTAAATATCCAAAATTATTTTTAAAATGTAAAACGAAGCCAAAAACAACAGAGCAATAAGCCGGCCAAAGTGGCGCTGCACCCATATATATATATATATATATATATATATATATATATATATATATATATATATATATATATATATATATATATATATATATATATATATATATATATATATATATATATATATATATATATATATATATATATATATATATATATATATATATATATATATATATATTTATATATATATATATATATATATAAATATATATATATAAATATATATATATATATATATATATATATATATATATATATATATATATATATATATATATATATATATATATATATATATATATATATATATATATATATATATATATATATATATATATATATATATATATATATATATATATATATATATATATATATATAATCAAGCAATTAAACTTCAGGCCTCTTAAGCCTTTGATTTCAATGTTTTACACAGTTGTAAATGTTTTCTATCCACAGGAAGAACTAGAATTGAAATTACATTGTCCCACACAGAGCTGACTGCAACTCCGACTACCACCACACCATATAACCTCCGTAGAATGTCCAGTCGGTCAGTGCCAGACTTTCCCGATTCTGTAGAAAGGACCCTGGATGAGCTGTGCCACAGTCAGCACAGTCTTACAGCCTCGGTTCAATCCCAAAAGCGCCATCACACAACTGGTAAGAGAACAGAAAAGACATCAGTGGAGGGGATTAGGCATCATACAGACAGCAAATTCTTTGAAATTTATTTCAGGCCTCCCGGTAAACCTTTAAAAACCTTTAAAACCTTTGAAAACCTTTATTGACAAATTGAACCTTTATTCCTTTTAAAATAACCTTTAAAACCTTTAAAAACCTTTATTTTCAAAGTGAAGTAAGGTAAATGATTCGAGTGCCAAGGTTTGAGCTTCATTGGTAAGTATACACATCCATTTACTAGCATATCTGTTCTCAACACACATTTAAAAAGTAGCAGGACCAAAATAAAATTTCCAACTTCACGTAAGTAATGGACTTTTGGCGCCACCAACTGCCTTTTGCCCCAGAATATGCTCATTGTATGAAAATTTATTCCATGAGTTAACCTTTATAAACTTTTTTATTTAAATCCAAAACCTTTATTTCAACTTTTCCAACCTTTAAAAAAAAGAGTCACTGGGAGGCCTGTTATTTCAGTGCATAATGATTGCAAAAATTATGTTCCAAAGTGGTTCACAATTAGTCGTTTTGTAGCAATCAGAAATTTCAGGCCAAATTTTCTTGAAATTGCAAAACCTATTGCAGAAAAAGTAAGAAGATTTGATGCCTGCAATTAATTTTGATGTTTGTAATTTGGATAATTTCTGTTCTTTTTGAAGCAAATTTCTTCAGCCATGATTTAGAAAAATAAAGAAAGGAGATCATAACTTTATTTGCTGCCTTTGCCTTTTTTTATCAGGCTTTGTGATCAATTTTGCATTAAAAAAAGTAACATTTCTGATATTGTTCTATAAAATAATCACTTTTTCTTTTGTTTTTAAAAACAGGAAGATCAAACTTTGTTATCATGAATGATTGCGCAGAGGAACCAGAATTTTTTGATTGGGAAGATCGCATTAAAGAACTCCATCGTAGGAACACACTCTGTCCCGTTCACATGAGAACATCCTACCCAGTCGAAACTCAGACTGTTGGTCTGGATGATTTCAAGGAGAACGAACTCAAAACCATCAAAGAAACAACTTTTTCAGAAAGTGGTGAATCGACAAAGACGACAACCGTGACGCGCCAACCAGTCGTTAACACTCGCAAGAGAAAGAGCGAGATGTTCTTGGTGGAAAATGTTCCGACTGGAAAAGTAAGTATGGTTTAACAATTCAACCTTCGTTTACTAGACAATTTAATTAAAGTTGGATTTGGAAGGTTTTCTTTGCTTGTTGTTGGAAGTTCCTTTTTTGATAGCTATTGCTAACAGATGAAAGAGTTCACACTTTAGTTTCTCCTGTGTTTAAAGCTGCTTGTTTTCTAAGAAAGGATCTAAGAGTTTCTTCTTTCAAGAACTATGCGACCAGAAGTCGCTTTCAGAGATTTTTTTAAAGAAGGTTGAGCCATGATGATAGAAACAAAAATCACTTCAGTTTATTTTCCGTCAATTTAATTCTTTACAGCTATGACTTGATATATGGTGTCTGACTGTACGTCCATGTACCCAAGTAACCATGCTACTTATAATACTTAAGCACTTTTGAAATGCTTGCTAGCACAACTGTTTAAGAAGTCAGTACCATATTCCACGTAATAAGTGTACGTCCATGTACCCAAGTAACCATGCTCCTTATAATACTTAAGCACTTTTGAAATGCTTGCTAGCACAACTGTTTAAGAAGTCAGTACCGTATTCCACGTAATAAGTGTACGTCCATGTACCCAAGTAACCATGCCACTTATAATACTTAAGCACTTTTGAAATGCTTGCTAGCACAACTGTTTAAGAAGTCAGTACCATATTCCACGTAATAAGTGTACGTCCATGTACCCAAGTAACCATGCCACTTATGATACTTAAGCACTTTTGAAATGCTTGCTAGCACAACTGTTTAAGAAGTCAGTACCGTATTCCACGTAATAAGTGTACGTCCATGTACCCAAGTAACCATGCCACTTATAATACTTAAGCACTTTTGAAATGCTTGCTAGCACAACTGTTTAAGAAGTCAGTGTTTAAGAAGTCAGTATTTCCACGTAATAAGTGTCGTCCATGTACCCAAGTAACCATGCCACTTATGATACTTAAGCACTTTTGAAATGCTTGTTAGCACAACTGTTTAAGAAGTCAGTACCTTATTCCACGTAATAAGTGTGTACGTCCATGTACCCAAGTAACCATGCCACTTATGATACTTAAGCACTTTTGAAATGCTTGCTAGCACAACTGTTTAAGAAGTCAGTACCGTATTCCACGTAATAAGTGTATGCGTCCATGTACCCAAGTAACCATGCCACTTATGATACTTAAGCACTTTTGAAATGCTTGCTAGCACAACTGTTTAAGAAGTCAGTACCATATTCCACGTAATAAGTGTCGTCCATGTACCCAAGTAACCATGCCACTTATGATACTTAAGCACTTTTGAAATGCTTGCTAGCACAACTGTTTAAGAAGTCAGTACCGTATTCCACGTAATAAGTGTACGTCCATGTACCCAAGTAACCATGCCACTTATGATACTTAAGCACTTTTGAAATGCTTGCTAGCACAACTGTTTAAGAAGTCAGTACCGTATTCCACGTAATAAGTGTACGTCCATGTACCCAAGTAACCATGCCACTTATGATACTTAAGCACTTTTGAAATGCTTGCTAGCACAACTGTTTAAGAAGTCAGTACCGTATTCCACGTAATAAGTGTATGCGTCCATGTACCCAAGTAACCATGCCACTTATATACTTAAGCACTTTTGAAATGCTTGCTAGCACAACTGTTTAAGAAGTCAGTACCGTATTCCACGTAATAAGTGTACGTCCATGTACCCAAGTAACCATGCCACTTATAATACTTAAGCACTTTTGAAATGTTTGCTAGCACAACTGTTTAAGAAGTCAGTACCGTATTCCACGTAATAAGTGTACGTCCATGTACCCAAGTAACCATGCCACTTATAATACTTAAGCACTTTTGAAATGCTTGCTAGCACAACTGTTTAAGAAGTCAGTACCGTATTCCACGTAATAAGTGTACGTCCATGTACCCAAGTAACCATGCCACTTATGATACTTAAGCACTTTTGAAATGCTTGCTAGCACAACTGTTTAAGAAGTCAGTACCATATTCCACGTAATAAGTGTACGTCCATGTACCCAAGTAACCATGCCACTTATGATACTTAAGCACTTTTGAAATGCTTGCTAGCACAACTGTTTAAGAAGTCAGTACCATATTCCACGTAATAAGTGTACGTCCATGTACCCAAGTAACCATGCCACTTATGATACTTAAGCACTTTTGAAATGCTTGCTAGCACAACTGTTTAAGAAGTCAGTACCATATTCCACGTAATAAGTGTACGTCCATGTACCCAAGTAACCATGCCACTTATGATACTTAAGCACTTTTGAAATGCTTGCTAGCACAACTGTTTAAGAAGTCAGTACCATATTCCACGTAATAAGTGTACGTCCATGTACCCAAGTAACCATGCCACTTATGATACTTAAGCACTTTTGAAATGCTTGCTAGCACAACTGTTTAAGAAGTCAGTACCGTATTCCACGTAATAAGTGTACGTCCATGTACCCAAGTAACCATGCCACTTATGATACTTAAGCACTTTTGAAATGCTTGCTAGCACAACTGTTTAAGAAGTCAGTACCGTATTCCACGTAATAAGTGTCGTCCATGTACCCAAGTAACCATGCCACTTATGATACTTAAGCACTTTTGAAATGCTTGCTAGCACAACTGTTTAAGAAGTCAGTACCATATTCCACGTAATAAGTGTCGTCCATGTACCCAAGTAACCATGCCACTTATGATACTTAAGCACTTTTGAAATGCTTGCTAGCACAACTGTTTAAGAAGTCAGTACCATATTCCACGTAATAAGTGTACGTCCATGTACCCAAGTAACCATGCCACTTATGATACTTAAGCACTTTTGAAATGCTTGCTAGCACAACTGTTTAAGAAGTCAGTACCATATTCCACGTAATAAGTGTACGTCCATGTACCCAAGTAACCATGCCACTTATGATACTTAAGCACTTTTGAAATGCTTGCTAGCACAACTGTTTAAGAAGTCAGTACCGTATTCCACGTAATAAGTGTACGTCCATGTACCCAAGTAACCATGCCACTTATGATACTTAAGCACTTTTGAAATGCTTGCTAGCACAACTGTTTAAGAAGTCAGTACCGTATTCCACGTAATAAGTGTACGTCCATGTACCCAAGTAACCATGCCACTTATGATACTTAAGCACTTTTGAAATGCTTGCTAGCACAACTGTTTAAGAAGTCAGTACCGTATTCCACGTAATAAGTGTACGTCCATGTACCCAAATAACCATGCCACTTATGATACTTAAGCACTTTTGAAATGCTTGCTAGCACAACTGTTTAAGAAGTCAGTACCGTATTCCACGTAATAAGTGTATCAGTACGTCCCATGTACCCAAGTAACCATGCCACTTATAATACTTAAGCACTTTTGAAATGCTTGCTAGCACAACTGTTTAAGAAGTCAGTACCATATTCCACGTAATGAGTGTACGTCCATGTACCCAAGTAACCATGCCACTTATGATACTTAAGCACTTTTGAAATGCTTGCTAGCACAACTGTTTAAGAAGTCAGTACCGTATTCCACGTAATAAGTGTACGTCCATGTACCCAAGTAACCATGCCACTTATAATACTTAAGCACTTTTGAAATGCTTGCTAGCACAACTGTTTAAGAAGTCAGTACCGTATTCCACGTAATAAGTGTACGTCCATGTACCCAAGTAACCATGCCACTTATAATACTTAAGCACTTTTGAAATGCTTGCTAGCACAACTGTTTAAGAAGTCAGTACCATATTCCACGTAATAAGTGTACGTCCATGTACCCAAGTAACCATGCCACTTATGATACTTAAGCACTTTTGAAATGCTTGCTAGCACAACTGTTTAAGAAGTCAGTACCATATTCCATGTACGTAATAAGTGTCAGTACGTCCATGTACCCAAGTAACCATGCCACTTATGATACTTAAGCACTTTTGAAATGCTTGCTAGCACAACTGTTTAAGAAGTCAGTACCATATTCCACGTAATAAGTGTACGTCCATGTACCCAAGTAACCATGCCACTTATGATACTTAAGCACTTTTGAAATGCTTGCTAGCACAACTGTTTAAGAAGTCAGTACCGTATTCCACGTAATAAGTGTATGCGTCCATGTACCCAAGTAACCATGCCACTTATGATACTTAAGCACTTTTGAAATGCTTGCTAGCACAACTGTTTAAGAAGTCAGTACCGTATTCCACGTAATAAGTGTACGTCCATGTACCCAAGTAACCATGCCACTTATGATACTTAAGCACTTTTGAAATGCTTGCTAGCACAACTGTTTAAGAAGTCAGTACCATATTCCACGTAATAAGTGTATGCGTCCATGTACCCAAGTAACCATGCCACTTATGATACTTAAGCACTTTTGAAATGCTTGCTAGCACAACTGTTTAAGAAGTCAGTACCATATTCCACGTAATAAGTGTACGTCCATGTACCCAAGTAACCATGCCACTTATGATACTTAAGCACTTTTGAAATGCTTGCTAGCACAACTGTTTAAGAAGTCAGTACCGTATTCCACGTAATAAGTGTACGTCCATGTACCCAAGTAACCATGCCACTTATGATACTTAAGCACTTTTGAAATGCTTGCTAGCACAACTGTTTAAGAAGTCAGTACCGTATTCCACGTAATAAGTGTACGTCCATGTACCCAAGTAACCATGCCACTTATGATACTTAAGCACTTTTGAAATGCTTGCTAGCACAACTGTTTAAGAAGTCAGTACCATATTCCACGTAATAAGTGTACGTCCATGTACCCAAGTAACCATGCCACTTATGATACTTAAGCACTTTTGAAATGCTTGCTAGCACAACTGTTTAAGAAGTCAGTACCATATTCCACGTAATAAGTGTACGTCCATGTACCCAAGTAACCATGCCACTTATGATACTTAAGCACTTTTGAAATGCTTGCTAGCACAACTGTTTAAGAAGTCAGTACCATATTCCACGTAATAAGTGTACGTCCATGTACCCAAGTAACCATGCCACTTATGATACTTAAGCACTTTTGAAATGCTTGCTAGCACAACTGTTTAAGAAGTCAGTACCGTATTCCACGTAATAAGTGTACGTCCATGTACCCAAGTAACCATGCCACTTATGATACTTAAGCACTTTTGAAATGCTTGCTAGCACAACTGTTTAAGAAGTCAGTACCGTATTCCACGTAATAAGTGTACGTCCATGTACCCAAGTAACCATGCCACTTATGATACTTAAGCACTTTTGAAATGCTTGCTAGCACAACTGTTTAAGAAGTCAGTACCGTATTCCACGTAATAAGTGTACGTCCATGTACCCAAATAACCATGCCACTTATGATACTTAAGCACTTTTGAAATGCTTGCTAGCACAACTGTTTAAGAAGTCAGTACCGTATTCCACGTAATAAGTGTACGTCCATGTACCCAAGTAACCATGCCACTTATAATACTTAAGCACTTTTGAAATGCTTGCTAGCACAACTGTTTAAGAAGTCAGTACCATATTCCACGTAATAAGTGTACGTCCATGTACCCAAGTAACCATGCCACTTATAATACTTAAGCACTTTTGAAATGCTTGCTAGCACAACTGTTTAAGAAGTCAGTACCATATTCCACGTAATAAGTGTATGCGTCCATGTACCCAAGTAACCATGCCACTTATAATACTTAAGCACTTTTTAAATGCTTGCTAGCACAACTGTTTAAGAAGTCAGTACCGTATTCCATGTAATAAGTGTACGTCCATGTACCCAAGTAACCATGCCACTTATGATACTTAAGCACTTTTGAAATGCTTGCTAGCACAACTGTTTAAGAAGTCAGTACCATATTCCACGTAATGAGTGTACGTCCATGTACCCAAGTAACCATGCCACTTATGATACTTAAGCAATACTTTTGAAATGCTTGCTAGCACAACTGTTTAAGAAGTCAGTACCATATTCCACGTAATGAGTGTACGTCCATGTACCCAAGTAACCATGCCACTTATAATACTTAAGCACTTTTGAAATGCTTGCTAGCACAACTGTTTAAGAAGTCAGTACCATATTCCACGTAATGAGTGTCGTCCATGTACCCAAGTAACCATGCCACTTATGATACTTAAGCACTTTTGAAATGCTTGCTAGCACAACTGTTTAAGAAGTCAGTACCGTATTCCACGTAATGAGTGTACGTCCATGTACCCAAGTAACCATGCCACTTATAATACTTAAGCACTTTTGAAATGCTTGCTAGCACAACTGTTTAAGAAGTCAGTACCGTATTCCACGTAATGAGTGTACGTCCATGTACCCAAGTAACCATGCCACTTATGATACTTAAGCACTTTTGAAATGCTTGCTAGCACAACTGTTTAAGAAGTCAGTACCGTATTCCACGTAATGAGTGTACGTCCATGTACCCAAGTAACCATGCCACTTATGATACTTAAGCACTTTTGAAATGCTTGCTAGCACAACTGTTTAAGAAGTCAGTACCGTATTCCACGTAATGAGTGTCGTCCATGTACCCAAGTAACCATGCCACTTATGATACTTAAGCACTTTTGAAATGCTTGCTAGCACAACTGTTTAAGAAGTCAGTACCGTATTCCACGTAATAAATGTACGTCCATGTACCCAAGTAACCATGCCACTTATGATACTTAAGCACTTTTGAAATGCTTGCTAGCACAACTGTTTAAGAAGTCAGTACCGTATTCCACGTAATGAGTGTACGTCCATGTACCCAAGTAACCATGCCACTTATGATACTTAAGCACTTTTGAAATGCTTGCTAGCACAACTGTTTAAGAAGTCAGTACCGTATTCCACGTAATGAGTGTACGTCCATGTACCCAAGTAACCATGCCACTTATGATACTTAAGCACTTTTGAAATGCTTGCTAGCACAACTGTTTAAGAAGTCAGTACCGTATTCCACGTAATGAGTGTACGTCCATGTACCCAAGTAACCATGCCACTTATGATACTTAAGCACTTTTGAAATGCTTGCTAGCACAACTGTTTAAGAAGTCAGTACCGTATTCCACGTAATGAGTGTACGTCCATGTACCCAAGTAACCATGCCACTTATGATACTTAAGCACTTTTGAAATGCTTGCTAGCACAACTGTTTAAGAAGTCAGTACCGTATTCCACGTAATGAGTGTACGTCCATGTACCCAAGTAACCATGCTACTTATGATACTTAAGCACTTTTGAAATGCTTGCTAGCACAACTGTTTAAGAAGTCAGTACCGTATTCCACGTAATGAGTGTACGTCCATGTACCCAAGTAACCATGCTACTTATGATACTTAAAGCACTTTTGAAATGCTTGCTAGCACAACTGTTTAAGAAGTCAGTACCGTATTCCACGTAATGAGTACCCGGGCACTTAAGAGAATAGAATTGCACCACTTTTTAGACCTGAAGTTTTTACTTATTGAGCGCCTGTGCTCTGGGGCTGCGTACAATTTGCTATTTCAACTGCATTGTATGAATTGGTTCTAAACTCCCAACAATAACCACCACAAAAATATCATGAATGTCAGATGCAAAATAATTAAATAATGTAACAAAACTAATATAAATCTTCAAATTAATCAACTAAATCATGTTTATCAGTCAAAAAATGTTGGTCACACACTTATAAGACCAGGGGCGCCTAAAATGTTAAATACGGTATTTGAAGTAGAAAATTAGGGCCAATTATAAAATGCCAATTAAAAAGAATTAGTAATGTATCATAAAAAATTAGGGTTAGTAATTTTGTGTAAACACCAGGGTGAGAATTTGGTAACATGTTCTTATATAATTTCTTATTTCTTATTGTTAATAAAAACAAAAGAACATCACACAAAAATGTGTTTGATTGTCAAACAAAAAATGTCAAATTCAAGATCTCCCTCCACTTTTTTTTCAGCATTTACGCAAGACGGTTTCACATGAGACCCTCATGGAAGCTGACTCTAGCCAATTCAATATTCACAAAGCTGCCTCTACCAATCTCATGCCTCCTCCATCCATGCCCCAGATCAGGGAGTCCACCTCCCAAAATTTGCCAGTCCCCAATCGGAACGAGAACTACAGGTTCAAAAGAGTCGTTGAAAGCAGAATCGGGGGCATGGATAATAAATACACTTCCATGATACGAAGTGTAAAGGAAAAAGATGAGGTAAGTGAATGATTGAAATATGGAAACTTAAAATGGAGGACGATGTGTTTTTCCCGTGAAGGTTTTTGTCTTTACATGCATTTGTGTTCTTGTGATTTACATTCTAAAGGTTCTTTGCTGGGCAAGTATTTTCATGAAACAAAATGGTGCATTAAGTATCTATGACTCTTTTTTGACATTCAAAAGATCAGGCTCGAAGCCAGTATTTTTCCTTCTTTTTTTTTGGTGGGGGGGGGGAATACTTCAAGAGGAGGCACTTTTCCTATATAGATTCTCCATATATTCTTGTTATATATTTTTTATTTGATGTGCCCCACACTGGCTACGGGCCCGCAGGATATTTATCACTATACTCATGTCAAATTTAGACCGAAATAACAGACTTTTTTGATTTCATGACCTTAATTATATTCTCCCTTTGACAAGTTGTGGGATATACTTATCAGCAATTTCAATGTATTCTTACCTGTAATTTCTATGTATTCTTAGCAGTAATTTAATTATTTGTTTTATTCTATGTGAGCATGTACTGCAGTTTTGACATTGAGTTGATTCCAATGGCACACCTGTACCTTCTGCAACATCCTTTTGTGTCATCCATTTGCATTTTTTTGTTAAAAAATAGGACGATGAAAAGAAATCATTTCTGTTGCAGATAAAGCCTGACAAGAGCGTAGCCTTCGATATTCCATTTTCACCAAAACTGTCCTTGAGGAGAAGATCCATGAGGCACATCCTCGGAAGAAATCTGTAAATGTCGGTAGTCCAAAAGTCGCACCGGAACAGGTCAGTAAAAGCAAGATTAAACAAGAGACAGTAAAATCGGACGTGAAGAAAGACTTGAAACAAAAACTGAAGGAAAAGGAACCAAAGCTGAAGGACAAGTCTTCACAATCTAAGACGTCCAAGGGTGTTAAGACCACCACTGCCAGTAAAGCCACAGGGGTTATGAAGGTACCCCATTCACCCAAGAAAAAGGATGCTACCAAGGTGAAGACTGCCACAGGGAAGCAATCTATGGTGTCCTCATCTCAAGTGCAACAGAAGAAGGAGAAACGGGTAAGGAACAGTTTTTTTGTTCCTCTGAGATGTAATGGTTAGAAGAGAAATCATGTCTGCATATTTTTTCCCAAATTCATTTAGAAAATGTCTTGTTTACTTTCTTGCATCATTTTGTTTCTGCTTCTTCCTAAGTTCCTGTTTCTTTCATCATCTTTCGTCATCTTGTAATGACGATGTAAGATTTTACCTTCCAGGCAATTGTATGCTGTTGAAGGAATATTCTCGTGCAGTTTCATTTTCATGTAAATGATAGAGGACTATTAAAGAAACACATTGGTGATATCTTATTCCGTTTTGGAGTTATTTGCATTCAAAGATTTCATCAGTGACTCGCAGTGTACAGTGTGACGTCAAACTTGCAGATGCAAGACAAATTTTTATGTATTTTTTTGAAAATTAATTGCCTCTTTCTAAATTATTGGAAACTATTTTGTTGAATTATTGTGGTGGTGCACTTTACAAGAACCTGCTTTGCTCATCTGCTCATGTACTTTACACTCTAAATGAATGGAAAATACATTTTCATTTTATAGAAATACTTTCTTGAATCTGCAATTATGACATCACACTGTACACTGTGAGGTCTTTTTTCAACACATGTGTGATATCTGTGAAATATAATAACTCCTGAATGGAATCAGATATCAACATGGTTTCTCACCATTATGTGTTTTTAATACGCCTCTATCATATAAATACAAATTTATGGGAATATTCCTTTAGGTTGTTTCAACGTTTAGTTAAATGCTTCATTTTTTGAGACACAATAAATAATTCTCAATTTTTTTTCCTTTACTTCATTTTCAGAGATCGATCGGAAAATGGCTGGGCAAGTAAAGACATTCTAGGAATCATCGATGGTAACTGAGGTATCTTCAGAAAAATCGTTCCCAAATACAATCTTTGTGTAACTTATTTGAATAATAGGAATCTACATGATTTCATAACCAATATCACAAATGATACCAATCACTGTTTAAAGTGGTAGTGTGTCATTTTCATAAAAGTCATTCAAGGAATATTTCCATGTTTTTCTGTAACATTTTATAAGAAAGAGAAACAATTTAAGAAGCAATTTCGTACAAAAATCATGTTGATATGTTATTCCTTTTTAGGAGATATTCAAATTTTAAGGTTTACAAAAAAAATGCCAATAAATGAATAGGAAAAGGTTTAGTATGACATCACAGCAACACATTCAGGCTCAGTATGACATCACAGCAACACATTCAGGCTTAGTATGACATCACAGCAACACATTCTCCCACAAAGTTGATGTATTTCATTAAAATCTATCATATTGGTTTTATTAGTAAAACCTGCTAGAAAAAGAAATCAATGAAAGTCAGGTATATATATACATTGCCAAATATACCCTACTTTAATAACCTTCAAAAAATTGTTTCTAATCATACAAAAACAACCAATTAACATTCAAATACATATTCATTTGCAATGGAATTGCCTCTGTGACATCGTCAAACATGAATTCATCATACTGTACAAAAACTTTAAAACGCAATTTGGAATTTTTACAATCCATATCTCCTGAACGGAATATGATATCAACCTGATTTTAAAATGCATGCTCTTTCAAATAAAATTTTACCAAAAGACCCATGGGAATATTTCTTTATTACTGTTCTTTGAGGCAGTTTTAGGTGTTTAGGGAATAAGGATCCAGGTGGGATGTAAAGGTGTTATTCTAGGGTGAGAAACTCTTTGATTTCTTAGCATTCTTTTAGAAATAAGAGTTGCTGTACTGCAGAGTTTAGAAGTTGCATGGAAGATCTTCTAGAGAAATTTCGGATTATATTAGTCTTGTCTGGCACACTTTTCAATCAGTGGTGTGTAATTTAAAGAATTTGCACTTGTACATTTCATAAAAAAACGAAGACTTTAAACCAAAAGCATCATAATTGGTGAAGCCTAGCTTTTGTATCCTAAAACAGTAAATCTAGCCACTTACTCATTTGTTCCATGAATGCAAATCAGTCATCTTACAAACTCTGCAGTCTGGATTTTCCTGTGTGGTATGTACACACAGAAATTGGCTGACCAGAATATTGTATCATATTCAGTAATGTTGGCTGGTGTTTTATGTTCTCGTAAATTTATATTTGGTAATTTGGGAAAAAGTTCAATTTTAAGTTTATTGTATACCTTTTTTTTTGTTGGGGTCCTAAATATTGGCTGAACTGAATACTGTAACTTATTCAGTAATGTTGGCTGATGCATCTATTCTCATCAATTTATATTTGGTAAAGTGGGAAAAGTTCAATTTTAAGTTTATTGTATACCTTTATTTTTGTTGGGGTCCTAAATATTGGCTGGCCAAATACTGTATCATATTCAGTAATGTTGGCTGATGCATTTATTCTCAGTTTATATTTGTTGGGGAAAAGTTTAATTTTAAGTTTATTGTATACATTTTTGTCTAAATTCTCATAGATTTAGTATGTTGGCTAATTTATTCTCATAGATTTAATGTAAAAAAAAAAGTTTAATTTTAAGTTTATTGTCTACCTTTATTTTTGTTGGGGTCCTGAATTATTCTACTTGTAAATACATTCAATCTAGGTATGTGATTGTAATGAATTATTAAATGCATTTGTATGATCAGTAATGAAGCTTTATTTAATCCTATGCAGGTTGTGGATGTCAATTTCAAGACAAACATGTATGATATTTACATTAAAAAACTTGTAAATATGTAAATCAATATAATATGTATATGGTTTGAAATGGTTGTAAATATCATGACATGGCGTTGATTCTATCTTTCTGTATCCTTTTTGAGAACTCGTTGGGAATATGGCTATAGTCTTTATCAATGATTGGTGACGGTATTCAACGTTTTGGAAGTATTTTAAAGAACTATTTGGTTGGATGGGTTAATCTGTTGGAGTATTCATGGGGAGCAATTTAATTATGAATATTAAGGAATAACAGTGTATGTTTGGTTGAAGTTTTAAACTTAGTAGATATCACTGAAACACAAATTTATTAAAACCAGATAACAAGAGTCAAACAACTTTATGTCAGTCTGTAATATTTATGGAGGTAACTTTGGGCAGGGTTTCACACAGAACAATGAGGAAAAACTCAGTTATCACATAAAGTTATCTTTAGAAATGGATAAATGAGTGTATGTACAAAACATATGCATGGTATTATGTAATAATTTACGTCAACATCTTGAAGGATAATGAGGCACTTTCCAGTGTGTTTACAGCATGTACCCATGTTTGAAATTATAGCCAGATTGTTGCATGGGGACATTAATGATGTTCACATTATTTAGGGACAAACAATTTCAATTTTTTTAATTTTAATTTAATGAACAAAGTGTGATTGGAAAAAAATCTTTTGCAAAGAACAAGCTGCAGTGGTAAAAATAAATGCATTCTGTGTTTTAAGTTAAAACAAAAAAATTAGATTTAGCTAACAGTAAAAATCTACCAGGTTAGTTGATTGCTTCCCTCCCATCAGTATAATTTTGATACAGAAGCCCATGTCAACTGCTCATGTGAGAAACTTGCAGAAAAAGGTTTGTTTTGTGAAAACTCACAAAATGTAAAGATACAACAAAAGGAAATTGGCATTACCTTGTTTTCAATTTCAAATGCAATGTACTCTTTAAATTACCTCCAATGGAAAAGTCAGTCTCAGATGTATAGCATTATACCAATAAAAAAAAAAACATTTCTTGAGATCAAATATGGAAGAAAATTTGAGACAAAAGGTCTTCTTGACAATTCACAATTCATGAATGGTTGAAACCTTTACTTATTTTGTTTTTCCTCACTTTGTCAAGATTTGTTAAAAGCACAGTAGAATGCAAATCATATTTTTGGGTACAGATATCATGTCACTATCAATGCTGTAGAAGTGATATCTTACTGAGAAGAACCAGTTCCTATGGGGGCAATTTTATACTGTTAAATGGGGTTTTTTTAGGAATTTATTTTTTGTTTTAAAATTTTTTATAATCGGTTGAAATCAAATTGACACAAAGCAAACATCTTTTTCTGCTTCACAGGTGAAGAAATAATGTTTCTCATTAGTTCACACTTGAATCAAATATTAAAGGAATGTTCCTGTTCATTTTCATATATATGATATAGGACTATTAAAAAACAAATTGGTGTTGATATCTTATTTCGTTTAAGACTTATAGCATTGTAAAATAACATCAGTGTATGTTTGAAAAGCTTATGCCTTTTGCAGTGTAAAGTGTGATGTCATAAGGACAGATCCAAGACTATGTTTATGCATTCTTTGAAAATGAATTGCCTGTTTCTAAATTATAGGAAACATTGTTAAATTGTTGAGAAGGGATATAACATACACTTTACAGGAACATGCTTTACCCATCTGCTCTTGTACCTTACACTCTAAATGAATGAAAAATACATTTTCATTTTGAGAAAACATTTGAAACGATAATGCAATCAAACAATTTTTGTTTTAAATATGCATATTTGAAAACGGCTTATTACATATGTTACATGTTAAAGAACATCAAGTAAAGCAGCTGTTAAGTTTCATATGATATATTTTTGAAGCAGTTGTGGATGTTGTATTGACCAAATTATTCAAACTCGTTTTTCTCAAACTAAACTGCCCCTCTGAGAGGATATTTCCTGCCCTCTTATATGCTCTGTCCACTTGTGAGTTAAAATTTTGGTAAATTTGGCAACATTACACCAAAATTTAAACAATTTCCTGAAAATGAAGGAAGCTTCCCAAAAATTTCCTGGAAAATGATGAAAATTTCCCAAAAATTGAAGAATTTCCAATCATCAGCAATATTTTATGGAAACTTAATTTACCAGTGCAATTTGTTTGCTTATAACTGGGATCTTGTTTTGTGTGTTGTTGCTGTACAACAGCTGGAAAGTTGAAATGTGAAAATCATTTGGGTATTAAACCATGAAAATATTTTCTCAAAATTTTAAAAATATGACATGATATTAATGTTGCACTTGTGAGTAATATAACTTTTCAACTGCTGTGGATATTTTGGGTTACTACCAGTTAATATACACTTATCATTCCTTTGCGATATTGAACCACTTATATTGATTTATTATAAGTCTATTGAATGTTTTTTTTGGAGGGGGAGGTGGTGATTGGTTGGTAGCATTAAGTGTACAATTACAATCAAATTGAAGACTGAGTGAATCAAAACTTTCACATTCCAACGAATCCACTTACATCATATAAAACCCTTGTTTTATCGTCATGTGCTGAGTTTAGAAAATCAGTTTTATGATGAAATAACCATCCTTTGAAGAATGGTCCATCAATCATTCATGGGTTTTGCACAAAGTCCTCCAAGCATATAATGTATATTTTTATTTAGGCTCTGCCAAGGACTAATCTGATTTGCATCACTGAACAACAGTTATGTAGCTCGAGCCCAAGATGAATGACCTATTGTGTACAGTGTAACAGTAGCTGGTTTTAAGCCTCAAATTACAGGCTGATTTGCAAATATAAAGCTGCTGTCACAAAATTGACCTGAATGATTTGACTTGGTGTTGAGCTGAAAGCCTTTTTATTACTTTACATATGTAAAGTGGGTTCTGGAAAACTAATCTAAATGATGATTAGATTTGTTTCAAACATAGCAGGTTGATTTGAAAATATATAAAATTGGCCTGAATAATCGACTTATGGGGTTTAGGTGACATCCCTTTTATTGCTTTCAGTGTATAAAGTGAACAAATCTAATCTGAATGATTTTGTATCAAATATATTTTAAAGGTTTAAGATGCCTCAAATATTGATCTAAAATTAGTTTTGAATCTCAGGTCTGGCTGTAAGTCTGGTGATATGCTTTTCTTGGGGGGGGTATACGTGACATCCCTTTTATTATTTCTTTCAGTGTATATAGTGGAAAAATCTAATCTGGATGATTTTGTATCAAATATAATTTAAAGGTTTGAAATGCCTAAATATTAATCTAAAATTAGTTTTAAATCTCAGGTCTGGCTGTGAGTCTGGAGATATGCTTTTCTGTTTTTTGTTTCACCTATGTGCTTAAAGGTTATGCTGAATGTTACAGTAAGCATTCACTCAAGTCTAATATAATGCACACTTGATATCCACACAAAATTGTTATTGTGATGCATTGGGCAAGTTGGTTTGCATTACTTTCACACAAAAGGTTGCATGTGGTGCTTAATGCTGCATTTGTCATCCATACAAAGGATGCTGTGATGCTAAAAGTTGCATTTTACATACAGACAAAAAGGTTGTTTGCAAAGTTTCATGCTACAAATTATATTCGCAAAAGAAGTTTGCCTAACTCCTATTTAAATAAAGAGGTATTGTGGCTCAGTGGTTAAGGAGTCCTGCTCATATTCAAAAGGGACCGGGTTCGATTCCTGTCATGAGCGCTGCATTGTGTCCTTGAGCAAGACACTTCCATTTGTTTCAGTACACTCAGCTGTAAAATGAGTACCAGCACTGCTGGGGAATTAATCTGCGATGGACTGGCGTCCTGTCCAGGGGAGTCATGTGCTCTCATCTGCTTGCGCATGGCAACCAGGGATAAACACCGGCTATATGAGCCTAATGGCTTGGATGGATTTAGCTGGCTAACTGCTATTTCAGTTTGTCATGTCAGGTGGAAAGCAGTGTAACAAATAATGTGGTATTAGACATATTATGAAGGTTTCAAATGCCTAAATGTTAATTCCAATTTGTTTTGAATTTGCGTAATCTATACCAACTGGTTAGCTCAATTAGTAAGATCACCCACTTTCCAGCCGGAAGGTCGATAGTAACCCGGTCGAGTCATACCAACAACTTAATGGTACCTGCTATAATATCATTGGTGCTCAGCATACAAGACTGGAGCAGGGTAATAGTGTACAGGTTTGTACACCATTTGTTCAGTCACCTTCTCCTATTTTAAGCATTTTGGGCATGCAACTTGCATGTATATAATGCTAATATAAGAACACAGTATTACAATGTGATGCTTTATGATCAAATTGGCATCCACACAAAAAGGCTGTAGGACCCTCATGTCAATTCAAGCAAGACTTAAGATGAGCTTTGTTTTGATTTTAATTCCATGTAACTTGTTTTGTTGTGTTTAGTGTTTTGTTGCAGTGGTATTATGTTTTAAAATAACAGAAGTAAAATTGAAGCAAAAATGATACCAAATTTCGTCAGTTTTCAAACTCAAATCGTTCAATGTTAGTTGTGGTAAGATTTGATGATGGTGCATTGACTGGGAGTTATACAAGATATTCATATTTAATATCTACCTAAAAATGGGGTGCAGGACACCATGTAATACAATTGTTCAATTGTACAGTGGAGCTTATCAAACACAAAGAAGATCAAATAAAGCCCATTGTTTTTGTTTTACATTCAAACAATAAAAGTCTTTAAATGATAAAGTACAACCAAAGAAGTCCACAAACGCAAATCAAATGAAATCAATTCATGTGCCGAACAGAAATTTTATTATTCAATTATATGTCATTGTACAAAAATAACTTTTGTCAAGTGTGTATTGTATATATGAATTTAATGGTGATCATGTAAACTGCCTTAATATTGATTAACAACATGAAATTAGTGCATTTATCATGGCATGTGTTGGGTGTATTTTTTACCTCTTGAGTTGTTTTTCACTAAACAATTGGAAACTGATGATTTGTGAGATAAACACCACTCATTACAGGCCAGACCCTTAATCTGATGAGCCCCCAAGCCCTCTACCATCGAACTCATAGACATTTGGTCCCCAAGGGCCATGGAAAAATTATCCACCTGCACATGGCGGGAGGGGCAAGAAGTGCCTACATTGCAAGGGGGAAAGTAGTGCCCTTGATGATTTTCAAAGCAGTATTTACCAGTTATTATACTCCGAAACCTCTTTCAGGCTATGAATATTTTGTCAAAATAACTGCCATTTCTCTTTAATTTTACCCCTGCCCTTTCACAGCCCTTTACAGTATGCAGGTTCATACAGGTCAGGGAAATTTGAAATGTATTTTCCAGGCCTTGCAAGCCATGGAAAATACACATTTTGTAGTGGGTATTCTAAAAACATGCTGGATTTTCTTATCAAATCTATAAAGATTTCATTGAAAGAAAAGAGACAAAAACAGGAAAGTAATTGCATATGTACACCTGTACACGATATGTGTTCATCTGCTTCACTTCATCAGGATGGCTTATTTTCTGCAGCATTTGATATGGTTTGCACAAAACATAGACTGTGCTTCTAGTCAGCATTGGTGTTGAAATCGAAGTTTAAAATGTGCCACCAATTTCAACCCAAAAATCAATTTCATTTCATAGCAGTTCTCTGATCTAATACATACATTTTATTATTTAACATATAGTTAACCTATAGAGAAATTATTATTTCTTTGCTTTTGATAATTTTATACACAATGGACATTCTCAAATTGCAAAATACTAAGAGGTCCATGTTACATCTAATATGTCCTTTCCCTTCTCAATAAAAGCCCTGGAATACTAGAAACCACCTCTAGTCAATAAAACAACATAAAAATGATCCATACATATTCAATTTAGAGGCATTTATGGGGCTCTTTCTTCATTCTTAGACTAAAATGACAAGTATTTCTTGAGAATATTTATCATAGTCTTGTCCATACTTATACCACAAAGTAAAGAGGTTAAAAAACTAGGTTACTTAAATAGCCAATAATGATACTTCTAACATCAACAACCAAGTCAATGTCCACGCCCCAGTGTGGCCTTGTTTTTTGAACTAGGGCCTTGGGTCTGTAGACATGTATGATAACCGCTCACCACAGTTTTAAGACAAGGTTAAAGTATGATATCAAAACATACAAGAGATTTGTTTTTCTAACGTCCGAGCTCCTTCCATGATATCAGAACAACAAGGGAATCCCTCTCAGTAATCCTTGTGAAACATCAGTGTCACCACCATGACTGATCAATTTGAAGGACTTCTCATCAAATCATGGTTGGAAGTCTGTGTTGGCAGCAATAAGTATTGGGTTTGATTCCCGGCCGAGCAACTGTGTTGTGTCCTTCGGAAAGACACTTTATTCTGCTTGCCTCAGTTTCACTTGGGCTGTGCAAATGAGTACCAGCATTGCTGGAGAGTTAACCTGCGATCGACTGTGTCCTGTGTAGGGGGAGTCATATCCTCTCATCCGTTTGCACTATGGGCCTAATAAATCTGATTTTTAACTAATCAAATCAACATGACCAAGAATTCACTATCTAGGAATCTGAATTTCTTTCCAAGCTTGGTGTTCCTTTATTACCTGCCCTTGGACACTTCAGTGAATCTTTGAACGCAGCTCTTAGCGTTTAGCCACCTCGGAAGAAGGGTGACCTCAAGCAATACACTCTGTTATTAACACCTCGGCTTATAATATCATCAAGTTCCAACAATGGCCTGCAATGTCTCAGCCTGAAATTGTAAAAAATACAAAAGAAAAGGTGAAAGATGCATTACTCATCATTTAAGGCACTATTATATGCCATATAATAGACTTGATCATCTATTACTTTGCCAAAAGTAAACTATCAGTTTCTGGTAGACAAGTAATGTGCCAATGATAAAAACTTTACTGCCACTTCCAAAAATAAAATTACAAACTTTTGAAATAATTTTGTAAACTTTTGCACAAAGTTGTGATAATTATCCTCAAAAAAAAAAACACAGGTACCAACAACCTTAGCTACATTGGAATAAAATAAATTAGAAAATAGAAACAATTTTTTTATCAAAATCTATAAAAATTGACCATTTTACAGCATTTTAATTTTTAAAGCTTTATTATAAAGACTATTGAACTTTTTCTGTAAATTTGTGATATAACACAGAGAAAACCTATGAATTTCCTTACACTAACAAATTGTTTTTCCTCAACTTCCTTGAATGGGAGCAGTTTATTATAATAAGTAAAGATACTTTGAATCTCCATGGAACCCTCAATGGCTATTGTGTGGGAGAAAATAGTCTGATGATTTTAATGACTGAAATTTAGAACAGAAATCTTGAGAATTACATTAATATTTTGAGCTGTCTTCCCTTTCATACATCCCAAATTTTGCACAAATTAAAAAGATCTTTAAAAAAGAAATTCAACAATTATTCTTTCCAGAATTTAAAGTCCAGTAAATATTAAATCTCTACCTGTCTATATATCTATTATCTCCCCTTCATTATCACTATCTATAAGAATGTTGAGTATGCAATCAACTAATTTTTGATATTTTCAGTAGGAGGTAATTATAATTAATTTTTCCCTGCATTTTGATGTGCTTTCACCAAAGTACCAAAGCTTACAAATACTAGACATCGCAAACTATACAAATCCCTCGCTGTTAATGACATGCTCTCTACCTATGTCACAACTGCCTTACCACCCTCTGTTCTGCATGTCCCATCCTATATCCCTCCCTACAGAAATCATACATGAAATCCAGATACCATTCCATTCCACAACATAGACTCATATGCCATCACACCTGCAATCAAGATTACATCTCACCATATGCCTTGCCACCCTGTCCCATATACCATGCCACCCTGTCCCATATACCATGCCACCCTGTCCCACATGCCATCCCTCTGTCCCCCATATACCATGCCACCTTGACCCACATCCCATCCCTCCCTGTACCATCCTACCCTGTCCCACATGCCACCCTTCCATGTACCATGCATCATCCCACCGTCCTACAGCCGCCATTCCATCCTATCCCACCATCCCATGTCCCATCCCACCTAAAATCCAGAAAACATGCCATCCTGTCTCACATGTCATTACACTCTCTCCCCATGCCATCCCATCTTGTCCCCCATGCCATCCCAGCCTGTGCCCCATGCCCTCCCACCTTGTCCCACATACCATCCCAACCTGTCCCCTATGCCATCCCAGCCTGTCCCCCATGCCCTCCCACCTTGTCTCACATGCCATCCCAGCCTGTCCCTCATGCCATCCCAGCCTGTCCCCCATGCCCTCCCACCTTGTCCAACATGCCATCCCAACCTGTCCCCTATGCCATCCCAGCCTGTCCCCATGCCATCCCAGCCTGTCCCCCATGCCCTCCCACCTTGTCCAACATGCTATCCCAACCTGTCCCCTATGCCATCCCAGCCTGTCCCCCATGCCCTCCCACCTTGTCCCACATGCCCCCTATGCCATCCCAGCCTGTCCCCCATGCCCTCCACCTTTCCCACATGCCATCCCAGCCTGTCCCCCATGCCATCCCACCTTCATCCTAATTCCTACCAATCATTCTACCATCTTCCACCCAACCATCCCCTCACTTCTATCAACTCAACATGCCCCATTCACCTACCGTCCCTCTTCACCTGCCACCCTCCATTCATCTACCATCCTCCATTCACCTACTAAAGAAATCCAGACAACATGCCATCCTGTCTTATATGTCATTACACTCTCTCCCCATGCCATCCCACCTTGTCCCACATGCCATCCCAGCCTGTCATAAATGCCATCCCAGCCTGTCCCCCATGCCCTCCCATCTTCATCCTAATTCCTACCAATCATTCTACCATCTTCCACCCAATCATCCCCTCACTTGTATCAACTCACCATGCCCCATTCACCTACCGTCCCTCTTCATCTGCCATCCTCCAATCATCTACCATCCTCCATTCACCTACTAAATAAATCCAGACAACATGCCATCCTGTCTCATATGTCATTACACTCTCTCTCCCATGCCATCCCACCTTGTTGCACATGCCATCCCAGCCTGTCATAAATGCCAACCCACCTTTTGCCATCCACATCTACCAAATATACTCTTAACCAACTCATTCCAACCTTCACTATAATCTCCACTCACTCCAATGCAATACAGCTACCCCCTCCCCAGTCTTAACTTAATTCTGACACTTCCAATAGAAATATGCTCAACTTTTTCCCCTTATAAACCAAATAGGGCTGTTCTATCTACCAAATCAGAATGAAAATTAATTGCAGATTAATTTGGAGTTTATCATAAGTCTATTATGTTTCCACTCTATTCTAGTAAAACCTTATTCTTTTTTCCCTACTAATTTCCAAGACATTTCATTATAAATTCCATTCATCAGTGTCAGTTCTATTATTCAACTTTTTTTTTCATCCCAAAACAACTCCTTTATTTGCTGCTATACAAGTCTGGAATGCATTTGTTCTCCTTTAAAAAAATTCTTTTCATAAAAATACTTGGAAACTCCTTTCCTAGGGCAGCAATCTTTTGTTCACTAGTAGCTGAACACTGCATGAGGCCACACAGACAATAGATGTGGACGGACGGAAAAAGGGACCAACAGTAAAGATGTTATATCCCTCTTCATCAAATTTCTTGGTGAGGGGATAATAAATCCTCCACATACACTGAAACTGATCTCAAGTTTTTGGGGTCTATTCTTGGGCAAAGCAAATTGGATTTTAAATGGTACAGAGGCCACATGAAATTATTACCCTGCTCTGTTCTCTAAATGTCAAGTGCCAGACGAGGAAGCATAAGGTGCCATTTCAAAAGTCTCCTGGTATGACCCGACCCAGGTTCGAACACAGGCTTCCCAGCTGACACTCTACAGAATCAAACAGCCAGTTTATACAGAAGAGAATTGACCTCTCTGGGTTACCTGATTGGCAGCCTTTTCAACCAATCACTGCAAAAATTTGCCTAGCAACAAAATCTGCAAAACTAAATGGGGCAAAAATCCTATGCAATACAGCTAGCTAGCAGCAAAACTCATGCAGTCAATGCAATATACTGCACAAAACAAATTTCTGCACACACAGACTGATCGACAGAAAATGTGGTCAACAAAACATGCACCCTACGGGCTTTGTAAATCTGATTCCCTTTACTCAGAACGGTTAGCAAACAGATTGATTTTTTATTCCGTTTGCTAAAAACTGGAGAAGTGACATAGATAATTGATTCAAGTACAGATTTTATGTTTGTTTGCCCCACCTAGTTACTGCATTGTTATGGTGGGCATGGCCTATTTCCTTACTCAGAGAGGTCAATTAGGACTAAGATTCTTAAGCTACAGAGCAACTTTACCTCCTTCTCCTTTTGTTTCTTCTCATCCAACACTTGGTCCAGTTGTGAGAGGAACCGTTGCTGCAAATACAAAACAGTATAATTCTCAAAACCAGTGATTTGCATCAAAACCATCACGTGTGAAGTTTTATGTATAAATCAACTATCAAATTGATTTAATCAAATAAAATATAAAACAACCAGACATAAATGTCATATGTTACAGCTCTTTAATATTTATCATCAGTCACACAGCTGAGAGATGCTTAGAACATATACAACTAGAATATTAGCACTCTGTAGAGCGCATACCTCTGTCCCCTTGCAATTCCATCATGCCTAGAATAATTGTAAAATTCATTTGATCCCCCATACTCAAACTACCTCAGAAATCCTTGGCCCACTAAGATTCATCCCAAGTTTTGATCTGTAATGATCATCTGCATTCTGTACACTTGAAGATTATCTTCTGACTGGATTTCTTCCAAGGCCATACCATTGTTTTCAGTTTTATTCAGGCAAAGCATTCATTGTTCGAGTTCCTTTCATTTAAGATTCACATTCCATCATTTTCCATTAATGGCAGAAACCAATTGTTTAATTTACTTTCATTCCAGAGACCATTTGATTTAAGTTTCTTTGAGTCCAGAAAATTGATTGTTGAATTTGTTTTTATGTATGAATTCATTGTTCACCACATTCCATTGAGAAAGTTTCAATGAATGTCTTGACAGACCTAACCCTAAACATCCCCACCCCTCAATTTCTGCCCTTCCCTTGTACCAATACTTCCCAAATTTAAATCATTTGTTTCATTAGCAATAATAAAACAACACATCAAATTTAATCAAAATCCAATCATCAGTTCTTGAGATATTCTAATGACAAACTCACCTTAAAATATCCCCACCCCTCCATTTTTGCCCTTCCCCTCTTGTAATATGTCCCAAATTTTAATCACTTTTTCCTTAAGCAGTAACAAAACCATACCCAAATTTGATTCAAATCCAGTCACCAGTTCTTGAGATATCTTGATGACAGACCAAAGATAAACTCACCTTAAAATGTCCCCACCCCTTCAATTTTGCCCTTTCCCTTTTATATTATGTCTCAAATTGTAATCACTTCTTTCTTAGGCAGTAACACAACCACAAACCAAACTTAATCAAATCCATTTATCAGTTCTTAAGATATCTTGATAACAAACAAACAGACAAACAAACAAGAGGTGAAAACATAACCTTCGTCCATCTTCCATTGGTGGTAATGTAATAAATGTGATGTCCATTTGGAAGGTGACCAATTGGTTGGAAATGTTACAATTCTGAACCAGACATCGCAAATAATACAAATCACCTAGCCGCTCATAACATGCTTTTCACCCTGTCACAACTGCCATCCCACCCCTGTTTTGCATAATGTCCCATCCTATATCCCTCCCTACAGGAAACCATACATGAAATCCAAATGCCATTCCACAACATGACCTGTATGCCATCACACCTGCAATCAAGATGACATCCCACCATGCCTTGCCATCTTGTCCCATATACCATGCCACCATGTCCCATATGCCATCCCTCCCTGTCCCAAAGACCATGCCACCTTGTCCCACATCCCATCCCTCCCTGTACCATGTGCCATCCTACCCTGTCCATCCATCCTCCATGTACCAAGTGCCATCCAACCCTATCCTACATGCCATTCCATCCTTTCCACATGCTATCCCACCCTGTCCCATATGCCATCCCACCTGAAATCCACACGACATGCCATCTGACTCCATTCATGTCATTAATGCCATGACACTCCTTGCCATCCACCACCCTTGTCCTGCATGCATTCCAGCCTGTCATAAATGCCATGACACTCCTTCCCACATTCCATGTCACACCACCCTGTCCCATATGCCACCCTGTCCCACATGCCATCCCACCCTGTCCCACATGCCATGACATCCTGTCCCCATTCCATGGTCATCCTAATTCCTGCCCCAAATCATTCTACCATCTTCCATGCCATCCCACATTTCTATCAACTCAACATTTCATCCCTATCCTACCTCCCATGCCATCCCACCATTCATCCTACCATCCTCAACATTCAATCATTCTACCATCTTCCACCCCCAACATTCCCCATTCACAACTCAACATGACCCATCTAACATCTCCCATTCACCTACCATCCATCACCAACTACCCCAACCCACCTTTTGCCATCCACTCATCTATCAAATATACTCTTAACCAACTCATCATTCCAACCTTCACTATAACCTCCAATCAATCCATTGCACTACAGCCCCCTCCTCCCAGCCTTAACTTAAATCTGACACTTCCATTAGAAATATACTCAACTTTTGTTTCCCCTTATAAATCAAATAGGGCTGATCTACCTACCAAATCAGAATGAAAATTCAATACAGATTAATTTGCAGATTATCATAAGTCTATTATGTGTCCACTCTATTCAAGGCAAGACTTCTTGTTTTTTTGCTATTCATTCGCAAGACACTTCATTATCAATTCTATCAGTAATCACATCTATGATTCCACTTTTTTTTTCATCCCAGAACAAATCCTTTATTTGCTGATATTGAAGTCGGGAATGCATTTGTTCTCCTTTAAATCAATTTCTTTTCATAAAAATAGTTGGAATTCCTTTCCTATGGCAGCAATCTTTTGTTCCCTAGTAGCTGAACAATAAAGGAGGTCGGCCGGACGGAGGGACAGACGGCCGACCGGAGGGCCGGACAGAGGGCCGGACGGAGGGCCAGACGTATGGACGGACAGACAGGCGGACCGAAAATAATAATGACGGACGAAAATGTATGAATTTTATCAGTTATTTTGTTCAAACTTATTACACTGTTTTTTCTTTTGGAAGTGAAACAATCTTAAAAACCTTAAATTCATGAGTGTAAGCAACTTCAGTATTTTGCGATGAGAATCGAACCCGGTACCTGTCAGAACTCCTGAACTGCTGAGTCACTGCACCTCCCGACTTTAACATCAATATCATCAAATCATCAGTCAGAGTCAAATATCATTGAGAAGAACAATGCTATTTAATGTTTCAACTTCGTCTTTCAAATGGTTTGAAATAACAACATCTTTACAGAAAATATGTGTGCAATTCTACCTTCAAAATTGGGTTTTCAACTGATTCTAAAGAGTCCTTCAGCATCTTTGCTTTCCTCTCCAGTTCTTCTAATTCATTCTGTATTTGAGCATACCTCTGAGTAAACACAGCTGCAAAGAGAGGATCAAAGAAAAATAACACTCAACCACTTCACAGAGTGCATACCAACCCCTTGGCAATTCCACCATACCTATTAGTTTCTGGAGTTCATTACCCATCCCCAATACAATGAGTTTAAACCCACAGATTCTCTTTCTCACTTTTGATCTGAATTGCCTATTTGCATTCTAAACACTTCAGGCTCATCTACTTATGAGTGATTTCTTCCAAAGTCATATCAATGTTTTTTTCTGTTTTATTCCGGCTAAGCATTTATTGTTAGAGTTCCTTTCTGGCAAGACTCACATTCCATCATGATTCTTCTTTCATGCCAGCCACCATTTTTTTTCTTTCATACAATTTCATTTTTCAGCACATTCCATTGGAAAGTTTCAATCGAGTCTTGATATCCATTTCTGCCTTTCCCCTGATTAATCAAAATCCAATCATCAGTTTTGGGGACATGTTGATGAGAGACAAAGAAACACAGACAAAAATATAACTAGGTTATAACTAAGCAGGGGTAATAATAGTATTCTCTAAAGTGCAAGCAAAAAAGGTATCAATGCTCTTGAAAAGAGAGCAATAAAAGTAAAACAAAACGATGATGATAAATACATGGAAATAGATGGACAATGTAAAGAGGCAGTTTCTCTTTTACCACTCAAAATGATAACATCTAAAGTATATGCTTCATTTATGTAATGTTCATGAAGAGTTCAACATTGATAGCATCAATGACACATAAGCTCAATCAAGTTACAAAAATATTCTTACAGTTCATCTTGTTTTTTTTATCAGCAGGTTATTCTTTCCTTGCTCTTGGCAGTACCTCCCTAGTTGATAACCATTAAAGTACCCCCACCCCCAGGTCACACCTCCATGTTACCTATTCGGTAGCAGCACCTCTCTACTGCAGCTCATTAATGCATCATCCACCCATGTCATACCCTTGCTGTTAGCAGCACTTCCCTACTTAGTTCCCTTTATTTCACCTTGTTGATAGCAGCACTTCCTTACTGAAAACTAACACTGAAGTCCCCCAATCTATCCCCTCCATCTCACCTTGCTGTTTCCCCACTTCCAATCTATCCCCTTCATCTCACCTTGCTGTTTTCCTACTCCCGATCTATCCCCTCCATCTCACCTTGCTGTTTCCCCACTCCCAATCTATCCCCTCCATCTCACCTTGCTGTTTCCCCATTCCCAATCTATCCCCTCCATCTCACCTTGATGTTTCCCTACTCCCGATCTATCCCTCCATCTCACCTTGCTGTTTCTCCACCCCCAATCTATCCCTCCATCTAACCTTGCTGTTTCCCCACTCCCAATCTATCCTCCATCTCACCTTGCTGTTTCCCCACTCCCAATCTATCCCCTCCATCTCACCTTCCTGTTTCCCCACTCCCAATCTATCCCTCCATCTCACATTGCTGTTTCTCCACCCCCAATCTATCCCCTCCATCTAAACTTGCTGTTTCCCCACTCCCAATCTATCCCCTCCATCTCACCTTGCTGTTTCCCCACTCCCAATCTATTCCCTCCATCTCACCTTGCTGTTTCCCCACTCCCAATCTATCCCCTCCATCTCACCTTGCTGTTTCCCCACCCCAATCTATCCCCTCCATCTCACCTTGCTGTTTCCCCACTCCCGATCTATCCCTCCATCTCACATTGCTGTTTCTCCACCCCCAATCTATCCCCTCCATCTAAACTTGCTGTTTCCCCACTCCCAATCTATCCCCTCCATCTCACCTTGCTGTTTCCCTACTCCCAATCTATCCCCTCCATCTCACCTTGCTGTTTCCCCACTCCTGATCTATCTCCTCCATCTCACTTTGCTGTTTCCCCACCCCAATCTATCCCTCCATCTCACCTTGCTGTTTCCCCACCCCAATCTATCCTCCATCTCACCTTGCTGTTTCCCCACTCCCAATCTATCCTCTCCATCTCACCTTGCTGTTTCCCCACTCCCAATCTATCTCCTCCATCTCACCTTGCTGTTTCCCCACTCCTGATCTATCTCCTCCATCTCACTTTGCTGTTTCCCCACTCCCAATCTATACCCTCCATCTCACCTTGCTGTTTCCCCACTCCCAATCTATCCCCTCCATCTCACCTTGCTGTTTCCCCACTCCCAATCTATCCCCTCCATCTCACCTTGCTGTTTCCCCACTCCCAATCTATCCCCTCCATCTCACCTTGCTGTTTCCCCACTCCCAATCTATCCTCCATCTCACCTTGCTGTTTCCCCACTCCCAATCTATCCCCTCCATCTCACCTTGATGTTTCCCCACCCCCATCTATCCCTCCATCTCACCTTGCTGTTTCCCCACTCCCAATCTATCCCCTCCATCTCACCTTGCTGTTTCCCCACTCCCAATCTATCCCCTCCATCTCACCTTGCTGTTTCCCCACTCCCAATCTATCCCTCCATCTAACCTTGCTGTTTCCCCACTCCCAATCTATCCCCTCCATCTCACCTTGCTGTTTCCCCACTCCTGATCTATCCTCCATCTCACCTTGCTGTTTCCCCACTCCCAATCTATCCTCCATCTCACCTTGCTGTTTCTCCCAATCTATCCCTCCATCTCACCTTGCTGTTTCCCCACTCCCAATCTATCCCTCCATCTCACCTTGCTGTTTCCCCACTCCCAATCTATCCTCCATCTCACCTTGCTGTTTCCCCACTCCCAATCTATCCCTCCATCTCACCTCTCCATCTATCCCCTCCATCTCACCTTGCTGTTTCCCTACTCCCAATCTATCCCCTCCATCTCACCTTGCTGTTTCCCTACTCCCAATCTATCCCCTCCATCTCACCTTGCTGTTTCCCTACTCCCAATCTATCCCCATCTCACCTTGCTGTTTCCCTACTCCCAATCTCCATCTCACCTTGATGTTTCCCCACACCCGATCTATCCCTCCATCTCACCTTGCTGTTTCTCTACCCCCAATCTATCCCCTCCATCTAACCTTGCTGTTTCCCCACTCCCAATCTATCCCCTCCATCTCACCTTGGTGCTTCCCCACTCCTGATCTATCCCCTCCATCTCACCTTGCTGTTTCCCCACTCCCAATCTATCCCCTCCATCTCACCTTGCTGTTTCCCCACTCCCAATCTATCCCTCCATCTCACCTTGCTGTTTCCCTACTCCCAATCTATCCCTCCATCTCACCTTGCTGTTTCCCCACTCCCAATCTATCCCTCCATCTCACCTTGCTGTTTCCCCACTCCCAATCTATCCCTCCATCTCACCTTGCTGTTTCCCTACTCCCAATCTATCCCCTCCATCTCACCTTGCTGTTGACTATCTTCATCCTCTACTTCTGGTTTGCTCTCCTCCTCCTTCTCCAAGATGGGGTCTTCCTGTGACTTCTCCTCTGTATCCATCGTCATGGAGAAGCTGGTGTCCTCATCCTCATCCTCCACGTTAATCTGCAAATCTTGTCTCTCTTCATCAGAGCTGCTGACATCATCAAAAATTTGTCTGAGGTCATCCCTGTTGGAAAAAAAATGCCTGATGATTTTTAATGTGAGTGATCTAAAACTTAACTTTTCACTAATCAACTCATAATTTCACTACCTTTAACATTTAACAAACACTCATCATACTGCATGACAGTTGTGAAAAATAAACTCTATTCTTTCAGAAATAGAGTCAAACTAAACTCTTACTTTCTGCTAAAAAAACAAAAACATTATGATAAAGGAACATATCTAACAATGTGAAAGAAAAAGAATATCTCTGGCATTGAATTTTTGTTTCAATGTTGGAGAAATATAACAAAAATTATATTATGAAAATATCACAATTTATGTAACATTAACACACACAAAAAGAAAAAAAAAGAAAAACAGAACTGAATAGATTTAACAAATCAAACTGATATATTAGCCAAAAATGATCACTTCAGGGTACATCAACCAATCAACTGCTGGGAATTTTCTCTTTGCTACCCAACCAATCAGCTGCAGTTGCTGGAATAAATGTTGTAAGCAATAATGCGCAGCATTACCTTTATGTATAACAAATGTATGATCTGCCTATGAAAGCATTCTCTTGCATGAAATGCTTGACCCCATACCCTGTGTGAATTGTGTAGATGGCCAAGAATGTATGTGATTGGTCAATAAGATTTACCCAGTATATAATTGGTCCATTACAGACACATGAATTTTGGCCATGTGACATTATTTAATTGGTTATTCAGAAATTGCCTGAATCAGACTTGAAATGGTCTATACTTTAAAAAAAAGGATTACTGTCACTCAGAGAGAGGATAATTATTCAAATGAGATTTGAAAGCTTTGTATAGAGTGAATGCACTGGATTTGTCAAAAAGGATCACAGATTTGAGGACCAATGAGCTGTGAGTTTTGGAAAAATAATTAAGTCTGCAAGAAGGAGTGATCAGTTTGATCTAGAAGGATGGGAACAAAAAGCAGAATGATGAGGCGGAAAGGAAAGAAAGGAGGGGGGGGGGGGGGGGGCGAGGGTAAGAAAGGCATTTGAAAAAAGGGTAGGATCATATTAGTTTTTCCACCTATGTGTCAAAAAGTCTCACCTGCTGTGGTAGATCCTGGTCTGTTCTCATCCTTTGTGTCCTCATCAGCAAGAACTTCCCATCCTATGCAAACAGGTCAAGGAAAAAACTAAAAGATGATTACAAATCTAGGTATCCGGAGTTGGAATTAATCAAAACTTCCCACAGTTCTGAAATCTTCCTACGAAAAAATTGTGACAGAAATAATATTAATGTAGTAAATTCATCTTTATATACTTTCCTCTAAATAATGTAATTTTTATTACATGGTGGACATTTTTAGAGCACATATTTACCACATATGCTGTTGCTTACTCAAGAATTCTATACAAAAAAAAAAAAAAAAAATTCTTCATGCAAAATTCACAATTTTCCCACAGTTATAACTGCCAGAACCATAGATGTTTTCCAGCTCTGCAGGTATCTAATCTAAGGACTGATTAAATTATGTATATGAATTCATTGTTTATCACATTTCATTTTCATTAGCATATTTTAATTCTAACAAAATCCCCCTGAAACATCCTAACCTCTTCATCTCTGTCCAAATTTAAATCACATCTTCCTCAAGTACTAACAAAACCACACCCCCCCAATTTTCACCAAAATCTAACCATCACTTCTTGTGAAATGCTGATGACAAGCAGGCAAAGAAACAAACAATGGTGAAAACATAAGCCTCTGTCCCAACTTTGTTGGTAGAGGTAATTAGGCACATTGCTTTGAAGAAGTTTAAAAACAAAATTAGAGTATAAGCTAAATAAGTTAAAGATTCATGCTTTAGAGCCTAGTGCAAATATTACAATGGGGATTAGGGCATAAATAACATTCAAAAGGCTCTTTACAAAAATGAGTTACTTCCCTTCAAAAAAGTGGCAGAGGACAACAAAACAATGATTTACATAAAGAATAGAGATGTTTGCACATCACAACTTTGCATAAAATTTGCATATTTAAATAGCTGTATGCGGTCAATTCAGGATGGGACATTTTACTATTTATGGAACTGATATTGAAATAATTTAGAGTCTGACATCTCCTCTATAGTTAAATCCATCTGAGCCATCAGACCAATAGGGCTGGTGCTTATCTCTGGTTTCCATGGTGAAAGTGGGTGGGACATCAGTCCATCACAGATTAACTACCCAGCAGTGCTGGTACTCATTTACAGCTGAGTGGACTGGAGCAAGTAGAGTAGATTGTCTTGCCCAAGGACACAATGCAGCGCTCAGGACAGGAGTCAAACCTGGTACCTTTCACATGAGAGCATGACTCCTTAACCACTGCACCTCTATATCTCCTTTATCTGTCCATTTAATATAAGGTTGTGTCTTGTACTGACTTAAACCTGGTACCTTTCACATAAGATCATGACTCCTTAACCACTGCACCTCTATATCTCCTCTATCTGTCCATTAATATATGCTTGGTTAGTACTGACTAAGGCTCCATCAGGTATGTGCTTGGCACCATGTGTTGTTTAAGATTATTTATAGCACTTGTGCAAGAAATGATATGAGAGATGTTTACCAGCAGAGTCTTGATATAACCAGTCATTTATCAAGAAAACCAGTACTAGCAGAACAATCATTAAGATAAATAGACTAAAAGATTTGTTTCTATTTAGTCCAACTCCATCCCAACCAAAACAACATCTTTGAAGACTGGAAAAGGATACGAATCTTGATGGCGGTGCTATCCATACGTAGGAGTCTCTTTACTTCATCTTCAATATCAGGAGCTTCAATGTACTGGAGAAAAAAAGGTAAATAACAGGATTGATATGTAGCATGAGAGAACATCCCCTGAGTGCCTACTGATGCAGATAAAAGGATTATTTAAAGATAAATGGGCAGGTAGAGATTTTATATTCAAAAGAAAGAGCTTTCAATTCTGAACAGAATAGTCTTTGTATTATTTCAAAAGCAATTGAAGATTCGAAGTTCTGGCTAGTCAAAGTTTCAAGCATTTTTGATGTTTAGAAAAGATTTGAAGTTCTGGCTAACCAAAGTTTCAAGCATTTTTGATGTTTAGAAAAGATTTGAAGTTCTGGCTAACCAAAGTTTCAAGCATTTTTGATGTTTAGAAAAGATTTGAAGTTCTGGCTAGTCAAAGTTTCAAACATTTTTGATGTTTAGAAAAAATTTGAAGTTCTGGCTCACCAAAGTTTCAAGCATTTTTGATGTTTAGAAAAGATTTGAGGTTCTGGCTAAGCAAAGTTTCAAGCATTTTTGATGTTTAGAAAAGATTTGAACTTCTGGCTAACCAAAGTTTCAAGCATTTTTGATGTTCAGAAAAGATTTGAAGTTCTGGCTAACCAAAGTTTCAAGCATTTTTGATGTTTAGAAAAGATTCAAAGTTCTGGCTAACCAACGTTTCAAGCATTTTTGATGTTTAGAAAAGATTCGAAGTTCTGACTAACCAAAGTTTCAAGCATTTTTGATGTTTAGAAAAGATTCGAAGTTCTGGCTAATCAAAGTTTCAAGCATTTTTGATGTATAGAAAAGTTGTGATGAATGGAAGAGAAGATAAATCAAAATCTTTAATGATTCACATATCATCTATGCAGTGATGAATAATTTTTCACCTTATTTTCACATAATGTTTAACACTTGCTTCTTGCAAATTTCATATCTTGACTTCTTCACAAACTCAATAAAAGCTGTTACAATGTTTTTTGACCTCTTAAAAAACCATTTTTTTTTATCTCAAGTAACAGTAGGCCAAAGCTTACACAAATATTTCTACTTTCTCTTAATAACTCTCTTCTCACCTTTTTCCTGGCTGATTTCCTGAATCGTCTTTTCCTCACATTCTTCAAGGGTGGAGTAACTGGAAATAAGAAGATTTGAGTTCTTAATTGTAGTTTTCTTAAATTTAATCATTTTTTGTGAGATTACTTGAAAACTAATCAGAATGCTCTTTTTTAAAGGAATAGTCCCCATTACTTTATATTTTCATTTATAAAAAGAACTATTCAAGAAACAAATTGCTGAAAAACCCTTTGATATCTGCTATTCTGTTTGGAGCTATTACATTTTAAAGATGTATGTGAAAAAGAAACAAGTGAAAAGTATACAATGTGTTGCCATGCAGATCCAAGCTAATTCTTTATATATTTCTATAAAACAAAGAAAATATTTTTCCTTTTAATTAGAGTGTATGATGGGCAAAGCATGTTCTTGTAAGTGCATGTAAAATACATTCTGTTTCTTCTTTCTGCTTGTGAAAACGGATATGCAGAGATAATATTATTAACTTATGCATATCAAATAGCTTATCACCTAATGAGTCTGCAAAAAACATATGACCCAATGAAATCATTTGAGCATGTACCCCCAAGTGAGTCTCATGTGCCATGGGTGAATTATATACACGTGATTGGAACGGAGGATTCATATCACTAGTGTTTTGACGAGTAAACATAATTACAGGGTACGGAAGAAATTTTACAACACAAAATGCATGAAATCCTTTGTTCTTTTTAAATCTGAACAATTTTGACCCGGACAGTTGTTCAAAATTATATTTTACACATGAAAATGAGATCGGCAAAGAATAAAAAAAATTGAGGGGTTTGAGTGGTCATTTTCTCTTGCGATCTAATTGTGAATCATATACCAGCTTTCTGGTGTGTGATACTAGTAGCACGGGGATAATTTATCTTCGTTTTGCATCGTGTTATTCCATAACGATCATGCAATTTACAATGCTATTTATAGCGACAGTTTTTCCCAGATTGAGACTTTAAAAAACTTTCAAAAATATGATACACACAGCGTCAAGGATCAAATTATCGGCCCTTATCATTGGACAAGTAAAAAAGATATCAATCCTGCTAACTTGTTGTTACTGTACTGGTGCAACACATGAGAAAAAATTTCCCCTTGCGCTGATTTACATACAGTGGGAATAAAAGTTAACTTTTTTGACCAATGACAGCAGAAGTCACACTCATGAGTCATGATATTCATTCACAAGTTTCATATCGCAGCCATACACAATGTCTTGTAAATTTAAAGTTAATATAGTCTTGCACAGTATGCAAGCATGTAGGGCAGGGTTGGTTGTGAATTTATGAGTGAATGGTCTTCTGATTTGCGATATTGTTATTGCTGAGATTTATAATGGAATAACAAAGTATTTTACAAGACAAAAGGACTCAGGAGAGATTGTTTAAGGACTTAAAATTTACAGGATTTTAAAGAAATAAAGGTACACTTGTTGGGTTCGTGGAAATATTAGCCCAGAAAGAAGAGACATTATCGAGCGGATTCAAGATTATTATTACAGGTACATGTAATATTTATTACAATGCATTGCATTTCCAAACATTCTCATTTCTCAATTGTATTATTAATCTAATCTGCATAAATATCACATATTTTCACAAATATATCAAAAAATACTTCAAAATACATTCTTACACAAAGCATACACTTTCTTTTTATTGAAATAAAACCAATTTTTACCATCATTTCATCTTTTTTTTTTTTTTTTTTAAGTGATTTGGTTTTATCAGTACTTTCAGTTTTTCGTTTTTTGTATAAAACATTAATCACACCGAAACCACGGTTTCACGAAACCGGTTTTAGTTACAAAACTGTTAGACCGTGCAAACTTATCTGCAGGTGTAACATCACTGTACACTGTGAGGTAATTTTTCAACCTACTGTGGAAATCTTTGAAAAGTCTAAAACAAGAGTAAGATATCAACATGGGTTTTATGCCATTTTGTTTCTTTGGTAGTCTTCTCTAATAAATGAGACTGAATAAGTGCTCCTGTAATATTCAAAGAGATCAAATATAAATAAATAGAGGATCTTACTTCCATGATTCCAGACAAACTTCTTGTCCACTTTGTCGGTGGCCTTTTTCGGGGTCTGGTGCTCCTCTTCTGAACCCTCTGAGGGGAGTTGATCCGTGGTACAAACCAGCATCTACATGACAAGATGAATGCTATTACCAAGTCTTCAAGGATTCGTTCAGTGGTCAAGCAAGTTCATCTCATACATAAGATGACTTCAATAGAAACAAAATCGTGAAGAAAGCTTTCAAAAATCTTCTTCCATTAAGGAGATATCTAAGTTCTGAACCATTTGTTTAGAAATGACTGAAATCAGACTAGCTGTGACATCACAACCTCAGTTTTTTTGAAGTCTTTATGTATTCAATATTATTTTGTTCTGCAATTTTGTGGCTTAAAAACCATAGGATATGTCAGAAAACAGAATCTAAGCAGGAAAATAATTCAAATAGTAAAAAGGTTAAATAAATTTTCTTCAAAATACATAAACAAATGTTAATGATGAGGGCGCCAACCTTATACAGTAGTCTTACTTCAGTCATTTCTACACAGGTGAGACAGAACTTTGAACTTGAATATCTCCTTCAAAATCTCCTTATTCAGAATAAGATATTGGTAGTATTTTCTTCACCATTTTGTTTCTTTTGAGTTCCTCTTTCATTTGTGATGAACTTGCTTGACCACTGAAATAATCCTTGAAACTACAGCAAACTAAAGAAATGGTCTGCTTAAACTATGCCAATTCTGATAACCACAGTTAAGGGTAGCAATAAACTTTTCAGGACATTTATGCACAAAAAAATGTTTATATTCTTATGACTCACAAATGAAGTACAGGCTATTTTTTGTTATATTTATGAAATTGATGATCTGATATCAAAATCTGAACTGCCATAATCTCTCTGACATTTCAATGAAAGCCTGACATTGATCAATTTCTATATATTTTTTTAAACAACTTGGGTATAATCTGTATTAATAGAAAATGGGTGCATGGTTATTTTTTAGCATACAAACCTTTAAAGTTTATGACAGAGAAAACAAAAGTCATGATATGATTAAACAATCAACTTATGTTTATGACATTACCCAAAATAAAACATCTGTAAGCTTCCAAGTGTAGAACAACTGTCAGATTAAAGAATCCACTGTAAAAATGTTAATACAAAAGGAGTTATCGTGTTAAAACTGCATTCCTAAGACATTTGAACCCGATGGCCTCAGAAACTAGGTCAAGGTTAGCAATTTCCACTCATCCAAGGCCATTATGAGGTGATCCTACCTTGGAAATTTCATGGATGTAGCATCAAATGTTTCATACGTATTAGGCACAGACAGACAGACATTAGGACAATACCCCATTACTTTGCATGTTATGTCAAGGGGTAAAGTCTGACATTTAATAATGTCATCAAAGTTAAATTCAAGCTTTTGTACTCATTTACCTGACATTAAGTCTATAAATAAGTGAATTTTGAATTAGAAATGTGGAATAAATTTTTGTTTCAATATAAAATATGTTTTATACACAATAAAATGGAAACTAACATGTATTCTATTTTGACTTAACGTTTACAAATCTTTACCTGACAAATATCTGAAGTTTTCCAGAAAGTTTTCTTGTCAAATGTCTTATGAGACTCAATGATGCAGGGCAGGTCAACGAGCTAAAGGAGGGTGAGAAATGTAAATAAGTAGGAAAATAATATTGAACTTAAAGGATCACTGAGAGAATCATGAAGGCTATGGGAAAAAATTAAAAAAGATTTAATGAAAATTTTGACTAATTTTGAATACCATTTTGTAAATAAAATAGCAAGTTATAACTAAATCATACTGATGTCATTTTGTGTGTACTATGCACACTTCAGAGCCTCTTGATACTTAAACCCCTTTGTGAAAGAGGGGCAGGGGTAACTGCTAGCCCCAAAAGATACTCTTAATGAATATTACAATGGGAATTCCATTAGCTTCACCATAAGGAAGATCAAAAATGGAATATTTGGAAAATATGCATACGCTGACTATGTAACTTACTAGTGTGATTCATCAATTGATTAAACTAGGATCAAATAGGTAACTCTCTTTGAATAAACTTTATACTTATTTACACCAAACCGTGGCTGTCTTTTAAGCTGGAACCAACCTAAACTAGAATATTAGCACTATTTAGAGCGCATACCTCTGAACCTTTGCAATTCCAACATGCCTGGAGTAATTTTAAAGTTCATTTGATCCCCATACCCAATATAATCTACCTCAGAAATTCAAAGCCCACCAAGATTCATCCCCAAGTTTTACTTCTACATGAAAAAGTAACAAAACCACACACCAAATTGAATCAAAATCCATTCATCAGTTCTGGAGATATCTCAATGACAAACAAACTCACCTTAAAATATCCCCACCCCTCCATTTGCACCCTTCCCCTGTTCCAATATGTCTCAAATTTTAATCACTTGATGACAGACAAACAAACAAACAAAACAGGCAAAAAAATATAACCTCCATCCAACTTCATTGGTGGAGGTAATTAATTCAAAACCTCAAGAACAGGCATATCTGCATTTCTGAAAAAAATATTTATTTATTTTTAAAAAGACAATATGGTTGTTTACATAAAAAAATATACATAAGTTAAGATTTCAAGAAAACAAAACATTTAGATTGCAGTGATTCTGTTTTTTCATTGCAAATGGGTCCTTTGTCAATTGTTAAATATGAATACGTTTAAACACTCAAATTCCCAAAAGCACTCCAATAATGAAGACTGCCTACACACCTTTGCAGCATATGCCTCATGGCCAAACTTGACAATTGCATGTCTGCCATCACCTGAAAATAAAGTATAAAGCAAATTCAAAAAATAAAAGCAAGTTTAAGAGATGTTTAGGAAATTCCAAGTAATATTTAATACAAGGAATCCTCTTAAATTCAAATTATTGCAGCAAGTGTTTGTCTGTCTCACTCTTTCGAGAGATGGAATTAATCGTATGTTTAGGGGGAATATACCTACAGTTGGAAGATTTAAAAAAATCAACTTTAAGTTTGTAAACACCCTTTCAGATGCCAGTATGTAATGATACATTTAAACTTGAAAACAAATTAAACTGATCACAGATGTTACCAAAGGTCTCAAACTGTTAAAGCACTGCAAAGGAAAATCTTTTTCTTTCCTGATATGAATTTATACTCCTTCAACCAAATCAATTCATGCAAAAACATAATGAACTTTTATCCCACTGCACAGGTGTCACACTGACCCCTAAGCAAGGCTTTTTGACTTAGACATGGTTGACACAAAACTGGATAAAAGAATTGATAAATATTAAAGAAACCAAAAAATACTTTATTCTCAGAAAGGCTGTCACAATATGGGTAAATCAGATACAGTATCAGATATTGATTATCGTGGACAAAAATATCGTGATATATCCCCATATAGCAAAATATCGATATCATAATGAATAATTTAGGAAAATTGCTTGGGTTTCAGCATGTAGATGCCAATTTTTCCATAAAATTTAGGATCTAAGGAAGAAAAGCATAAACAAATCAAGATTTGCTAAAAATATTCTGTTAAATTCTCATCTATTTAATTTCTGAAATTCTGCTTCATAAGTTTTTGCTTTCATATGCAGTATACATGTGAAAATGGTGTATCACGATATGTCGTTCAGGGTATTTTTGATATCACGGAAAAAACCAATATCACGATATCGTAATAATCGATATATCAGGACAGCCCTAAATTTGTATGAATTACATACCATGAAGACTTAAGGCCTCTTACCATAAACATACTATTCCATTATATAAAAGGTTTCTAAAATGAAAATAAATATTTAGCATCTCTTGTATAAAACAATTCTATGGTTAAATATTGATTGATACCTTGGCAATGGATAAGATGCAAAAAATAGATCAGTTTAAAATATACCAAACACCTATATCTAAAGCAAGAATTCCTGTAAAATTGGATACAAATTTACAACTTTCAGCTTTTTCAATTTTTAGGCTTTATTATGTAATAACTTGCCAAAAATTCTTCATGATTTAATAAGGAAAAACTAAAAACTACTGCAAATATCCTATGTTCTTTTTATTAGAAAATTGATTAATTGATTGATTTATTTATTAATTTCTCATCTTCAAATCAATTAACAACAATACCACAGTATACAGATATAAAGCAAAATGTTTGTACAAAAGAATATTCATAAATTAAACAATTTCTTTTGTATTTAACCATATACCTTTAAAGAATTTCAGTGAAAGATGACATTCATTGTAATGGTATTTTCTTTACTAATAAGATTAATCAATCTAAAGGGTTTACTGAACTACTACATAAGCATCAGAGGCCACTCAAAGCTTTACACCAACCTTGAAGTTCAATGGCCAGTTTTTCCTTTAGTGTCTGACTTCCAGATTGGATCAATGTTCTTGAGTCCTCCGATACATGCTAAACAAAAAGAATATCATAAGTGTATTTCTGTGTTTTACATCATCACCAATGCCAAACAGTGTGATATAATTACTTACCATGATAAAATTTACAGTAAAACTTTGACTGTAAGCAACAGCAGCCATGTGAGCCACTTTAAAAAAACTAAAATCAGACAGGCACTACAAACATAGAGAACTAGAATTTTAGCACTTTGTAGACTGCATACCTCCACCCCTTGGCCATTTCAAAATGCCTTATATGTTTTACAACAAATCAATCTACCTAAGAAATACAAGGCCCATCAAATTTAACGCAACAAATCTCTTTCTCATTTTTGATGTGTATTGCCTATTTGCATTCTGACAGGGATGCGCCTGGCTAACAAAAAAAATTACTGAACACTTTGTCTTCCGAATGGCGTATCATACATTTTCTTCAATGAATTACTAAAGAACGATAAAGTATGTATGGTTGAATTTTTAGACGAAAGTAAGAAAGTTTTTATATCCTAAATTTTTTGGACACATGTTGTAGCCCATTCACTTTTGCTTCAGT